>CM067369.1:13548658-14148658 GCA_034401795.1 Chaetoderma sp. LZ-2023a | reverse complement strand
CTTAGCACAAACATCAATGGCATGCAAGCACGGTACTCGATACGGGAACATAGTGGGAGGGCGAGCATCGTGCAATAGGATGATGATGAATTGAATGCATGATATGGGCCTGTTAAGTGAACTATGGAAATCCTTTGTCTTGGAGTCTGGCATAACCAGGGTTCTAAATATAAAGCTTTGCTATTGAAAATTATTTTCATTTTGAAAAAGGGTTTCACAAAACGCAGAAACTTTACAAAACTCAGGATAAGTGCACAAACCGTATAAATTGAGGAAGATAGGCACAAAACACCACTAATACCTGCTCATCTACGATTCTGTAAGCTTTGCAACCAGAACCTAATCGTGGATGAAAAACACTTTATAAAGGAATGTCCACATTATGATAAGGAGAGATAATTTTGTCTCGCTTGATAGGTGTGGTGTAGCCAATTAAAATTTTTAAAGTCATATAATAATGGAGATAGTGATCTAATAAAAATTGTTATAGATTACATAAACATTTGCCTAGCTGCTCGGGCTTGAACTTTAAATCCTATGCAATGACACAATTTGTCAGATTGTCATCCTGTACACGAGGCAGGTTCATATAATGATTGCATAACTGTGTCCTATATTTTAATCACCATCCATATCAATTTCATTAGGAAACTAGCCAACTTCATGAGTCCTGGTAAATTCACCATACCTCACTGTATTTGATATATTGTTTAATTAGATATCCCAAACAATCCGATATCTATGCCTAGTGGCAGTAAACTTAAATCATAGCCCTACACATTCAACCTGTACATTTTTTATTTATTTATTTTTTATATTTATTGTCTTAGAACCTATATTTTCATCTTTGTAAAATGTAGTTAAATGTTTGTACCATGGCGTATGCCATTGTGTTTGATATGCCAATAAAAGAATTGATTGATTGATTGATTGATTGATTGATTGATAATGAATCGCCGGGATCAGCTCGAATGTTAAATACACAAAACACTGATTTTTGATTAACAACAAATGAAGACGACATAAATACGCATTTATGATGAAATAAAGCGAGATACACACTTCTGGGTTGAATCACACGCAGACGTCATACCTAATCATGCCCATAGAATGAAATACAACTACCAAATTGAAATAAAAGCCGAGATTTAGAGTAAAAAATTACGTTAGAAAAAGGGAAAGGAAGAATCAAACTGACAGATAAGCGACAATCGACAGCTACCGGAAGTAGGAAAACAACAAAATTTTTAAAATTTACTAGCCGAGAGAACTGATGCCGAGATGTAAGGAAAGAACAAGATTTGAAGAAAAAAGATGAAACTAGAAGCGAGCCAAAAAGATTAAGAGAAAAAGTAAGAAAACGCTGTAAAGACAGAGGCGATATGAAACCAGGGCGGAATGACTCGCCGAAACCATGACGACAGAGAAGAAAACTGACAGTCACTGAAAGGAAATAGAATCAGAAGAGGATACATAGGGAAGAGAATGCCACCAAGAATAATGACCACAAGAACAGACACTAAGAAAGGAGAAATAACCCAAAAAGGGAAAAGGAACAAGGAATAAAAGCCGAGATTTAGAATAAGAATTATGCTAGAATCAGGGCACCAAATTAACTCCCTTTATAAATGTCAACCTGCCGACATAAAAGGAAAACCCCCGAAGACAACTGGCCATCTAAAGTTGGATGAAAGGAAAAATTACGCATATAGAGATAATGCGTAGAATACAGACCGACTTAGCGGCTGAGTGAGACCATTCGAAATTAAGCGATGATATGCGCATATGAAAAAAGCTGCAACAAAAAACCCATATGGCAACCAGTCGGAAGTCTTTAATTACGTTGAAATATTGTCACTCATAAAAGAATAAATGCTGAATATCTATATAATTTCAAGGCAATGTCTCAGTATGAGGATTTTCAACCATTAAACATTCCGGTTTTTTTTTTTAAAGCAATTACGGAAATAAGACTACCTCTTAGGCAAGATGACTAGATCCTAGGAACGCGAACATGTATGAATTATGAATCTTTCTAGATCCTTTCTATGAATTGTTTGATACATGTATTAAGTCTGTATTTTGCCATATTGTTTGTTTTTTTGTTTTTTTAATGTTCTTTTCATAAAGTTCTGTAAACTGTACTGCGCTGATTAGCCGTAATGGCATAAAAAAACAATAAAGTATGTTCTATGTACTGTAAACCGGACCTAAAGAACAAACCTGGACCCCCAGGAAGTTCTCTATCACCGGAAATCCAAAACACGAAGACCGGACCGGAAGTTAATCCTGGAACACCAGAAAGCTCCATGAAAACGGGAAATGACCCTATTCCCGGATGTACAAAATCCGGAAGTGGAAAAATTTTTAATCCAGAAATACATGAACCGGAAGTAGAATAGGAAACGGAAAGGCACAAAGCGGAAGTAGACAACCGGAAACTGAACAGGATCCTAAAGACCCAGATGTACAGTAAAAAACCAGAAGTAGAATAGGAATGGAAATATGCAAATTGGAAGAAAACCGGAAACTGAAAATTGAACTTTGGCATAGGCAGCTGAATCGTGGACACCACTGCTTGAGGGTAATGCCCCTCCTCAAGGCGTAGGTGGGTATTGCCCGGTGACTTACACGAAACCACATTTATGCGCTTTTCCTTAGTCTTTGGGCTTCGGTTTCGGGGACCGAACCTCTAGTTTGGATGTGAGGGAAGTCGGTTTCCCCTATTTATTTGCGGGCACCCCCGCTAACATTCCGGTTATCTTCCAACTCGGATGACTTCCTTATCCGCGTGAATGGCTGTCGAAAACTTGATAACCATGCTACTAAAACATGTAAATATAAGTGAATATAATGGATAAGTAATTGAGGGATTTCAAATGATGATGATGACTTTAGGCATGATTGACTACCACGAAAATGGTTTACTACCACTAAAACCAGTAACAGAGTCATAAAAGAGTAATAACATCACGAAATACTCAATAAACATAACTTGGGGAGGATGGACTTCATGTTAGGCATAATCCTGAATAGAAGAACTCTCAAAAACATAAGCTAAACACAGCGCAATGTATAAAAACTTAAGCTGGAATATTGGCAGACTGTACTGCTTGCAGAATATTTGAAAAGTGAATATGTTTCCTATTTGGGCTCCATTGCGCATACTCGGACATGCTTAGTGTCACCAAGGAGTGTGTACAGACTGGAGCCAGTCTCTATCAGGGCATATGCTGGGGGTGTACCCTACCAGTAGCCTGGTTGAGGGTATATTGAAATGGAATAGACATATGGGGGTATGTAAGCAAGCATAAAAATCTTATTCTGGTGGCTAAATGCAGAGTAGTTGATTTAGCAAGTAGTGATTGAACGGTATAGATGTTTTTGTGGTGTAATAACAACTCTGGTTCTACTGGAGGGATTTCCTTCAAAATTAGGTGGAAGCTTGCATGTGGGGTCTCAAAGACGTCTGCCAATTTTGGGCTAAAAAAACAATATGCAACAGAGACAGCGTTCAGCGACCTTGTTTACAAGACATTTTTCAATAACTCCGGTTCTACTGGAGGGACCTTATCTAAACTTGGTTGGAAGCTTGCCCAGGACACCACGAAGACGTATAAATGCAACAGCAACATTTTTCAGTAACCTTGTTTAAAAAATTAAATAGGGACTTTTGACACAACGGTGGCCCTATTGAAAAATACATCAAAGATGTGGGTACTGGACAATTTTGTCCCTGTTTTTAACCATTTTTCCTCTCTATGTCCTAATTATGCTTCCTTTCCAAATGTTGTTCAAATCCATAAATGTTGTTGAAATCCATCTTGTGTTTCTTGAGGGGGTGGGCGGGGGGTCATTTAAAAACTCCCATTTTTTCCTAAGGGACTTTTGGCTGGAAAAACATCCAAGATGGCGGCCATTTGAACACCCCTCTTTAAAGAATGAGTATCTTGTGGCCCATACCAGCACGTGTCTGCTAGAGACAGGTTTGACTACAGTACGAACGCAAACAATATGGGTCCCATGTAGTGAGGCACTAGCAAACCTTGTTATCAGTAAACCCCTTACTAGTGAAACTGAGAGTCCAGTATACTCACAGTTCAGACATAGGGATATTATATTATTAACATTTATCAATCAACATAAGTGCAATATGAGGATGCGTCTAGCGGTAACACATGAATATAATCCGTCCTGTTATCTGACTGTCATCAGACAACCCTGTCAATGGGTGGAGCTAAGTAACAATCTTATTAACACTCAAATGCATTACAAACAAAATGTGAAACATTCTTTTCAATCTGGGAACGCTATTCGAGATGTTTACACTTTTATATAAGGAAACGATTAATCTTAATCATGTATACACTAAAATGGCTGTATCACCACTCCTAATCAGACAGCTAGTGTTCATTATAAGAATATTTTACGTTGGCCTTCAAACGAGATCACTGAAATATTGTTCCTAACAATGGTAACAGGAGCAGTTGCATTTGGCCATGGCAGCAGTATTGTACACTTGACCAAATTCATTTCCATGTGTCTATGGGGCACCACTTTATGTCACAAATTAATTATTTCTCAACTTCAACAGTTGTTGAATCGCGCATTGAATGTTTAGTGCTAAATTACTCATTTGTGCCATTCTGCTCCAAAACAATACATGGTGATTATGAAAGTATGACACACACACACACAAAACTGAGTTTGATCACATTTGCCATGAACTTTATAATACATGTAATCCTATATAAATATGCAAAAAAAAAGATTTATTCAAACTTTCTCAGGAATAACTGCCATTTAAGTTATCTAAGTATAAGAAATCTTGATTCTAGTCCTTGTTTCGTGCCTGCGGGAGGCCCTAAATTATGATCCAGTTGTAATACAGTAATTGACGTATCTGAAAGTTCTATATCCATAGAATGCCTCTGGCCAATATGAAAAAATAAAGAAGTGAACAGGCAGTCACTTGACCGTATCTGAAGAAGAAAAGTTCCAGTATTCATCTCCAGTAAGTTAGTAACCATAGTCCGAGAGGGTGACATCCAAATGTTTTGCTATATAGATTGTATAGGAATGCGCTTTGCAAGACATTTAGATTAGGCTGCGCCCCCAAGGGGGCGTGACAGGGGTAAAAAAGTCAAATCAGTTGTAACGCAGACGGAACTCAACTAAATTTGATATCTGAGTTACCCATACGATTGCATAGTGCAAGAGGACATTTAGATTTGGCTCCGCCACCAGGGGGTCGTGGAGGCATCAAAAGGCTAAATTTCAACCTGCAGAAATTGATTGTAATACATCTCCTCTGAAACTGTTGGACTGGATTCAACCAAATTTGGTCTGTAGATTGCCCAGATCAATGTGGAGTACATGAGCACATTTACATTTGGTTTCCCACACACACACCCCTCTACCCACCCCCGATCCCGGTGGGTGAGGGGTGGGGTTAAAAGGTCATAAAATTGATTGTAATGCCACTCCTGACACTGTTGGATGGAATTCAACCAAATTTAGTATGTCAGTTACCCATATGAATGTGGAGTGGATGAGCACATTTACATTTGGCCCCAGCCCCAGAGGGGGGGAGTCAAAAGGTCATGAAATTTCTTGTAATGCAACTCTACTGAAATCGTTAGACGGAACTCAACCAAATTTGATATCCGAGTTACTATGATTGCGGCGTGTAACAGGCCATTTAGATTTGGCTCCGCTACAGGGGGCAGGAGGGGTTAAAAGGTCAAATTCTAACCTGTAGAAATTGATTGTAATGCATCTCCTCCGAAACCGTTGGACGGAATTCAACCAAATTTGGTATGTGAGTTACCCATATCAATGTGGAGTGGATGAGCACATTTACATTTGGCCCCACCCCCAAGGGTGGGGGATGGGGTCAAAAGGTCCTGAAATTGATTGATTGACTCCTCTGACACTGTTGGACGGAATTCAACCAAATTTGGTATGTGAGTTACCCATATGATTGTGAAGTGCAAAATGATATGGACATTTGGCCCAGCCCCCCGGGGGTGGGTTGTGGGATGTGTCAAAAGTTCAAAGCGGTGAACATGGGGATTTGCGATGATGCGCCATCGACCGATCAATCTAGTTTAGGATTGGATCCGATAATGTGACATATGGCATAATATTGTGCACATTAGTGTGCGTGCGCGCGTGCGCGCGTGCGTGTGCATGTCGCTCTGTGATGGCATATTCCTAGGTTTCATTATGCGAATGAATCTTGAAGACTGGTAAATAAGTAGCCTATAGCCTATGACGAATTTTGTTATGACTTATCTATTTTGTGTAGTTTCATTTCAGAAAATGATCTGTGCTTTCTCCATTATCAAAAAAACAAAACACTGCCACCCTCTACAATCATTTTTTGTGCATGTGAACTTTCAACATAAAGGAGGCCTGATGAAATAACAAGACAAATTCTGAACCCTGTCAAGAGGAAGCAAGTGTCTTCAGCCAAGCACTTTACAGTATGGTGTCAGCAGAGTCTGCAAAGAGTCTGCTGCAGGGTAAGACTGGGAAACAGGGAAACAGGGAAACATGTTTTTCTGTCACAAAAATACACATCAAATCAGCTGGCTCAGTTACCTCTCACAGAACATGGTACACTCTGCCAGCTAATTAATTAAAACTGTATAGATACATTACATTCAACTAATCCTGTCTGAATTTGACAGCCTCGATAAACGAGCCAGTGATTCAAGTGATAAATTTTCTAAATTAATCTCTTGGTCCACATGTTTTGAAAACACAGACCTGCCCGCCTCCCACATGCCCCCCCCCCCCCCTCACCCCCCCCCCCCCCCCCCCCACACACACACGCGCGCGCGCGTGCATTCACCTGCACGCATGGCATGCTATTGACCGCTGGCTGGCTGACAGCTGAATAGTTTCTAAATTTATGTGCAGAACTTTAGATACAGGTCTTCCGGTGCTGAACGCCCAGGCTTTGTATCAGTAGCTTGATGACAGACAGAGTTATTGCAGACATCATATTAATGATAGCTGAGATTTGATGATAGGCATATTGTAACACTGTACTGTTTATATCGTATGCATTTATATTGATTGTTATTAGTTATTTAGTATTTTCTGATTCTGTGTTTCAGAACGATTATACAATTACGATTTCTACGATTCTACAATATTTACACACGATATCTACGAACTTCATACTATTCACGCATGATACTCACGCCAACACTCACTATTCACGCTTCATACTTACGCAACACCGCACAATCACAGCGCACATGAAAACGTCATTAAATTGTATATATTCGTTAGTAGAAATCTCAGCTGTTGGTTTTATTGACTACCTATGAACCCTTCCGCACCACTACAGATGGACATTTTCAATGAGAAAATCAAAATTTTATTGAACATATTTGGAGGGTTAAAGGGCTAAAGGAATGTTGGACTGAGTGAAATGGGGCCACTAAAGTAGTCTAGAAGTAAAACAGCAGAATATGGAAGACGCTGTCCAACAAGATTAGCATCAAGCTGACCATTAAATGCCCTGGAAGCTTGAGGAGCACTAATGTAGTTAACCTGCTAGACTAACTGCTCCATCACTAGGCAGATGTAAATAGATCATAATGCTGGGGTTAGGGGGTCAAGCATATGGTGGATTCTTTGAAATAGCTACAGATCATACTAATCTCTACAGCTGCCACCACCACCAGAAGTAGTCATGAAGTTATTTTCTTCTGCAAATTTCTGAAAATCCATTCTATCCTACATGTATATTGCAAGTTGGCCATGATTTGCATCTTTGATGGCCTTTAGATAGACAAACACTGAGAACTGTTAATCAGATCACGCTCTAACAACAGCTAACTACAGAGCTACATAAGGGACCTTTCCAGTTTATCCATCAATCATATGACTAAGTGATGTGTAGGATGATGTCATGATTAATTATGTAATAAATGGCTCGATGTAGTCCATGTTTAACAATTAATAGTTCGACATGTTGTATGAATTGTATGTCTTTACCATTTAATAAACATTCTGTTGAATATTTGGAAAATAATTTGACTGGGCACTGCTGCAGCCATAGGCAGCAACAGCAACCAGTCAAATTATTTTTCAAATATTCAACAGCTTACCTGTATAGTTTTCTGGAAATTGATGGTCAGGGAATTCAGGGATTGATCGATCCCAACACGAGCGAGGTGTGGGTGGAGCGTAGCTAGTTATAGGCGGGGCATAGCTAAAACTGGAAAGGTCCATTCTCTTCCATGCAGGAGATGCTCACAAAGATGTTTTCCTACAGTGTGGTTAAGTAATGACATAGCTAGTTATTATAGTGGTAATTTTCCTTTTAATTATTCTCTTGGACATTCTCTGAGAAAATCCATATTTTTTCATCAATCTTCACGACTAAGGCGATATCTCATAGCACGGGGGGGGGGGGGGGATTAACTTCTTTCTTCATGGATGGATAGATTGACAGACTGACATGCAGGATGGATGGAGTCTGATGGATAATCGGCACTTAAAACATTTGACTGGAGGCTTAGAATTGCTGGACCAGTGTTAGAAGTTCTTGTCGCTGACAGATGCATGGCCTAATGGGTGGACAGTCTTATCCCACATTTCTGAGTGAGGTAAATTTATTGCTGTACTTAAATAATTGGCTGGGTATTAACTCCATAATTGATACACAGACTGACACATATAACTTCAAAAGAACAACATTTCTACCTGGTTTATAACTAACTTCACATTTATTAATTTCTATAACTGAACAAGTCTACAGATAATATTTTTAAATTGTAACTACAGCATGGTCAAACATGAACTCCTTTTATTATCAACTTCTCCTCTACCTGCACTCTAAACTGGTGATATATACGCTTTGTGTCCTGTCTGCTATGTGAAGGGGCTTGTGTGTGTGTGTATATGAGTATGGGCCTAGTGTGGGTGTGTCTAATGTCGCTGCCATCTCAATAAATTAAACCTTATCAAGCAGGGTATAGGGGTGTCTTAAATAAATTGGTCAACTGGAATTACACAGCTTTTCAATAAACACTTCATTCTCAATTTTGCCTCTCCAAATACTATAGCTACATAATAAAATCTCTTGATTGGCCACTTTAGTTACACTGCACTCATATGATGAAATCATACATGGACAAAGCACACGCCTAGATGAAGAATTGATTCTTGCTCTAGTCATGGTGCACCACCATCCATGTTGCTTTGCCAACGTTGTAAACATACCCCAAGTGAAAGGTACTTTATTGAACAAAAAGATGTCTTCCACAAACTGACAAAGCGCAATTCCAAATCCTGCTACTATGTGAGTCACAAACGCTTCACTATCAACCGTAGAATGAAGAATAAATCAATAGTGAATAAAATGTTACTGGTTGCTTCATGATGACCTGGTTTTACACGCAAGTCGACAACCCTTTACTGGCCAAAATGGCCTCTGCAGTGGTCATGGGCAATGGCCATGTGAATATTTACAACTGGAATGCGTGGCTCAATAACCGACTCAACTCACTCATTTCAGTTGTAAATCTTCAGTCTTCTCTTGTCTTGAAAATGCAGATTCAAATCTAATATTTTGTTACCATCAAATGGTTAAATATGCCCCCTGTGTCCTCCTGAAGGCATCTCTTTGTTCAGTTTTCAATACACCCCTGCCTCATCTGTCTTGTGAGAATGAATTAATGACAACCAATTCCATTGCTCTTGAATCCTGACTAATAAATTCAATAGGCCAGCCAGTGAGTGAACTATTCAGTTTCAATGTGAGGAATGCGAGACCTTGCAACCTTTGGCCTGAGCTAACAATGATGTTCACATCCCATTGTCAACAGTTACTGGGTGTATTGAGCAGTCTATCAGCAATGTATAACAAAGGACACTGTAGAATATTGCAATGATTTAAATGGCTTTAACTCTTTACATACATATCAGCCACAAATGTCTCTGGCAGTGGTCTTGAAACAAGTCCATTTGCAGAACAATCAGACTTTTTTTAATTTACCACTGGAATGACTGGTTCGATAACCAAGCCAGTCATTTCAGTGGAAAATTTCAAAAAGTCTTCAAACTCTCAATAGCAGTTCTGAAGTCTAACGCTATAATAGACCCATTACAGGCAAATTTGGTTGAAATCCTTCAGGCGGTTAGGGAGATGCATGCGTTTTGAAAATTTCCATAAAATAAAATAAATATTGCATAAAATCTAAGATTTTCAAACAAAAAAATTTACCAATCAAAATTCTGAATAGAGGTTCTGGAGCCTACCACGACAGGATCCATCCAGTCGAATTTGGTTGAAATCAGTCAGAGTATAAAGGAGGAGATGCGATTTGCCAGATGAATGGATGACGGATGGACGGGCGGCAGACAGCCGCCATGACATAATGCGCACACTTTGCTTAGGGCCAGGTGAGCTAATAATAATTTGCAAAAATTTGTCTTCATCAAAATACAAAGACTAAGAGCAAAAACTACTGATAACTATAAGTAACGTGGCAGATATTCACCTAATTATATCCTGAAGCAATAGATGAGGCATAAAAACAACGTGTAAAAATATTCATGTATATACATGTATGTGGAAAGCCGACAGCGTACAGCCGAGACAAGACTTACTGGAGAAAACCAGTTTGATTTGCGTAAATAGACACGCTTTTGATCGATTAGCGAACTGAATACTCACGCTCACAATCTAGGTCATACAATTGCTTAGCGTCTATGGCAAGTGATGAACTCAAGGTGTACTTCTCAACAAGAAAATCTTAAGCGCGCCCTCTACTTAATAATGCCACTTCACTCTGTAAACTTTCTACAACAAATTATATACCTTGGTCCTAATTAATATTTAATCCCTTGAAAAATATTCAAAAACTTACCTATAGGTAATAATCACTTCAAATGGTACTGCCTTTATGTAAAGGATATCTCTCCTTCCCTCTTACTACACTTATTTACTATTCATCCATAAAACATGAATTAACTCCTACACACACTGCTGCTGTTACATGTGGCAAAATACTACAGAACAGCAACTCTACATGTATACTCTGCAGTTAAGCAGAGTCCTGGTATCTCCAACTAAATGTGTTGTGAACTCTATCCAGCTCACAACAGACAGTGTATGGAGTGAAAATCTAAACCCATCCTGCTGGCCCCAATATACAGACAAAATGAACTCGCTCAATCTAGAGCAGCTATGAACAGTTTGCAGATGGCTATAGCTTACTTTAACTCTAACAATCAAATTTGTTCAAGAAAATTTAAATTTTCTTAAAGAAAATGTTCATTTGCAGAACCATTTTTGAAAATTTTACCACTGGAATGACTGGCTCGGTTATCAAGCCAGTCATTCCAGTAGTAAATTTTCAAAAATAGTCTTCACTTACTTGGTCTGCAAATGGACATTTCTCACAACCACTGCAGAAGCCAGTTTTTTGGTTGATATGAGGTTTAAAGGAACACACTCTCTCTGTCTTTATGATATAACATTCAGCATAAAATTTGTCTTTTGGATTAATTTGACATGAATTTTGACTGAAACTTGTTGCTGGCACAAGAACAAATTGCCTTCAAACTATTCCAACGGTTTCATATTTACAAAATCTCCCTACCAGACCAGACCGCTATGAATTTAGACTACAAAGCCCTAATGTAAATAAGTTATTGCTAGGTTAAACATTTGGGATACAAAGTAGATGTTATTTTTCCACCCATCATCCAGTCAATTCATATTCACCCTGTGGCCATATCACATTCCCACTATACAGGAGGGAAAACACACTTGTATGAATACATTTATATCCACCGTGATCTCTTCTCAACTTACTATCAGTAAATGAGGATTTGTAAACTATGATGTATTGATTTATTTTAGATTCATTTATAACAGAAAAATAGATTGTAAAGCCTTTGTGACAATGAAGATTGGATCCGGGTTTAGGTTGTCATGTTTGCTTACTACTCAAATAAATTGCTTTACATCACACATTAACCCATTAGCCCTCGTATTCTTTCAAAATGTTTTAAATTTTCTGATAGAAAAGGTTCATTTGCAGACCAAAAAGAAGACTATCTTTGAAAATTTACAACTGGAATAACTGGCTCGATAACCGAGCCAGTCATTCCAGTTGTAAATTTTCAAAAATAGTCTTCTTGGTCTGCAAATGGACTTTTCTCCAAGGCCGTTTTTGGCTGATATGAGTGTTAGTGTTAAAGCAGGTTTAATACATTCTAGTGTTTCTACCTGCTGGCTTGTAAGTAGACATTCCCAGATCCAATATGCTTTATGTTAAAGGTGTATATTCACACCGAAATGAGTGACCATAAAGTTGTTCAAGTTGTATACTCTTAGAGGCTTAATTTATGTACTTCAATGTAATTAAGCGAAATAAATCTTAACATATGATTTCATCCTGTATCAATTATTATAATTTTATTTAGTGCGAATTTGAATTAGGGATTCGTGTCTTTAATTCAATTTCACAACTTAAAATATTATATTAATTTATGCGTATGAAATCACCATGTGTTACGATTTATTTCGTTCCATTACATCTAGGCTCATAATTTAAGCCTCTAAAAGTATACAAATTTGACAATTTTATTTACAAGAATGTCCACCTTTAACTGTCTCGCTGCTGCGAGCCACCAGACAATAATTTAAATGAGCAAAAACTTTTGACTTGGTGCATATTTTGAAAACAATCTGACTGAAAGTTGTTGGTGGCGAAAGTTGTTGGTGGCTTTCAAAATATGCAGCAGAGCCAGAGATATAACCCCTGGAATATGTCATCTGCAAAAACTCAGCAGACAGATGGTTAAGAGTACACTAAGGCTTACTAGGCCTAAGTTTATGATCAGAACTGGCATGTTCACACACTACTACAAGGTGATTCCATCTGCTAGCTGTACATAAATAATAAGCATTACCACATCCTCAGTATGGGAACAGAGGCTTGGTGTAGTGGCTAGCACTCAGGACTTCGTAACCAGAGAACCTGGTTCTCACCTGAGCTATGCACTATCTCACCGTCTTTGAAAACATGGGCAATCTCCTTCGCTCCTTGCCTCTCCCCATCCAGGAGTATAAATGGGAACCCGTGTAAAAGCTGGCGAATTTACCAATAATAGACTCATGGAATCAGACTCGATAGACACCAATCAAACCAATAACTTCTATCCTCAGTATGGTAAGGCAGGGGTAGGATATATGTTAGATAAGGTACTTACAGGTACTTACGTAACCTAATTATATTAACCCTTTAACCCTCAAATTTGTTCAAAAAAATTTCTATTTTCTGCCATAAAATGTCCATTTGCAGACCAAGATTATTTTTGAAAAGCCAGTCCTTCTAGTGGTAAATTTTCGAATTCTCTTGGCTTGCAAAATGGACATTTCTCAAGAGCACTGCAGCTTGGCTTGCAAAATGGACATTTCTCAAGAGCACTGCAGAAGGCATTTTGGCTGATATGCGTGTTAAAGGGTTAATGGTCAAGATTGGTGAGGAAAATCAGGATATTTGCTTAGTAACTGTCCATTTGTAGGTCAGTGATTTTATGAAAATTTACTACTGGAGTGACTGGCTAGCGAGTCTGGAGTGACTGATAACTCAGTCATTCCAACAGGTAGATATTCCAACAAGAATTCTGCGGAATCAAATGTATCGCCTGTCGCCTCTGTCAGTGACCTTGACCTTTGACCGTATGACCTCACTGTCACCATACTGCTTCCTCACACCATAGGCTACCATGTTTCCAAGATTACTTCTAATAGGATCACCCAATCCTGAAATATAAGCCGAAGTTTTGCTAAACGCAATGTTGATGCCGTCACCATCGGAAAAGAGATACCTATGTCTCGCTTTCTGCTTCGCAGCGACCTTGACCTTTGACCTTGTGACCCCCAGCATCAGCATGCTGCTTTCTAACATTATTTTAGTTGCAATAGGCTTAACCAATCATGAAATATAAGCGAAGTTTTGCTAAATGCGGAATCTTAATGTTGACGCCGCCGCGATACCATGTATCCAAGCTTAGTTGCAATAGGCGTAACCAATCCTGAAATATAAGCTGAACAGTTTTACTAAATGCAAAAACTTAATGCTGAAAAAGCAGAGTTCTGTATCAAGGTTACAGTGACCTTGACCTTTGACCTTGTGAATCCAACATCATCATGCGGCTTCCTAAGATTATAGATACCATGTATCCAAGTTTAGTTGCAATAGGCTTAACCAATCCTGAAATATAAGCTGAAAAGTTTTGCTAAACGCAAAAACATAATGCTGAAAAAGCAGTTCTGTATCAAGGTCAGTGGCCTTGACCTTTGACCTTGTGAATTCAACATCATCATGCGGCTTCCTAAGATTATAGGTAACCATGTATCCAAGTTTAGTTGCAATAGGCTCAACCAATCCTGAAATATAAGCTGAAAAGTCTTGCTAAACGCAAAAACAATGCTGAAAAAGCAGTTCTGTATCAAGGTCAGTGACCTTGACCTTTGACCTTGTGAATTCAACATCATCATGCGGCTTCCTTTCTGCTTCGCGGGCGAGACAAAAATGTCTTTGCCTACAAATTCTTTCATAAAAACGCCAGCGAGGAAATTTTTGCTCAATAAAGGGTTAATGAAGAATTTGATGTGAAAATTACGTCTTCACTTACCGAGTCCTTTTACTCACATAGGCTTGTGCGAGTATTGCCTTGAGTGATCAAGATCGATTATTAAGCGTGGGTACAAATTATCCAATTATAACACCAAAAAGCATGTATCAATGACGAATGCTGCAATGGTGTTGAGAAATCTCCATTTGCAGGCCAAGAGAAGACAATTTTTGAAAATGTATTGCTGGAATGCCTGGCCAGTCATTCAATGACACATTTTCAAAAATTCTCTTGTCCTGTAAATGGGCATACATTACCTGAGTAAAATGTCAATTTTCGCGACTGATCGCATTAAAAAGCAATTAAAAAGTAAGATATGAAATATTTTATGCAATAGAAACTATTCATTATTATTCGATAACATAAATTTTTAATCATATAAATTCATGATTTAAAAAATAATCGTGATTTTCGATTTAATCACGTAACCGTACAAGTCTAACACAAACCTTTCTAGTCGACGGAAAATAAGTATCATATAACATTCACTATTTACCTTAAGACTACTGCTAGTTCCAATCCACTAGTCTGAATTTCACAATGAATTGAACACACAATACCACACCATTTCTACCCTCAGAAAACCGTTTGAACCGATGATTGCAATTGAGTCACACAAAATACTAGGAACTGATGATCGCTACTGAGTCACCGTTTCCTTAAGTACAAGCATAAAAGTGCTAGAGATTGCGGTCTGTACTTCTGATGCTGTTCATTCATAGAATCTGAATGATGAGGAAATGGCCTGACTCAGACAAATATGACATGAGACAGAGCACACTGAAGCATCCATGTTGTCATGCAGTCAACTCTTTATTCCGCAAATTTGTTCAGGAATATTTCAATATTCTCACAAAAAATGTCCATTTGCAAACCAAGATTATTTGGTTAAAGATTTATCACTGGAATGACTGGCTTGGTTATAATCGAGCCAGTCATTCTAGTAGTAAATTTTCAAAAATAGTATTCTCTTGGTCTGAATATGAACATTTCTCAAGACCATTGTCATTTTAGGCCAGTTTGAGTGTTAAAGAGCTAACTAGACTTTTTTAATGGAGAATTATCAACTTTTATTCTTCATCTCTCTATACAATGATAATGTGTGTCTATTTTGATAAGTGCTGTTAGAAGCAGGTAGCTAGCAAAGCTTCTGTTTTGATTATTCCATTAAATTTCAATACTAATCAATCAAACTTTATTGGCAAATCCGACATGTTGACATATGCCCAGACAACAACACCGTAGATGACATTAACATAGAATATATCATGCATTTATATAACTATATAACTATTGATTAAAATGCACACATGCACGCACTCGCATGCATACATACTTGAACGTACATAGACATATGCACATATATACATATACTACATGCCTCCGAATTCCCGCTCATCCACACCATCACCAGACACACATAATACACCAAAGGCATGAAAGCCCGCCCACCCATGGGCACCACTCCCGGAGAGCCGACTGGCTGATCTGGTGTCAGAATCATCACGTGATGGTGATGTCCCCGGATTCCGGCAACAAACCAACCAATCTGCTCCACGACAATGGCGACCATGGATGCAGCCCCCACATCCTCACTACACTACACACATAGTAGGGGGATATGTGCTAGTGGCATGGACTGACGAAAACCCAAAGGCCTGCGCATATACGGAAATAAATTCACACACACACATGTGTAGCAACAATGATTTATGCGCACCCAGTGACACGAGGTTCCCAAGTAATTAAAATATTGATTTGTACATACATGATTTTAAATTTATGACATTCAGTTATTTGGTTGACAACATTCAGTTATTTGGGGTTAGAATAACTTGCCTAACACAAAGGCAGGTGTCATTATAGGGGCTGATACCATACCATGACAACTGGTCACCATCTCCATTCTGAGATTGGTGTTGCTGTATACGACAGCGTAACTACATTCATCAAGTCAACACCTATTAAAATCGTTAAGTTTTACTAAAAGCTACCAAATCTTGCCATATAAATTTATACATGAAGAACGAGCAACATGTTTTATTAGAGATAGATCTGTCTTTGATTAACACTTTCACCCACAAATCCCTGAAAAGGTATATTCTTTATTATATAAATCCTATTCTGTTGAATGTTTTGAAATTAATTTGACTGGAAGCTATTCCTGCCTAAGGCAGCATTGGCTTCCAGTCAAATTAATTTCAAAATATTTAAGTTTTCCTGCTCTGTTGTCTTGAATTTGAGATATGGGAAATTCATAGGTGAATGGCTTAAATGTGTTGTCTTTTCAGCTCATTGTCTAGTATTGAAGCATTAAAAGCATGGCTTGAAATTAGCCTGAATGTGAAATCAGCCATTCCGGGGGGGGGGGGGGGGGGGGGAGTAAACCATCAACCATCAGGGGTAGTAAGTGATAAATTAGCCTGAATGAACCATCAATCATCAGAGGAGTAAGTGATAAATTAGCCTGAATGAACCATCAACCATCAAGAGAGTAAGTAATAAATCAGCCTGAATGAACTAGCAGCCATCAGGGGGAGTAAGTGATAAATCAGCCGTAATGAACAGTCAACCAGCAGGGGAGTAAGTAATAAATCAGCCTGAATGAACCAGCAGCCATTAGGGGGAGTAAGTGATAAATTAGCCTGAATTAACCAGCAGCCATCAGGGGGAGTAAGTGATAAATTAGCCTGAATGAATCATCAACCATCAGGGGAGTAAGTAATAAATCAGCCTGAATGAACCAGCAGCCATCAGGGGGAGTAAGTGATAAATCAGCCTTAATGAACCATCAACCATCAGGGGAGTAAGTAATAAATCAGCCTGAATGAACCAGCAGCCATTAGGGGGAGTAAGTGATAAATTAGCCTCAGTGAACCATCAACCGTCAGGGGGAGTAAGTGATAAATTAGCCTGAATGAATCATCAACCATCAGAGGAGTACGTGATAAATTAGCCTGAATGAACCAGCAGCCATCAGGGGGAGTAAGTGATAAATTAGCCTGAATGAACCATCAACCATCAGGGGAGTATGTAATAAATCAGCCTGAATGAACCAGCAACCATCAGGGGGAGTAAGTGATAAATTAGCCTGAATGAACCATCAACCGTCAGGGGAGTAAGTGATAAATTAGCCTGAATGAACCATTAACCATCAGAGGAGTACGTGATAAATTAGCCTGAATGAACCAGCTGCCATCAGGGGGAGTAAGTGATAAATTAGCCTGAATGAACCATCAACACTCAGGGGAGCAAGTGATAAATTAGCCTGAATGAACAATCAACTATCAGGGGAGTAAGTGATAAATTAGCCTGAATGAACCATCAGGGGAGCAAGTGATAAATTAGCCTGAATGAACAATCAACTATCAGGGGAGTAAGTGATAAATTAGCCTGAATGAACCATCAATCATCAGGGGGAGTAAGTGATAAATTAGCCTGAATGAACCATCAACCATCAAGAGAGTAAGTAATAAATCAGCCTGAATGAACTAGCAGCCATCAGGGGGAGTAAGTGATAAATCAGCCTTAATGAACAGTCAACCATCAGGGGAGTAAGTAATAAATCAGCCTGAATGAACCAGCAGCCATTAGGGGGAGTAAGTGATAAATTAGCCTGAATTAACCAGCAGCCATCAGGGGGAGTAAGTGATAAATTAGCCTGAATGAATCATCAACCATCAGGGGAGTAAGTAATAAATCAGCCTGAATGAACCAGCAGCCATCAGGGGGAGTAAGTGATAAATTAGTCTGAATGAACCATCAACCATCAGGGGAGTATGTAATAAATCAGCCTGAATGAACCAGCAACCATCAGGGGGAGTAAGTGATAAATTAGCCTCAGTGAACCATCAACCGTCAGGGGAGTAAGTGATAAATTAGCCTGAATGAACCATTAACCATCAGAGGAGTACGTGATAAATTAGCCTGAATGAACCAGCTGCCATCAGGGGGAGTAAGTGATAAATTAGCCTGAATGAACCATCAACACTCAGGGGAGCAAGTGATAAATTAGCCTGAATGAACAATCAACTATCAGGGGAGTAAGTGATAAATTAGCCTGAATGAACCATCAGGGGAGCAAGTGATAAATTAGCCTGAATGAACCATCAACCATCAGGGGAGTAAGTGATAAATTAGCCTGAATAAACCATCAACCATCAGGGGAGTAAGTAATAAATCAGCCTGAATGAACCAGCAGCCATTAGGGGGAGTAAGTGATAAATTAGCCTGAATGAACCATCAACCATCAGGGGAGTAAGTGATAAATTAGCCTGAATGAACCATCAACCATCAGGGGAGTAAGTAATAAATCAGCCTGAATGAACCAGCAGCCATCAGGGGGAGTAAGTGGTAAATCAGCCTTAATGAACCGTCAACCATCAGGGGAGTAAGTAATAAATCAGCCTGAATGAAACAGCAGCTATTAGGGGGAGTAAGTGATAAATTAGCCTGAATTAACCAGCAGCCATCAGGGGGAGTAAGTGATAAATTAGTCTGAATGAACCATCAACCATCAGGGGAGTATGTAATAAATCAGACTGAATGAACCAGCAACCATCAGGGGGAGTAAGTGATAAATTAGCCTCAGTGAACCATCAACCATCAGGGGAGTAAGTGATAAATTAGCCTGAATGAACCATCAACCATCAGGGGAGTAAGTAATAAATCAGCCTGAATGAACCAGCAGCCATCAGGGGGAGTAAGTGATAAATTAGTCTGAATGAACCATCAACTATCAGGGGAGTATGTAATAAATCGGCCTGAATGAACCAGCAACCATCAGGGGGAGTAAGTGATAAATTAGCCTCAGTGAACCATCAACCATCAGGGGAGTAAGTGATAAATTAGCCTGAATGAACCATCAACCATCAGGGGAGTAAGTGATAAATTAGCCTGAATGAACCAGCAGCCATTAGGGGGAGTAAGTGATAAATTAGCCTGAATGAACCAGCTGCCATCAGGGGGAGTAAGTGATAAATTAGCCTGAATGAATCATCAACCATCAGGGGAGCAAGTGATAAATTAGCCTGAATGAACAATCAACTATCAGGGGAGTAAGTGATAAATTAGTCTGAATGAACCATCAACCATCATGGATAGTAAGTGATAAATACGGCTGGGCGGTTTGGCCTACAAGAAAACCGGTGAGGGTATCACTAAACTGGTATTAACAAAATACCGGTTTAAGGGGTTAGAATGATCGAAAATAATTTGAAATATGAAAATATCCCGTTTTCATTAGCTACAGTACATGTATTTTGCGATTTGACAACTGACGTAAATTGCCACGAAATTAGAACGGTAACTACGTACGACTTCTCACTTCGACGCTATCTATCTCAAAATAGTAGTTAAAATAAATTAAATAAATAGTCTGGTTCAGCGGAAGAATTTGTTAACAACCAATCACATTACGCCTGCTCGTATTTGAGAGGCTAAGGTGTATTTTACTTGTTGTAACTACTCCGCCAACATAAGAAGCGACTTAATCGTTTTCATTTCTCGGGCGTTCAAGCAATTTGTCTCGCATGTCTTAGTCCGTGATGGATCATTTTATGTTTGTCGAAATCTAAGGGAAATAATGATTTGTTTGGATTGGGTGTTCATTGTATAGCGTCGTTGTTTTCGCAGCACGTTTCCTGATTTTTTTTTGTATCATGTCACATTTGGAATCCTAATTAAACATAGTACACACTTGAATTGAAAAAAGGGTTATTTGTTGCAAAGAAGAGATTTAGATTTTCAAATTATTCAATCTTACATTGAACCCGCAGAGCTTACGTCATGTGAAATTCATTGCTGGCCAATCAAATCATTTTTGCCACAGGGTCGTCCTCGGCCGATTTGGTGGGACTTTCCCATGGCTAACAGTTATAGATGACTGTATTTTATGTCTCTAGTAGCAAATGGTTACACTAGATGATAATATTAAACTGCAAGTCAAGAACAAACTAGTTTAGGACAGTCACCAGATTTTGCGCAATGGCGATCTTATGGACGGTTTTTCAGCTTTTTATATTTTCGTAATGGTTTTTAAACCGTCGCCATAAAAATCCCTGAGACGGTGTGAAACCGGTATACCGCCCAGCCGTAGTGATAAATTAGCCTGAATGAACCATTAACCATCAGAGGAGTAAGTAATAAATCAGCCTGAATGAACCAGCAGCCATCAGGGGGACTAAGTGATAAATTAGCCTGAATGAACCAGCAGCCATCAGGGGGACTAAGTGATAAATTAGCCTGAATGAACCATCAACCATCAGGGGAGTAAGTGATAAATTAGCCTGAATGAACTAGCAGCCATCAGGGGGACTAAGTGATAAATTAGCCTGAATGAACTAGCAGCCATCAGGGGGACTAAGTGATAAATTGGTCTGAATGAACCAGCAGCCATCATGGGGAGTAAGTAATAAACAGCCTGAATGAACCAGCAGCCATCAGGGGGGAGTAAGTGATAAATTAGCCGTAATGAACCATCAACCAGCAGGGGTAGTAATTGATACATTAGCCTGAACAAACCATCGACCATCAGGGGAGTAAGTGATAAATTAGCCTGTATGAACCAGCAACCATCAGGGGGAGTAAATGATAAGCCTGAATGAACCACGAGCCATTATGGAAGTAAGTGATAAGTTAGCCTGATTGAACCACTAGCCATCAGGGGAGTAAGTGATAAATTAGCCTGAATGCACCACAAGCTTTTAGGGGGAGTAAGTGAAAAATTAGGCTGAATAAACAATCAGCCATTAGGGGGGAATTAAGTGAACCAGTAGCCTGAATGCACCATCAACCATCAGGGGCAGTAAGTGATAGTCGCCTGAATGAACCATCAACCATCAGGGGCAGTAAGTGATAAAGTAGCCTGAATGAACCATCAACCATGAGGGGCAGTAAGTGATAAAGTAGCCTGAATGCACGGGCAGTCAGGGGAGTAAGTAATAAATCAGCCTGAATGAACCAGCAGCCATCAGGGGGAGTAAGTGATAAATTAGCCTGAATGAACCAGCAGCCATTAGGGGGAGTACGTGATAAATTAGCCTGAATGAACCAGCTGCCATCAGGGGGAGTAAGTGATAAATTAGCCTGAATGAACCATCAACACTCAGGGGAGCAAGTGATAAATTAGCCTGAATGAACAATCAACTATCAGGGGAGTAAGTGATAAATTAGCCTGAATGAACCATCAGGGGAGCAAGTGATAAATTAGCCTGAATGAACAATCAACTACCAGGGGAGTAAGTGATAAATTAGCTTGAATGAACCATCAACCATCAGGGGAGTAAGTGATAAATTAGCCTGAATGAACCATCAACCATCAGGGGAGTAAGTAATAAATCAGCCTGAATGAACCAGCAGCCATTAGGGGGAGTAAGTGATAAATTAGCCTGAATGAACCATCAACCATCAGGGGAGTAAGTGATAAATTAGCCTGAATGAACCATCAACCATCAGGAGAGTAAGTAATAAATCCGCCTGAATGAACCAGCAGCCATCAGGGGGAGTAAGTGGTAAATCAGCCTTAATGAACCGTCAACCATCAGGGGAGTAAGTAATAAATCAGCCTGAATGAAACAGCAGCCATTAGGGGGAGTAAGTGATAAATTAGCCTGAATTAACTAGCAGCCATCAGGGGGAGTAAGTGATAAATTAGCCTGAATGAATCATCAACCATCAGGGGAGTAAGTAATAAATCAGCCTGAATGAACCAGCAGCCATCAGGGGGAGTAAGTGATAAATTAGTCTGAATGAACCATCAAGGGAGTATGTAATAAATCAGACTGAATGAACCAGCAACCATCAGGGGGAGTAAGTGATAAATTAGCCTCAGTGAACCATCAACCATCAGGGGAGTAAGTGATAAATTAGCCTGAATGAACCATCAACCATCAGGGGAGTAAGTAATAAATCAGCCTGAATGAACCAGCAGCCATCAGGGGGAGTAAGTGATAAATTAGTCTGAATGAACCATCAACCATCAGGGGAGTATGTAATAAATCAGCCTGAATGAACTAGCAACCATCAGGGGGAGTAAGTGATAAATTAGCCTCAGTGAACCATCAACCATCAGGGGAGTAAGTGATAAATTAGCCTGAATGAACCATCAACCATCAGGGGAGTAAGTGATAAATTAGCCTGAATGAACCAGCAGCCATTAGGGGGAGTACGTGATAAATTAGCCTGAATGAACCAGCTGCCATCAGGGGGAGTAAGTGATAAATTAGCCTGAATGAACCATCAACCATCAGGGGAGTATGTAATAAATCAGCCTGAATGAACCAGCAGCCATCACGGGGAGTAAGTGATAAATTAGTCTGAATGAACCATCAACCATCAGGGGAGTATGTAATAAATCGGCCTGAATGAACCAGCAACCATCAGGGGGAGTAAGTGATAAATTAGCCTCAGTGAACCATCAACCATCAGGGGAGTAAGTGATAAATTAGCCTGAATGAACCATCAACCATCAGGGGAGTAAGTGATAAATTAGCCTGAATGAACCAGCAACCATTAGGGGGAGTACGTGATAAATTAGCCTGAATGAACCAGCTGCCATCAGGGGGAGTAAGTGATAAATTAGCCTGAATGAATCATCAACCATCAGGGGAGCAAGTGATAAATTAGCCTGAATGAACAATCAACTATCAGGGGAGTAAGTGATAAATTAGTCTGAATGAACCATCAACCATCAGGGATAGTAAGTGATAAATAGGGCTGGGCGGTTTGGCCTAAAAGAAAACCGGTGAGGGTGTCACTAAACTGGTATTAACAAAATACCGGTTTAAGGGGTTAGAATGATCGAAAATAATTTGAAATATGAAAATATGCCGTTTTCATTAGCTACAGTACATGTATTTTGCGATTTGACAACTGACGTAAATTGCCACGAAATTAGAACGGTAACTACGTACGACTTCTCACTTCGACGCTATCTATCTCAAAATAGTAGTTAAAATAAATTAAATAAATAGTCTGGTTCAGCGGAAGAATTTGTTAACAACCAATCACATTACGCCTGCTCGTATTTGAGAGGCTAAGGTGTATTTTACTTGTTGTAACTACTCCGCCAACATAAGAAGCGACTTAATCGTTTTCATTTCTCGGGCGTTCAAGCAATTTGTCTCGCATGTCTTAGTCCGTAATGGATCATTTTATGTTTGTCGAAATCTAAGGGAAATAATGATTTGTTTGGATTGGGTGTTCATTGTATAGCGTCGTTGTTTTCGCAGCACGTTTCCTGATTTTTTTTTTGTATCATGTCACATTTGGAATCCTAATTAAACATAGTACAAACTTGAATTGAAAAAAGGGTTATTTGTTGCAAAGAAGAGATTTAGATTTTCAAATTATTCAATCTTACATTGAACCCGCAGAGCTTACGTCATGTGAAATTCATTGCTGGCCAATCAAATCATTTTTGCCACAGGGTCGTCCTCGGCCGATTTGGTGGGACTTTCCCATGGCTAACAGTTATAGATGACTGTATTTTATGTCTCTAGTAGCAAATGGTTACACTAGATGATAATATTAAACTGCAAGTCAAGAACAAACTAGTTTAGGACAGTCACCAGATTTTGCGCAATGGCGATCTTATGGACGGTTTTTCAGCTTTTTATATTTTCGTAATGGTTTTTAAACCGTCGCCATAAAAATCCCTGAGACGGTGTGAAACCGGTATACCGCCTAGCCGTAGTGATAAATTAGCCTGAATGAACCATTAACCATCAGAGGAGTAAGTAATAAATCAGCCTGAATGAACCAGCAGCCATCAGGGGGATTAGTGATAAATCAGCCTGAATGAACCAGCAGCCATCAGGGGGACTAAGTGATAAATTAGCCTGAATGAACCATCAACCATCAGGGGAGTAAGTGATAAATTAGCCTGAATGAACTAGCAGCCATCAGGGGGACTAAGTGATAAATTAGTCTGAATGAACCAGCAGCCATCATGGGGAGTAAGTAATAAATCAGCCTGAATGAACTAGCAGCCATCAGGGGGGAGTAAGTGATAAATTAGCCTGAATGAACTAGCAGCCATCAGGGGGACTAAGTGATAAATTGGTCTGAATGAACCAGCAGCCATCATGGGGAGTAAGTAATAAATCAGCCTGAATGAACCAGCAGCCATCAGGGGGGAGTAAGTGATAAATTAGCCTTAATGAACCATCAACCAGCAGGGGTAGTAATTGATACATTAGCCTGAACAAACCATCGACCATCAGGGGAGTAAGTGATAAATTAGCCTGTATGAACCAGCAACCATCAGGGGGAGTAAATGATAAGCCTGAATGAACCACGAGCCATTATGGAAGTAAGTGATAAGTTAGCCTGATTGAACCACTAGCCATCAGGGGAGTAAGTGATAAATTAGCCTGAATGCACCACAAGCTTTTAGGGGGAGTAAGTGAAAAATTAGGCTGAATAAACAATCAGCCATTAGGGGGGAATTAAGTGAACCAGTAGCCTGAATGCACCATCAACCATCAGGGGCAGTAAGTGATAGTCGCCTGAATGAACCATCAACCATCAGGGGCAGTAAGTGATAAAGTAGCCTGAATGAACCATCAACCATCAGGGGCAGTAAGTGATAAAGTAGCCTGAATGCACGTGCAGTCAGGGGAGTAAGTGATAAATTAGTCTGAATGAACCATCAACCAGCAGGGGAGTAAGTGATAAAGTAGCCTGAATGCACCATCAACCATCAGGGGGAGTAAGTGATAAAGTAGCCTGAATGAACAATCAACGATCAGGGGGAGTAAGTGATAAAGTAGCCTGAATGAACTAGCAGCCATCAGGGGGACTAAGTGATAAATTAGCCTGAATGAACTAGCAGCCATCAGGGGGACTAAGTGATAAATTGGTCTGAATGAACCAGCAGCCATCATGGGGAGTAAGTAATAAACAGCCTGAATGAACCAGCAGCCATCAGGGGGGAGTAAGTGATAAATTAGCCGTAATGAACCATCAACCAGCAGGGGTAGTAATTGATACATTAGCCTGAACAAACCATCGACCATCAGGGGAGTAAGTGATAAATTAGCCTGTATGAACCAGCAACCATCAGGGGGAGTAAATGATAAGCCTGAATGAACCACGAGCCATTATGGAAGTAAGTGATAAGTTAGCCTGATTGAACCACTAGCCATCAGGGGAGTAAGTGATAAATTAGCCTGAATGCACCACAAGCTTTTAGGGGGAGTAAGTGAAAAATTAGGCTGAATAAACAATCAGCCATTAGGGGGGAATTAAGTGAACCAGTAGCCTGAATGCACCATCAACCATCAGGGGCAGTAAGTGATAGTCGCCTGAATGAACCATCAACCATCAGGGGCAGTAAGTGATAAAGTAGCCTGAATGAACCATCAACCATGAGGGGCAGTAAGTGATAAAGTAGCCTGAATGCACGGGCAGTCAGGGGAGTAAGTAATAAATCAGCCTGAATGAACCAGCAGCCATCAGGGGGAGTAAGTGATAAATTAGCCTGAATGAACCAGCAGCCATTAGGGGGAGTACGTGATAAATTAGCCTGAATGAACCAGCTGCCATCAGGGGGAGTAAGTGATAAATTAGCCTGAATGAACCATCAACACTCAGGGGAGCAAGTGATAAATTAGCCTGAATGAACAATCAACTATCAGGGGAGTAAGTGATAAATTAGCCTGAATGAACCATCAGGGGAGCAAGTGATAAATTAGCCTGAATGAACAATCAACTACCAGGGGAGTAAGTGATAAATTAGCTTGAATGAACCATCAACCATCAGGGGAGTAAGTGATAAATTAGCCTGAATGAACCATCAACCATCAGGGGAGTAAGTAATAAATCAGCCTGAATGAACCAGCAGCCATTAGGGGGAGTAAGTGATAAATTAGCCTGAATGAACCATCAACCATCAGGGGAGTAAGTGATAAATTAGCCTGAATGAACCATCAACCATCAGGAGAGTAAGTAATAAATCCGCCTGAATGAACCAGCAGCCATCAGGGGGAGTAAGTGGTAAATCAGCCTTAATGAACCGTCAACCATCAGGGGAGTAAGTAATAAATCAGCCTGAATGAAACAGCAGCCATTAGGGGGAGTAAGTGATAAATTAGCCTGAATTAACTAGCAGCCATCAGGGGGAGTAAGTGATAAATTAGCCTGAATGAATCATCAACCATCAGGGGAGTAAGTAATAAATCAGCCTGAATGAACCAGCAGCCATCAGGGGGAGTAAGTGATAAATTAGTCTGAATGAACCATCAAGGGAGTATGTAATAAATCAGACTGAATGAACCAGCAACCATCAGGGGGAGTAAGTGATAAATTAGCCTCAGTGAACCATCAACCATCAGGGGAGTAAGTGATAAATTAGCCTGAATGAACCATCAACCATCAGGGGAGTAAGTAATAAATCAGCCTGAATGAACCAGCAGCCATCAGGGGGAGTAAGTGATAAATTAGTCTGAATGAACCATCAACCATCAGGGGAGTATGTAATAAATCAGCCTGAATGAACTAGCAACCATCAGGGGGAGTAAGTGATAAATTAGCCTCAGTGAACCATCAACCATCAGGGGAGTAAGTGATAAATTAGCCTGAATGAACCATCAACCATCAGGGGAGTAAGTGATAAATTAGCCTGAATGAACCAGCAGCCATTAGGGGGAGTACGTGATAAATTAGCCTGAATGAACCAGCTGCCATCAGGGGGAGTAAGTGATAAATTAGCCTGAATGAACCATCAACCATCAGGGGAGTATGTAATAAATCAGCCTGAATGAACCAGCAGCCATCACGGGGAGTAAGTGATAAATTAGTCTGAATGAACCATCAACCATCAGGGGAGTATGTAATAAATCGGCCTGAATGAACCAGCAACCATCAGGGGGAGTAAGTGATAAATTAGCCTCAGTGAACCATCAACCATCAGGGGAGTAAGTGATAAATTAGCCTGAATGAACCATCAACCATCAGGGGAGTAAGTGATAAATTAGCCTGAATGAACCAGCAACCATTAGGGGGAGTACGTGATAAATTAGCCTGAATGAACCAGCTGCCATCAGGGGGAGTAAGTGATAAATTAGCCTGAATGAATCATCAACCATCAGGGGAGCAAGTGATAAATTAGCCTGAATGAACAATCAACTATCAGGGGAGTAAGTGATAAATTAGTCTGAATGAACCATCAACCATCAGGGATAGTAAGTGATAAATAGGGCTGGGCGGTTTGGCCTAAAAGAAAACCGGTGAGGGTGTCACTAAACTGGTATTAACAAAATACCGGTTTAAGGGGTTAGAATGATCGAAAATAATTTGAAATATGAAAATATGCCGTTTTCATTAGCTACAGTACATGTATTTTGCGATTTGACAACTGACGTAAATTGCCACGAAATTAGAACGGTAACTACGTACGACTTCTCACTTCGACGCTATCTATCTCAAAATAGTAGTTAAAATAAATTAAATAAATAGTCTGGTTCAGCGGAAGAATTTGTTAACAACCAATCACATTACGCCTGCTCGTATTTGAGAGGCTAAGGTGTATTTTACTTGTTGTAACTACTCCGCCAACATAAGAAGCGACTTAATCGTTTTCATTTCTCGGGCGTTCAAGCAATTTGTCTCGCATGTCTTAGTCCGTAATGGATCATTTTATGTTTGTCGAAATCTAAGGGAAATAATGATTTGTTTGGATTGGGTGTTCATTGTATAGCGTCGTTGTTTTCGCAGCACGTTTCCTGATTTTTTTTTTGTATCATGTCACATTTGGAATCCTAATTAAACATAGTACAAACTTGAATTGAAAAAAGGGTTATTTGTTGCAAAGAAGAGATTTAGATTTTCAAATTATTCAATCTTACATTGAACCCGCAGAGCTTACGTCATGTGAAATTCATTGCTGGCCAATCAAATCATTTTTGCCACAGGGTCGTCCTCGGCCGATTTGGTGGGACTTTCCCATGGCTAACAGTTATAGATGACTGTATTTTATGTCTCTAGTAGCAAATGGTTACACTAGATGATAATATTAAACTGCAAGTCAAGAACAAACTAGTTTAGGACAGTCACCAGATTTTGCGCAATGGCGATCTTATGGACGGTTTTTCAGCTTTTTATATTTTCGTAATGGTTTTTAAACCGTCGCCATAAAAATCCCTGAGACGGTGTGAAACCGGTATACCGCCTAGCCGTAGTGATAAATTAGCCTGAATGAACCATTAACCATCAGAGGAGTAAGTAATAAATCAGCCTGAATGAACCAGCAGCCATCAGGGGGATTAGTGATAAATCAGCCTGAATGAACCAGCAGCCATCAGGGGGACTAAGTGATAAATTAGCCTGAATGAACCATCAACCATCAGGGGAGTAAGTGATAAATTAGCCTGAATGAACTAGCAGCCATCAGGGGGACTAAGTGATAAATTAGTCTGAATGAACCAGCAGCCATCATGGGGAGTAAGTAATAAATCAGCCTGAATGAACTAGCAGCCATCAGGGGGGAGTAAGTGATAAATTAGCCTGAATGAACTAGCAGCCATCAGGGGGACTAAGTGATAAATTGGTCTGAATGAACCAGCAGCCATCATGGGGAGTAAGTAATAAATCAGCCTGAATGAACCAGCAGCCATCAGGGGGGAGTAAGTGATAAATTAGCCTTAATGAACCATCAACCAGCAGGGGTAGTAATTGATACATTAGCCTGAACAAACCATCGACCATCAGGGGAGTAAGTGATAAATTAGCCTGTATGAACCAGCAACCATCAGGGGGAGTAAATGATAAGCCTGAATGAACCACGAGCCATTATGGAAGTAAGTGATAAGTTAGCCTGATTGAACCACTAGCCATCAGGGGAGTAAGTGATAAATTAGCCTGAATGCACCACAAGCTTTTAGGGGGAGTAAGTGAAAAATTAGGCTGAATAAACAATCAGCCATTAGGGGGGAATTAAGTGAACCAGTAGCCTGAATGCACCATCAACCATCAGGGGCAGTAAGTGATAGTCGCCTGAATGAACCATCAACCATCAGGGGCAGTAAGTGATAAAGTAGCCTGAATGAACCATCAACCATCAGGGGCAGTAAGTGATAAAGTAGCCTGAATGCACGTGCAGTCAGGGGAGTAAGTGATAAATTAGTCTGAATGAACCATCAACCAGCAGGGGAGTAAGTGATAAAGTAGCCTGAATGCACCATCAACCATCAGGGGGAGTAAGTGATAAAGTAGCCTGAATGAACAATCAACGATCAGGGGGAGTAAGTGATAAAGTAGCCTGAATGAACTAGCAGCCATCAGGGGGACTAAGTGATAAATTAGCCTGAATGAACTAGCAGCCATCAGGGGGACTAAGTGATAAATTGGTCTGAATGAACCAGCAGCCATCATGGGGAGTAAGTAATAAACAGCCTGAATGAACCAGCAGCCATCAGGGGGGAGTAAGTGATAAATTAGCCGTAATGAACCATCAACCAGCAGGGGTAGTAATTGATACATTAGCCTGAACAAACCATCGACCATCAGGGGAGTAAGTGATAAATTAGCCTGTATGAACCAGCAACCATCAGGGGGAGTAAATGATAAGCCTGAATGAACCACGAGCCATTATGGAAGTAAGTGATAAGTTAGCCTGATTGAACCACTAGCCATCAGGGGAGTAAGTGATAAATTAGCCTGAATGCACCACAAGCTTTTAGGGGGAGTAAGTGAAAAATTAGGCTGAATAAACAATCAGCCATTAGGGGGGAATTAAGTGAACCAGTAGCCTGAATGCACCATCAACCATCAGGGGCAGTAAGTGATAGTCGCCTGAATGAACCATCAACCATCAGGGGCAGTAAGTGATAAAGTAGCCTGAATGAACCATCAACCATGAGGGGCAGTAAGTGATAAAGTAGCCTGAATGCACGGGCAGTCAGGGGAGTAAGTAATAAATCAGCCTGAATGAACCAGCAGCCATCAGGGGGAGTAAGTGATAAATTAGCCTGAATGAACCAGCAGCCATTAGGGGGAGTACGTGATAAATTAGCCTGAATGAACCAGCTGCCATCAGGGGGAGTAAGTGATAAATTAGCCTGAATGAACCATCAACACTCAGGGGAGCAAGTGATAAATTAGCCTGAATGAACAATCAACTATCAGGGGAGTAAGTGATAAATTAGCCTGAATGAACCATCAGGGGAGCAAGTGATAAATTAGCCTGAATGAACAATCAACTACCAGGGGAGTAAGTGATAAATTAGCTTGAATGAACCATCAACCATCAGGGGAGTAAGTGATAAATTAGCCTGAATGAACCATCAACCATCAGGGGAGTAAGTAATAAATCAGCCTGAATGAACCAGCAGCCATTAGGGGGAGTAAGTGATAAATTAGCCTGAATGAACCATCAACCATCAGGGGAGTAAGTGATAAATTAGCCTGAATGAACCATCAACCATCAGGAGAGTAAGTAATAAATCCGCCTGAATGAACCAGCAGCCATCAGGGGGAGTAAGTGGTAAATCAGCCTTAATGAACCGTCAACCATCAGGGGAGTAAGTAATAAATCAGCCTGAATGAAACAGCAGCCATTAGGGGGAGTAAGTGATAAATTAGCCTGAATTAACTAGCAGCCATCAGGGGGAGTAAGTGATAAATTAGCCTGAATGAATCATCAACCATCAGGGGAGTAAGTAATAAATCAGCCTGAATGAACCAGCAGCCATCAGGGGGAGTAAGTGATAAATTAGTCTGAATGAACCATCAAGGGAGTATGTAATAAATCAGACTGAATGAACCAGCAACCATCAGGGGGAGTAAGTGATAAATTAGCCTCAGTGAACCATCAACCATCAGGGGAGTAAGTGATAAATTAGCCTGAATGAACCATCAACCATCAGGGGAGTAAGTAATAAATCAGCCTGAATGAACCAGCAGCCATCAGGGGGAGTAAGTGATAAATTAGTCTGAATGAACCATCAACCATCAGGGGAGTATGTAATAAATCAGCCTGAATGAACTAGCAACCATCAGGGGGAGTAAGTGATAAATTAGCCTCAGTGAACCATCAACCATCAGGGGAGTAAGTGATAAATTAGCCTGAATGAACCATCAACCATCAGGGGAGTAAGTGATAAATTAGCCTGAATGAACCAGCAGCCATTAGGGGGAGTACGTGATAAATTAGCCTGAATGAACCAGCTGCCATCAGGGGGAGTAAGTGATAAATTAGCCTGAATGAACCATCAACCATCAGGGGAGTATGTAATAAATCAGCCTGAATGAACCAGCAGCCATCACGGGGAGTAAGTGATAAATTAGTCTGAATGAACCATCAACCATCAGGGGAGTATGTAATAAATCGGCCTGAATGAACCAGCAACCATCAGGGGGAGTAAGTGATAAATTAGCCTCAGTGAACCATCAACCATCAGGGGAGTAAGTGATAAATTAGCCTGAATGAACCATCAACCATCAGGGGAGTAAGTGATAAATTAGCCTGAATGAACCAGCAACCATTAGGGGGAGTACGTGATAAATTAGCCTGAATGAACCAGCTGCCATCAGGGGGAGTAAGTGATAAATTAGCCTGAATGAATCATCAACCATCAGGGGAGCAAGTGATAAATTAGCCTGAATGAACAATCAACTATCAGGGGAGTAAGTGATAAATTAGTCTGAATGAACCATCAACCATCAGGGATAGTAAGTGATAAATAGGGCTGGGCGGTTTGGCCTAAAAGAAAACCGGTGAGGGTGTCACTAAACTGGTATTAACAAAATACCGGTTTAAGGGGTTAGAATGATCGAAAATAATTTGAAATATGAAAATATGCCGTTTTCATTAGCTACAGTACATGTATTTTGCGATTTGACAACTGACGTAAATTGCCACGAAATTAGAACGGTAACTACGTACGACTTCTCACTTCGACGCTATCTATCTCAAAATAGTAGTTAAAATAAATTAAATAAATAGTCTGGTTCAGCGGAAGAATTTGTTAACAACCAATCACATTACGCCTGCTCGTATTTGAGAGGCTAAGGTGTATTTTACTTGTTGTAACTACTCCGCCAACATAAGAAGCGACTTAATCGTTTTCATTTCTCGGGCGTTCAAGCAATTTGTCTCGCATGTCTTAGTCCGTAATGGATCATTTTATGTTTGTCGAAATCTAAGGGAAATAATGATTTGTTTGGATTGGGTGTTCATTGTATAGCGTCGTTGTTTTCGCAGCACGTTTCCTGATTTTTTTTTTGTATCATGTCACATTTGGAATCCTAATTAAACATAGTACAAACTTGAATTGAAAAAAGGGTTATTTGTTGCAAAGAAGAGATTTAGATTTTCAAATTATTCAATCTTACATTGAACCCGCAGAGCTTACGTCATGTGAAATTCATTGCTGGCCAATCAAATCATTTTTGCCACAGGGTCGTCCTCGGCCGATTTGGTGGGACTTTCCCATGGCTAACAGTTATAGATGACTGTATTTTATGTCTCTAGTAGCAAATGGTTACACTAGATGATAATATTAAACTGCAAGTCAAGAACAAACTAGTTTAGGACAGTCACCAGATTTTGCGCAATGGCGATCTTATGGACGGTTTTTCAGCTTTTTATATTTTCGTAATGGTTTTTAAACCGTCGCCATAAAAATCCCTGAGACGGTGTGAAACCGGTATACCGCCTAGCCGTAGTGATAAATTAGCCTGAATGAACCATTAACCATCAGAGGAGTAAGTAATAAATCAGCCTGAATGAACCAGCAGCCATCAGGGGGATTAGTGATAAATCAGCCTGAATGAACCAGCAGCCATCAGGGGGACTAAGTGATAAATTAGCCTGAATGAACCATCAACCATCAGGGGAGTAAGTGATAAATTAGCCTGAATGAACTAGCAGCCATCAGGGGGACTAAGTGATAAATTAGTCTGAATGAACCAGCAGCCATCATGGGGAGTAAGTAATAAATCAGCCTGAATGAACTAGCAGCCATCAGGGGGGAGTAAGTGATAAATTAGCCTGAATGAACTAGCAGCCATCAGGGGGACTAAGTGATAAATTGGTCTGAATGAACCAGCAGCCATCATGGGGAGTAAGTAATAAATCAGCCTGAATGAACCAGCAGCCATCAGGGGGGAGTAAGTGATAAATTAGCCTTAATGAACCATCAACCAGCAGGGGTAGTAATTGATACATTAGCCTGAACAAACCATCGACCATCAGGGGAGTAAGTGATAAATTAGCCTGTATGAACCAGCAACCATCAGGGGGAGTAAATGATAAGCCTGAATGAACCACGAGCCATTATGGAAGTAAGTGATAAGTTAGCCTGATTGAACCACTAGCCATCAGGGGAGTAAGTGATAAATTAGCCTGAATGCACCACAAGCTTTTAGGGGGAGTAAGTGAAAAATTAGGCTGAATAAACAATCAGCCATTAGGGGGGAATTAAGTGAACCAGTAGCCTGAATGCACCATCAACCATCAGGGGCAGTAAGTGATAGTCGCCTGAATGAACCATCAACCATCAGGGGCAGTAAGTGATAAAGTAGCCTGAATGAACCATCAACCATCAGGGGCAGTAAGTGATAAAGTAGCCTGAATGCACGTGCAGTCAGGGGAGTAAGTGATAAATTAGTCTGAATGAACCATCAACCAGCAGGGGAGTAAGTGATAAAGTAGCCTGAATGCACCATCAACCATCAGGGGGAGTAAGTGATAAAGTAGCCTGAATGAACAATCAACGATCAGGGGGAGTAAGTGATAAAGTAGCCTGAATGAACTAGCAGCCATCAGGGGGACTAAGTGATAAATTAGCCTGAATGAACTAGCAGCCATCAGGGGGACTAAGTGATAAATTGGTCTGAATGAACCAGCAGCCATTAGAGAGAGTAAGTGATAAACTAGTCTGAATAAACCAGCAGCTCCCAGGGAGAGTAAAGGATAAACTAATCTGAATGAACCAGCAACCATCAGGGATAGTAAATGATAAACTAGTCTGAATGAACCAGCAGTCATCAGGGAGAGTAAATGATAAATTAGTCTGAATGAACCAGCCGCCATCAGGGAGAGTAAATGATAAATTAGTCTGAATGAACCAGCCGCCATCAGGGAGAGTAAATGATAAATTAGTGTGAATGAACCCGCAGCAATCAGGGAGAGTAAATGATAAATTAGTGTGAATGAACCCGCAGCAATCAGGGAGACTAAGTGATAAATTAGTCTGAATGAACCTGCAGCAATCAGGGACAGTAAATGATAAATTAGTGTGAATGAACCAGCAGCTAACAGCAAGAGTAAATGATAAACTAGAATATGAAGTCGATGGCACACTATTGATGGCACACAATCGCCCATCCCCCATGCTGTCGCCAAATTTGCCGTTCTCCCCCTACCCTGGTATCCCACCCACCATGTGGATGGAGCTTAATGTAAATATCTCCATGCAATCCAAAATCACATGGGTAACTAACATAACTACCCGACTTTCTGCTCCACCCCATACCTCCACCATTTGCCGATCCCCCTCCACCATTTGCCGATCCTCCCCCACCCCTCCCCATCCACCACTCTGGGAGCAGAGCCTAAAGTAACCGTTGTTTTCGACTTCTGACCTAGATACTTGACTTCACAATTATATTTACAGGCTAAATATTCCAGAAAGACTGAATACACTGTTGTTGTAACTGCAACAGCTTTCAAATAGTTTTCAAAATTGCAGCATTTCCTCCTGGCATGAGAAGAATATAGCGTGTTTGTTCTGTGTATAACATTGCAGCATTTCCTCCTGGCATGAGAAGAATATAGCGTGTTTGTTCTGTGTATAACATTGCAGCATTTCCTCCTGGCATGAGAAGAATATAGCGTGTTTGTTCTGTGTATAACATTGCAGCATTTCCTCCTGGCATGAGAAGAATATAGCGTGTTTGTTCTGTGTATAACATTGCAGCATTTCCTCCTGGCATGAGAAGAATATAGCGTGTTTGTTCTGTGTATAACATTGCAGCATTTCCTCCTGGCATGAGAAGAATATAGCGTGTTTGTTCTGTGTATAACATTGCAGCATTTCCTCCTGGCATGAGAAGAATATAGCGTGTTTGTTCTGTGTATAACATTGCAGCATTTCCTCCTGGCATGAGAAGAATATAGCGTGTTTGTTCTGTGTATAACATTGCAGCATTTCCTCCTGGCATGAGAAGAATATAGCGTGTTTGTTCTGTGTATAACATTGCAGCATTTCCTCCTGGCATGAGAAGAATATAGCGTGTTTGTTCTGTGTATAACATTGCAGCATTTCCTCCTGGCATGAGAAGAATATAGCGTGTTTGTTCTGTGTATAACATTGCAGCATTTCCTCCTGGCATGAGAAGAATATAGCGTGTTTGTTCTGTGTATAACATTGCAGCATTTCCTCCTGGCATGAGAAGAATATAGCGTGTTTGTTCTGTGTATAACATTGCAGCATTTCCTCCTGGCATGAGAAGAATATAGCGTGTTTGTTCTGTGTATAACATTGCAGCATTTCCTCCTGGCATGAGAAGAATATAGCGTGTTTGTTCTGTGTATAACATTGCAGCATTTCCTCCTGGCATGAGAAGAATATAGCGTGTTTGTTCTGTGTATAACATTGCAGCATTTCCTCCTGGCATGAGAAGAATATAGCGTGTTTGTTCTGTGTATAACATTGCAGCATTTCCTCCTGGCATGAGAAGAATATAGCGTGTTTGTTCTGTGTATAACATTGCAGCATTTCCTCCTGGCATGAGAAGAATATAGCGTGTTTGTTCTGTGTATAACATTGCAGCATTTCCTCCTGGCATGAGAAGAATATAGCGTGTTTGTTCTGTGTATAACATTGCAGCATTTCCTCCTGGCATGAGAAGAATATAGCGTGTTTGTTCTGTGTATAACATTGCAGCATTTCCTCCTGGCATGAGAAGAATATAGCGTGTTTGTTCTGTGTATAACATTGCAGCATTTCCTCCTGGCATGAGAAGAATATAGCGTGTTTGTTCTGTGTATAACATTGCAGCATTTCCTCCTGGCATGAGAAGAATATAGCGTGTTTGTTCTGTGTATAACATTGCAGCATTTCCTCCTGGCATGAGAAGAATATAGCGTGTTTGTTCTGTGTATAACATTGCAGCATTTCCTCCTGGCATGAGAAGAATATAGCGTGTTTGTTCTGTGTATAACATTGCAGCATTTCCTCCTGGCATGAGAAGAATATAGCGTGTTTGTTCTGTGTATAACATTGCAGCATTTCCTCCTGGCATGAGAAGAATATAGCGTGTTTGTTCTGTGTATAACATTGCAGCATTTCCTCCTGGCATGAGAAGAATATAGCGTGTTTGTTCTGTGTATAACATTGCAGCATTTCCTCCTGGCATGAGAAGAATATAGCGTGTTTGTTCTGTGTATAACATTGCAGCATTTCCTCCTGGCATGAGAAGAATATAGCGTGTTTGTTCTGTGTATAACATTGCAGCATTTCCTCCTGGCATGAGAAGAATATAGCGTGTTTGTTCTGTGTATAACATTGCAGCATTTCCTCCTGGCATGAGAAGAATATAGCGTGTTTGTTCTGTGTATAACATTGCAGCATTTCCTCCTGGCATGAGAAGAATATAGCGTGTTTGTTCTGTGTATAACATTGCAGCATTTCCTCCTGGCATGAGAAGAATATAGCGTGTTTGTTCTGTGTATAACATTGCAGCATTTCCTCCTGGCATGAGAAGAATATAGCGTGTTTGTTCTGTGTATAACATTGCAGCATTTCCTCCTGGCATGAGAACAATATAGCGTGTTTGTTCTGTGTATAACATTGCAGCATTTCCTCCTGGCATGAGAACAATATAGCGTGTTTGTTCTGTGTATAACATTGCAGCATTTCCTCCTGGCATGAGAACAATATAGCGTGTTTGTTCTGTGTATAACATTGCAGCATTTCCTCCTGGCATGAGAAGAATATAGCGTGTTTGTTCTGTGTATAACATTGCAGCATTTCCTCCTGGCATGAGAAGAATATAGCGTGTTTGTTCTGTGTATAACATTGCAGCATTTCCTCCTGGCATGAGAACAATATAGCGTGTTTGTTCTGTGTATAACATTGCAGCATTTCCTCCTGGCATGAGAACAATATAGCGTGTTTGTTCTGTGTATAACATTGCAGCATTTCCTCCTGGCATGAGAACAATATAGCGTGTTTGTTCTGTGTATAACATTGCAGCATTTCCTCCTGGCATGAGAACAATATAGCGTGTTTGTTCTGTGTATAACATTGCAGCATTTCCTCCTGGCATGAGAACAATATAGCGTGTTTGTTCTGTGTATAACATTGCAGCATTTCCTCCTGGCATGAGAAGAATATAGCGTGTTTGTTCTGTGTATAACATTGCAGCATTTCCTCCTGGCATGAGAAGAATATAGCGTGTTTGTTCTGTGTATAACGTTTCATGTACAATGTAAACCATGTAAGTTTTAATTAACATGTTATTACTAATCCAATAGCAGGTAGTGCCAGTGTCTCTAGTAGATTTCTACTAAACTCAGACTTTGCCCTCTAGATAATAATAACATGTTATTTACAAGTACATAATTGAGAATAGCCATAAACCTTTAACCCTAGAATTTGCTCAAGGAAATTTACATTTTCTCATAGAAAATGTCTAATTGCAGAACAAGACTATTTTTGAAAATTTACCACTGGAATGAGCGGCTCGGTTTTCTCAAAAGTAGTTTTCTCTTGGTCTGTAAATGGACATTTCTCAAGAACATCGCAAAAGACGTTTTGGCGGATATGAGTGTTAAACGGTTAATCGTTATGCTGGCCAAAAAAATGCTCTCTGCTGTCATTTTGATAAGATCCATTTGAAGAAGACTTTAAAATTTTACAACTAAAGTACCTGGTTCACTAAACGAGCCAGTCATTCAAGTGGTAAATTTTCAAAAAAAGATCTCTTGATTTGCAAACAGACATTTCCTAAGCAATGATTTTGATCTTCTCGACCAATTTTGACAATTAAAGGGTTAATTTCTGCACCCAACAAAGCAACATAACAAACAGGTTGAATATGCCCATACATGACCTACAACATGTAATGTATGTCATCAACAATATGAAATGAAAGATGACACAGTTCGTTATAAAGTATGCTGTCAATCAGTCATATGTACGCCACTTTAGCTGTCACATGATGGATAGCAGGTGATTGCTTTTAATCCATGGACACGGATAACACTAATTAATCATATTCATTATGTCCTTATTTATATAGACACAGAATGTTATCCATGTAGACTTTGCGAGCTAAAAGCCATTAAATACACCGTATATCATTAAGGTCAGAATGGTGGTCATGTACATAGCTAGAGGCATATAATTTGCATTTGATTATTGATAATTTAATATTATTTACCCCTGTGCTAACCCTAAATCACACATATCAGCCAAAACCAGCTTCTGCAGTGGTCTTGAGAAATGTCCATTTGCAGACCAAGAGACGACTATTTTTGAAAATTTATCGAGCCAGTAATTCCAGTGGTAAATTTTCAAAAAATAGTCTTCTCTTGGTCTGCAAATGGACATTTTTAATGAGGAAAAATTAAATCTTCTTGAAAAATTTGAAGGTTAAATGGTTAATTACATTAAAACCCTTTCAACACTTAATTACTGTTAGTGCCTCAATATCTAGGTAAATATTGAATTTTTTCCACAGGAACAGCTAAAGTTCATGGACAAACAAATAGTGAAGGGACATTGATCAGGGATCACCAGCATCCTAGCTTGCTGTTATTTATCAGATTATGGCTGGGGACAGAGTCAAAGAGCGACATTTCACCGAGTAATGCGTCTCTCGTATTAGGTAATATTTTATTCCAGAAAGTCTAATACATAATATGATAAGCGCCGCCTCCCTTGTGTCCTTAGTGCTGCCATACCCAGACAAGCTGATAATAGGAATGAGAATGTAGTCCCTTTATGTATTCATAAACAGGTTAAAGCTGTACAGGATGTCTGGATTTAGCTCTTGAGGGCTGAGCATTATCATACATAGCATGGGCAGTGTGACGCCAGTCATACTAGTCAGCAAAGGGCTGCATACTAAAACCATGAACAGCTGTCCAGATGAGCCAGTCATTAGAAACTTCCCACTGCGTGATCATGATCAATAGACTCTCGAAGGCCCTGAAACAGGGTCAGTCTCGCATACAATGTGGTATAATATTGACGCTAATCTCTTTTACTGGATTAGCGCGGAGTGATTGATTCTGGATGCCTGAATATCAATAGCATACAAGAGAAAGTGCACTAACAACTCATAACATTCAAGCAGTGCCAAAGCCACTTTAAGCCTTCAACGCTCTGGTCAACATGATGATGATGATGATGATGATGATGATTCGAGCACATTTAGCTCCCGGTTTTCTTTCAGAATCACAAGCGTATATAATTTATTCAGCTCTCTGTTTGATCAATGTGACAATTTTTAAATGATTGAGGATGATGGCTGACTCTGTTGTGCAGCTGAAAGCTACAATCAATTTTCTTATACCTTTTGCAATGTGTGTTGTCCACCGCACGCATCCAAAGTGTCTTTTATATATATAATTCATATTTAGTGGTCTTAAATTATGTGGGTTGTTTTTTTTATCTGAGTTGGCGTTATGGCATCCTCTGCATGTCTGTTACTTACTGAGAATTTGAATGCTTTTTGATCGGGCATATTCTCCGCCATTCGAAAGAATATGTCTGTGCTAGGCTTGCGCGATTATGTGATTAAATCTAAAATCGTGATTTTTTAATTTGTGAATTTATATGATTCAAAATTAACTAATCCTGAATAATTTCTATTGCATAAAATATTTTAAAACCTACCTTATAATTACTCTTTGAAGTGACTGGTCAAGAAAATTGACATTTTGATCAGGGAATGTCCATTTCGAGACCAAGAAGACTATTCTTTGAAAACGTATCACTCGAATGCCTGGCTCGAGCATTGAGCCAGGCATTTCAGCGATACATTTTCAAAAATAGTTTTCTCTTTGGCCTTGAAATGGATACATCTAAACACCATTATAGTTTTCATAATTAATATGGTATTGTTGAACATTTTCCGTGTAATTTCTACCCAAGCTGATTAATCAAGTAATCACAATGATTATTAAATAAACGATCATGATCGCTCACATCAAAAATCACACAAGCCAGTGGTCTGCACTACCCTCACAGATAGTGGACCGTGTTCTAGTGTGTAGTGCCAAGGTTGGGATTTACGCTGTGTGTGACCAGCAGTAATTGATGACGGCGCACTCGCAACCGTTTCAGTTTACGCTGACAAGCATCACGTTTGTCCAAGAGAGCCTTTGAAGCTACCCAAATATCACAACCACATAGCATTACTGAGACAAACGCAGCATCGTAGAGGTGCAACTTGACTTTCAGCAAATTTTATAGAAGTGAAACCTAAGTAAGGACCTCAAAGCCAACATTTCTGTTACAAAGTGATTTGCAATGTCAGCTGAACTATACACAGGAGGAGGTCCAAGATTCTTTTCTTCCTCCACGTTCCGAAGGAAGGTAGCTCCATTATTCATTCACCAACCCACTCACCCAGCCAACCACCACCCTCCCTATCACACAGTCATACATGTGTGAAGTCAGTTTTGCCTTTAATTATGAAGATGTTTGTGAAAGAGCTGTTTTGCAGCTATTACAAGCAGCTCATCAGCGGGGACCATTTTCTTCCTCGATAATGTCAAAGTCACCTGCACACTCCATGTCTAGTTAGTATTTACATGGCTAGCTTTGCTTAAACACGTCACGACTATTTTCAGAATTACAACCATTTCCAACCAGCTCATGGAGAATATGATTCCTTTGTTGAGTTATATATACATAATGGTTATTAGATGTTTGACTGCTGCAAGGCACCAGGCAATAATTTCAATGGACCCAAACTCAGGAACTGCCAAATATTTTGAAAAAATTTGACTGAAAGTTCTTGGCGGCCTAACTACAACATTCACTCAAATTGACTTCAAAATATTCAGCATATACAGAATTAAACCACATAGCAAAATGTAGTCTGCAGAAATTCAAATGGCAGACAGTTAGATAGTGTACATGCAAGGATCATAATTATTATAATAAGCCAAGAACTGGTCTATACAGATATAGTCCCCTCTGTAATGTTAAACCCTGCCTTCATATAAATTAATTTTCTCGGGTAATGGTCAAACAGAATTTTTGAAATATGGGTATGAATGTCCATTTGCATGCCAAAAGACGGCTATTTTTTATGATTTACCACTGGACTGCTGACTCGGTTCAACTGTTTACGGATTTTAACCATATTTAGACGGTTTACCATTTTGTTCTGACTTAAATGTTCCATCATTATGATGGTATGTACATTTAAGTTTCTCTGAGGAAATGTTTTGCGAAGATATATATATATATATATATATATGGGCTTGCACAGATTTTTTTAAATGCTAAATTTGGTCAAGAAAATTTCAAATTTCTCATACAAAATGTCCAGTTGCAGACCAAGAAGACTATTTTTTTTAATTTACCATTGGAATAACTGGCTCGGTTTAATTAAAAAAAATAGTCTTCTCTTGGTCTGCAAATGGACATTTCTCAAGAGCACTGCAGAAACCATTTTTGTGGCTGATACGAGGGTTATAGGGTTAAACACGTTCAAAGATCGCTATGAACCCTGTGTAGGTGGTGTGAATGAAAACGCTTACATAATACAACAGTACAAACCTTATTGTTGGCGTTGTATGACTGGATTACAGCGGTATACCATTGAGTTGTTCCTTGAGCCCGGTACACTGACACACGGTAACCGGCTAGAACTGCGGATGTAGTTAGGAGGATATGCTGACTGTCCTGATAGTCAATCCATTCTCTAATAGCTGTGTGTACATCAGGGTAATCCTTTATTGCTAATAGGTGGTTTTCACAACCCGATTCCTGAAACACAATTAAGTACATGTCAAGTTTTTTGTCATTTCATATATCTATGTGCATATATATAAACGGCATGAAATAAATTATTATTATTACTTCTGCAGTGGTCTTGAGAAATGTCCATTTGCAGACCAAACAGAAGTGTATTTCTGAAAATTTACCCATGAAATGACTGGGTCATTAACATAGCCAGTCATTAGTGTTAAATTTTCAGTCTTCTCTTGGTTTGCAAATGGACATTTTCTATGAGAAAATTTAACATTTTTTTAACAAATTCGAGGCTTAAAGTGTTAACCCATTAAACCACACAGAGCAGAAGCACCAAATTATGTTTCATGTAAGCAATATTGCTTGATATTTTGAAACAAATTTGGCTCCCTACGGCGGCAACCGGTTCCCAGACAGACCAAATCTTTCCGGAAATCATGGGTAATCTCCTCGAGACCTGGACTTAGTATTCAGAACAATGCTCTAGACTAGTCTTTTGAATTAATGTAAAGCATATAATCTCGGCTACACAAGCTACGATGATCTTATTCAACATCTCCTTTGAAATTATACTCCTGGCTGTCAGAGGGGAATTGGCTGTTGATGGATCTTTTCATGAATGGCGTAGATAAGTATGTCACGCAACGTATATAGACAGCAACAGCACCCAGTCAAATTAGTTTCAAATTAGTCAACAGCTTACCTGTATCGTTTTCTGGAATTTGATAGTCAGGAAATCAGCGAGGTTTAGGTGGAGCTAAAACTGGAAAGGTCCATATATATCCGATATAAATAATACATTAGATTTAAAAGTTTCTACAAACAGGGATACATGTATCTCAAGGGATTTCATATGCATACATGTATAGCATAAACAAGAAACCATTATCGATAATTATCTTATGAGTGCTGCACTTTAAGGGGAGAACTATTCCAATCCAATGTTATTATTGATCTGCCAGGTAGATGAAGAATCAATAAGATAATGGCTTATGTGGAATACAACAGCGGTTAAGTAAACGCATAATGCGTAAAGTAACCGATTTTCTTATCAGAGGACATGGCAAAGAAAAGGTAGTGGAAGCTGGTGAGAAGTCTATTTTATCAAACTGTCATGTAGTTATTCAGATGACTCATTTGGGGATGCCTGTCTGTGTATTATCCCCCCAAACAACCAAATCTCCGAGCATCCTCCAAACTAACTGCTCTCCTGGGTAAGAAAAAGATTCAGCCAAACCCTTCCGAGTCGGATCAATAAAAAATGTATTTCCATACACAGGGTTTGGTGTGCGCGTGCGTGTGTGTGTATATATATATATATATATATATATATATATATATATATATATATTTACACAAAGCAGCATGGGGGGATGTGTGCCAGCAAAAACACACGAGAGCATGTATGAATCCAGTTTCTCAGTCGATCATATGACGTCATAATCAACTACGTCACACGTAGGCTGGCATTATAATCAATTACGTCATGAATGATGTAGCTAAGTTCGCCACAAACGCTTCGCTGTTGATTGACTAAGCATTGTTGTACAAATTGTATGTATTTAGTATTTAAGAAACTTTCTGTTGAATATATTGAAACTAATTTGATTTGTCGCTGTTGCAGGCAACAATAGAGTCAAATTAGTTTCAAAACATCCAACAGCTTACCTGTAGTTTTTTACAGGGATGAATCGATCCCAACATGGGCAAAGTGTGGGTGAGCGTGGGTGAGAGATGGGCGGGGCATAGATAAAACTGGATTCATCCATTATGTGAACTTGCACCACAAATGAAAAAATTCTTGAATATAGAATGATCTAGAATCAGTTGATTGGCAACAAGGTCTACACCTTTTAGATTAAGACTATCGAGGAAAGCAACTCTGACAGTGTGCACCAGGTGTATACAAAGGAAGGGTGTATTCACAGTGAGCTGGTAGAGAAGCTTTCCAGGTGAGCTGGTAGAGAAAACTGACCAGTGAGCTCTTGCAAAACAGTGTTGTTGAAATAGATGAAGTGAAGAGACTATTTAAATTAGGTAAACTGCTTTTTTCAATGATTGCCCGAGTCCTTGGTTGTCTGTATTTAGCCGTAGACAGCAAACTATAATTGACCTACGCTACTTGACCTACTTCCGTGTCAAATCAGCTCAGCTACTAATATAATTAACTTCAATAGTGTCTTTGGCAATGTGTATTAGGCAGATAACATATTCATTACAGATACACCTGTAGTACATTAAGCACAATACGGAGGAACATCTGAGTTAATAAATTCAGTAAAAGTACATTTTTCTCCGTAGCCGCAGTACTGTGAAATATTTCTCAAATCTAATGGAATATGGATGGACATGGTGGCCCGTCTTAGTCCTAGAATTCTTGTAGTTGTGGTATACTACTATGGCAGAGTGATTATGAGGATGTAATGTTGCTCAAATCTGTGGCGTCATCATATCTAGTCATAATGACTCAGATATACTACAAGAACTGTGAATGACTGACAGGGCTACATATCTTACCTAATTGTATCTCATACTTTGCTTACACTTACAAAAGATAATAAAATACAAGTGTTTTCCGCCCACAAACTGAATGATCTCAAAGCTTTAGCCATTTACAATAAATGCATACAGCCAAAAAGACCTCTATCTTTCCTGTGAATAAAATCTAGCAGCAGCTTTTCATCAGAAACCATGGCAGGCAGATCACATGATCACAACAAGCAAAAACATGGTGGCAACTGATGAGAAATCAGGACTAATTTTAGAAAACCCTGTAACCGGGTATCTGTATATTTACACAAAATAACCTCTGCCATTCCTACAAGGTAGAAGACTTTATGCTGAGAACAGCATCATCATGTGCTGAAAGTGTGGCTGTATGCACAAAGAGAAGCATGCCAACATCCAGCACTAACCCTTTAACCATAGAATTTATTCAAGAAATTTTTTTTAATTTCTCAGAAAATGTCCATTTGCAGACCAAGACCACTTTTTTTGAAAATTTACCACTGGAATGACTGGCTCAGTTATCGAGCCAGTTATTCTAGTGTTAAATTTTCAAAAAAAGTTTTCTTTTGGTCTGCAAATGGACATTTTCTATGAGAAATTTGGTTTATAAATAGTTTGCAACACAGATAGTGCCATATACTTTAGATTTCAGAATACTGATAGTGAAGCCTCAGCATGGCTCTAGTGGCAGATATGATCAACAACATTAGCTTTTCCTGTTTGTAAACAGTTCTGATGTAATCTCCTAATGGGCATTCATCAAATAACTATTCTACACTGTGGACAAATAAAAGAGAGTTACACCTACCTATACATACTACCAGTCTGCTGAAAAGCTTACAGAAACTCATCAAAGAAACAGGGTGAGGACAGAGGTGATATGGCGTGCGTGCGTGCGTGCGTGCGTGCGTGCGTGCGTGCGTGCGTGCGTGCGTGCGTGCGTGCGTGCGTGCGTGCGTGCGTGCGTGCGTGCGTGCGTGCGTGCGTGCGTGCGTGCGTGCGGGGGGGGGGGGGGGATGTTGATAAGGAAGGTTTATTCAGAAAAGGAAATATCAATTGCTTGGTCATATGGTAAAGTGTTAATAATGAATCATCTGTAACATCTGAAACTATTTATATTACTCTTGTATGCTGAAACATTCTTCAAAAAGAATTGTGTCAGCAACAGTTTCCAGTAATACAATCTCTTTCAAATTGATCATATAAAATCACAAGATGACTACTGAAAAATTGAACAATCAAATTTCTACTCAAGCAATGTTGCTGCAATCTGTTGCTGTTGCGCTTGACTGCAAAATTGGCATATGTCTTCGGGATCCCACAGACAAACATCAACACAAGTTTGGAAGAGATCGCTCCATTAGACTTATAGAAAAATGCTTCAGAAATGTCTATTTTGAAAACATTGTTGCTGAAAGCTGTTGCTGTTGCTTTTAGTTTTTGACCACAAAATTGGCATGTGTTCGGGACAGCATGGACATGTTTCAATCCAAATTTAAAACGATCCCTCCAGTAGAACAAGAGTTATTAAACAATGTCTCAACAACAGCAGCAGCAGCAACCACCCAAAATTACAAAACATTTCTCATTCTACAGGTTCACACGGAATCCTACTCTGGATTCTAGCACTCCCATCTGGAAGAAAGAGATAGTTCGGATCCACCAACTCCACACAATTACCTTAAAACCATTTGGATTAAAGAGGATTGGCCTTCAGATGGCGACGTTCACTCCTTCCCCATCCTCAGACCCTATATTGTTCAAGAAATATATATCAGCATGAAAAGGACATTTAGTCACGCTTCATAGTATATTTCTCCACAATCAATATGATGGGAATTAGTGCTGGAGGGAATCACCCGGAGACGGGTAAATGACACGACATGAAAAATTCCTCATTTATGGTAATCATCATCTCCCAATAGCAGCAGCAGGATCAGCAGTAGCCACAGTTCAGCAGTACCATGAGCTACGCTGTGTAGGCGCAGTATTTAGGCCTGATCAATGTTAGCATGAAAAGCTGGTGTCATATCAAAGTAGATCTAGAATGATTGATTTTCGTCCATAGTGTTCTCTACTGAGCAATCCTCGTATGTCCAATAAGACCTGTCTTATGTGATCACCATCCAGGCCACACACAAATGTGATCATTATATAGACAGGTGGTCTCTTAATACAAGTGGCATGCTATATGCTAAGAGTTGTAGACAAACAATTGTGTTTTTAACATGTGTAGTCAATAGGACCACCTGTCTAAGAGTGGACCACTATCATTCCCCTAGAAAACAGGCTATTTCTTGAACAGAGTTGACTCGTATTTATAATAATAGATCCATCTCAAGATAGACACTCACATTTATCATGATACAAGGCTCTGGAATGAGAATACCATGACAACATTGATTTTGTCTGCCAGCATGTGTCCGCTTTATCTATTGTTGTTGTAATGAAAATATTCTATGCATATAGTATTCAGGCAGCAGTCTAATCAATATAGCAGAGCTAATGACAGGCAAATAAGTGTGGTCTAATCAAACACAGCTGGAGGTTAGGTAAACAAGGTAAAAGAGACCAAAGGCTAGGCGCTGCGTGCGTGCGTGCGTGCGTGCGTGCGTGCGTGCGTGCGTGCGTGCGTGCGTGCGTGCGTGCGTGCGTGCGTGCGTATGATGATGATGATGATGATGATGATGATGCTAGCGTGAAAGATAAACAAGAAGCCCAAGGGCATGTTGCTGTCACCTGGAACATAAGACTATGATACTAGGGTCCCTAAAGCCAGGTTTCGGTGAAATCAGCTCAGCAGTTAATGAGTAGTTACAGTTGTGTAAACAATTATATCCACTTTTTTAAAATTGAACTAGGTTATCGAAAAAATTGCTCAATCAAATTTCCTCATCCCCTTTTCTAAAATTGAACTAGGTCATGGAAAAAATTGCTCAATCAAATTTCCGCATAGAAGTTCTGTAGACTACCGCCACAGGTTCCTTCCAGACAAGTTTTATTGAAATTGGCTCAGCCATTAATGGGTGCCCATTAAAATATTTTCTTGGTACTTTTGCAACTACAAAATGGTCACTTAATAAACTGACCACTCAAATTTCCGCATACGGGTTCTGAACCCGCCCCAGGCTAGGGTCATTCCCAAGTTTGCTTGAAATCGGCCCATCGGTTAATGAGGAATACTTTTAAGCATTATCTTGACATTTTGGGGAAATTGATGGCCACCTAAAAAATTCACAGTCAAATTCATCTGATGCCTATTATTCTAGGGTCCAAGGCAAGTTTGGTGAAAATCTGGTAATTCTTTAAGAATATAGGTTTTGAATGATTTCCTAAAGATATTTTGAAAATAGAAAATGGCTGTTAAATAAATTGAGCAAGCAAATTTCTGAGACATATCACCTTAGGGACCTCTCAGTTTAGATTCATGTGTCTCCAAATCTCAAAAATTTAAAATAAGTCCTGTATTTTTTGTAAGATAGCTGTTTTTTGTTATTGTTTTTTAATCATCTTACTGGGCACTATTTAAAGTTAGCTGGCGACTGGGTTTTTTAATCATCCTGCTGGATAGGAGAATATGACTTTTGAAAACCACGAATGAACACCAATAACAAAGTGATTCAGAAATCACACAAAATAAACTGCTTAGGAAAACAGACTCTGCAGTTGTCTTGAAAGATATCAATGACAGTCCAGGAGAATTTTAATTGACATTTTACCACTGTAATGTCTGGTTAGTTGTCTTAATGTCCATTAGCATGTCAAAAGCATATTTAAAAAATGTTATCACGGGATTGACTGCCTCGATAACTGATGTCCAGTCATTCCAATAGTAAAATTTCAGTCGCCTTTCAAACGCCTTTGGCCTGGGTAAATTGACATTTACTAAACAACAAATTTAGATTTACTAACCTTGATCATTGGCTAAACACAAGCTTAGTACATATCCACATATTAGCTAGATAGTTTGCCTGCTTAGAAATAACCTGGTATTGGTGGATATGGCCAGGTAATGGTCATAAAGTACAGGAAGAATAATGATGCAGACAAGAAGCAATGATTCAAACAGATACACAGAAATGGATTATAAAGCTGCTGTCTACTTACCTAGCAAGTTTCCATGCCACAGAACTCTAGATATATTTATAGATGTCTGCATTGCAGAATATGTTAGATCCAGAAGGAATGTACCTCAGACTGAGAGACGGTTAATTGCTCCATATTTAATTTTTATTGAATTGCTTGAGTATTTTATAATTGAAAACATATACATACTGTTAAGATTACATAACCATGCACAATCACCGCTACTCCAGTGACAAATTGTCAAAAATAGACTTCACTTGGTCTACAAGTGGGCATTCCTCAAGAACATTGCAGAGGCAGGTTATGGCCTGCTTAATCATTAATGGGTTAATCTGTTCTAATTCCTTGAAACACTAAATAAGTATGAAGCACTGGTGCTTCAGACAGCTACTAGCTGATAATGTGATACAACACTGGATGTCTGTAGTAGAATCCAATGATCTATGCATCACCAGGTTTTAATGTTTTCTTCCTCAGGCAATCTTACTGTATGTACACATGTATTACCAGGAATTCTCTTAGCCAAGAAACCTAGACTAACTAAGAGTTCTAGGCTATTCTAATATGCAAGTGTTTATCCAGTAATTGTGACTATTTACTGGCCAATATAACGGAAGGAAATTGATCTTTTTCTTTAGTGAATGTCCATTTGCTGGAGATAAAGAATTAAAATGTACAACTCACTAGCGATGTTTTAAATCCAGCCAGTCATTCCAGTGGTAGAAATTTAAAAAATACTCTTCACCTCCAATTGTCCATTTCCCAATAAGACTGCAAATGCTGGTTTAGGTTGGCTTCTCAATTTTAAAGGGGCTAAATATACAATAAATCAATCTATTTTTAGCTCAGCTGGCTTGGCAGTCAACAGGCCTATAGAAATGAGCCTTTTTAGAAGCCTTGAAGCTTACACTATATTAGGAAACCTCAAACAGAATGGGCAGGGAGGAGAAGGATCAAATAGTCCTTGACCTGCTAAAAACATACAGTGTTAATACCTGAGAGATAATTTATGGCTTACCCCTTTAATGGTCAAATTTAGTCACAAAAATTTATATATCTGCCTATTGAATGTCCATTTACAGGCCAAGAGAATATAATCTTTGAAAATATATCACTGAAATGACTGATCAGTCATTCCAGTGGTAAATTTTCAAAGATTGAATTCTCTTGGCTTGTAAATGTACATTCCACAAGACCATAACAGAGGCCAGTTTGCGCTGGTATGACCATTAAAGGGCTATCTAGTTAGAGGTTGTGTAACAGAACTCTCCAGTCTCCAGAATACATTTATGCATTATCACCACTATCAAAAGCTGAAGACCTTTTCTAAATTATGCCATAGTTTTCTAACCCAAGTCAGAAATGAGTTTAGTATGGAGAGCTACATGCATCAGAAGATAAGAAATATTTATGTTTCATGATATCCTATCTATGATACTCTTATCACAGACTGTATCTAAACAGCAACATGATGCATTTATTTAGGAAGGAATCTGTATCCTAGTTTTATGGACATGCAGTAAATATACATATATGTTAATTTTAGAAATATAACATGGTGGTAAACATAAATAATTTGAATGAATTATTTTCCTTATGAATAGTACAAGTGGGTCAGCCAAATTGAACCAAAGAAAATATTTGAGAAGGCTGATGAAATATAATCTGGTAGTTGACTCACCCAGTTAGCTCAGGATAAGAAAAAATGTGCTAAATATTGTATGTCACTAAAATCTGTTCATATTTAGTATAAAATGGTCAGTTGACCCATTATCTGTATATTTAGCACACATGTATCATGGCTATTATCAGTACTATTATTACACTGCTGATGTCAAAATGGTGGACTATATACAATGGGCAGATATGTACACCCAACTCCATGAAACATTTTTGTGAATAGCCTGGGATGTGTAGATAACACAAGCACATTAGGCATGATTGTATATGCATATAACATATGCTATCTTTCAATTAATATTGGGAAGCTGAATGCCCACTCGATTGACCACCAAGCATCAGAGGTAAAACAAACAGATAAAACACACAGAAGTAAGTGGTGTATGATCTATAGATAGCAATGTTTTTATTCCTCAACACATTTATGCAAATGGCATAGAGAGGGGTGGGGGGGGGTGTGTGGCTGCAAAAACGTCGTAATAAGAGTTGTATTAGGGAGCAATGTTGCCTAAATATGGCTCACTATCTGAAGGGTGGAATGGAGATGCAACCAAAAGATCTGAAGTCGGCATTAACAATAAGCGTGGGTGCTAGCTACTACTAATGTACAGACGCTTTGATGAGAATTCATCCCACCTGTGAACCCAGTCTCTATTGATCAATCATATGATGTCAAATCGACTCAGTCACATGACACATGTCGTAATCAATTATGTCATGAATGACGCCAATTACATCCACCATAAACACTTAACAGTACATCAAGTTGTACAAATTCTATGTCTGCTATTTAATAAACACTCTGTTGAATATTTTGAAACAAATTTTACTGGGTGGCAGTGGGTGCGGTTGCTGCCATAGTCAGCAACAGAGCAGGTGCTGTTGCTACCGTAGTTAGCAACAGCACCCAATCAAATTAGTCTCAAAATATTCAACAGCTTTCCTGTATAGTTTTCTGGTAATTGAAATTCTGGGAGTGCAGGGATCCATCGATCCCAATGTGGGCAAAGTGTGGGTGGTGATAACTGTGCATTTATTATATATCAACTCTATGGCCACAATGTTTATCAGACTGGCTCATGCTCTAAGGTCAGCTGCATGTCAATTAAGAACAGGACTGTTGCTGGGCATCTCAAGCTACAGCAGTGTGTGTGGATAGAAAACCAGAAAGCGGGGCTGACTATATGACTGTAGCTATATTTAGTTAGTCTTCTATTAGCAGTGAAAAATATCAGATGTGGTTTAGAATACAGTCAGTAAAACTGGTTTAACATTTGTCTTATAATTAATTACGTTGATCTATCAGGTGGAGCTTAGCTAGAGATGGGGGGGGGGGGGGGGAGGGAGAGAATAGCTACAACTGGATTCATCACAAATTCTTCAGGAACATCTTGGAGAATTAGAATCAGACATAGTACGAGAGATTCTTTAAGACGGTTACAGCAAACTGTATAGATCAGATGATGGCTGTAAGGCTTGCACAATTTAAAAGTACTGTGCAGAATTCCTTAACCCTTAATGTTCAAATTTGGTCAAGAAAATTTAAATATCTGCCTATTGAATACATGTCCATTTACAGGTCGAGAGAATAGATTATATTTTTGAAAATTTATTACTGGAATGACTGGCTCGGATCGTTACAGTGGTTCATTTTCAAAAATTGTAATCTCTTGGCCTGTAAATGGATATTCCACAAGACCATAACAGAGGCTGGTTTTGGCCGGAATGACCATTAAAGGGTTAAACAAATGATTATGCTTTTCATACTTAGACCAGTTCTCATACAAAAAGAGAACTGAACGATCGATAGAAGCTAACTAATTCAGTGACATAGAGGTTAAATGTAAATGCTGGACCTATCATATAAAGGCTAGAACAAAATCATTAGGACAGCGTAATCTACTGGTCACTAGCCCAGCTGGATAATAGTGGAGGCCTGTGAGAGGAAACAGGCTTTGATCCGAAAAATCAATGAGACAAACACCCAATGGTCATTTGTCCACTCCATCAAGCTATGGTTTTTTTTGTTTATACTAGTATTCGTGACATTACAGTACTGAGCACTGAAGGGGGGTGGAACCCACAACTGGTAACAGCGCTTAGCATCATAGCCCACAGATGTTGCTGGCAAACCAATGCAGCAGGACATAATCCTACTTTGCCGGGTCAGGCTTTCAAGGGTGTGGGTTTCAGACACACAGTGGAATTCTGTGGTGGCTGATTTTGACCTTAATTGTAACTGGCTAGCCAGTGATTTATGTATGCAGTGTGTGGCACAGTACATCAACTACAGGTGCACATATCACAGACTACACACTTACAGTAGTCATGATACTAGTTTATAGGTATTCATGCCATTCATGACAGATTATCACTGATTTGTTCTACTTATTTTAGTTAATAATAGCATCAATGTTTGACCAAAATGTAGATATTGATTAGATAAATACAATGCTTATATGGCAGGAGAGATTTTACTATACATGAAAAATAAAAACATTTAGGAGGGAATCTGTAAGCCACGCCCATCCAATCCTGGTGTCATAGGCAGCCAAGAAGTATAAATCCTGGATAAAACACTATGCGCCACAATCAAGCTCCACATGAATGACCACAACAGGTGTCTGGTGATTAGTGGCAGTCAGCAAGTCTTGAACCGTCTGAGCCAGTTGATGCATGCCGAAATAGTAAAACAAAAGACATCTAATTTTAAATGTTATGGTTTATATTGATAGTAGGCATGTATGTGTACATTGACAGATTGTATGAAAGAAAATTTGGAAAAACTGTTGTCAAATGTCACCTGTCACTTGCATAATCTATATTTAATCATTCTTGTGACCATTGTGGAAACTTGTATAAAAATGAAGGTTTTATATTGATTGAGGAGAGCGTTGGTGGGTGATGCCCATGAGAATACTGTCTGTATGCTGTTGTTAAATTTACATGAAGAAGAAAGATATATGATATAAAAACTTAGTGTTGTCAACTTGTTATGATGTTAAAAGTTAAAGCATAGCCTAATCTAGGGTTGGGCGATTTTTCGATATCGTCAATATCGCGATATACCGATACCGAAATCGTCAAAAATTCGAAAAATCGTAAATATCGTCAATACCGACAGGACGATATTGCACTTTTAACTGTGAGTATAATATAAATAATTAAGTTAGAAATGAAATGTCATACTCTTACCTATATTCGGTCCAGTAATAGTCTTTAAGTAATAATCCAGTCTTTGTCTAAAGTAATAAAAACTTAATAAACTCCAAAATAATCTGTGCTCATTTAATTCATGGTTTGTTTGCGCTAATAAAATGATGTAAAGTACAAAATAATCCTTTGTTGTTCACTTTTCATAAATACACAAATAGACGACGCCATGTTTGTTCATGCCTCATTCTGAGTATTAGTCAGTGGGGAATACCTTTTGCACTACCCACATTCCATTCTGATGATGTCATTACTACAGATCAAGCTATGTATCCATTGGTCATTGATCTGCATGGTTAAACATTCTTCTGACCATGAAAGATTTAAACTTTAAAACTTTTGAGGTCGCTAGGAAACCACACACACTTAATCCCTTATCAATACCACAGCTTGGAACGGTGGGTGAGGGGGAAGTTAATCTCTTGCTTTACCGTTATACGTTTTTATGTAACTTTATACAACATATTTAGCATTTTTAAACGATTCAGATCAAAATTCATTCCACATATAACATTACGGATTTATTCTAAGTGAGAAACGTCCTTAAAATAAAGAATTTAGGCCTAATTATTTCCAGTCTTCTATCTGTTGTGGCAGTCTTGGCTGCAGAGTTAACTGGGTTAATTTCACACATCCCGGCTACGCCTTGAGATCAATGGATAAACCCGCTAAGTAGTGAGCGAATTTGAATAGGTCTACAATGGGGCAAATTAGTATTTAATATTACAGACCAAATAAAATCTGATATAATTGTTTCCATTCTTCACGCTGGTTCTCGTTCAAAATCATGCAGTGTTATTTTATTAATTAGCGGCGGGCGTGATAACAGCTGTCGGAATTCTGCAGTGTGAATTCTGATTGGCTCAAGTATGATACGGCGGCCAATCAGATTTCGCTCTGCGGAATTCCTTTCTGCACAATGAAGTTAATGCGTATTCCTTGCTCACTCTTTTGACAGTTGTCGTGAGGTAGAGATAACACAAAATACAACACAAGAACAGAAGAAAATCCTTTATTTTTCTTATTTGTGATGAATACGGTTAGTTGCATTACATTCGTTGCTTTAAACTGTATATTGAAGGGTGTCAAAGTGTGGAATTTCGTGTATTAAATATGCGGAAATGGCAATCAAGGCGTCTCAATTTACGTTTTCAATGCAACAAATTTAATGAAAATAACTTGCAGACGCCACCAATTAGAAATACATGTTATTCTATGTTTACACCCTAACTCCACACCCCACCCAAATGACGATATATCGTGATACCGCGGTATTTTAATGAGATACCGATATCGTCATGCCTTGAGCAATATCGCCCAACCCTAGCCTAATCTGAGAAGCTGTATGCTAGTCAACAAAGACAATTGTGCAGTCAGTCAGTGGAAATCAATAATTTAGTCAGTCGGCCCGTCAGTCAGTCCATCAATACCTCGGCCGGTCTGTTAATTAGTGAACCGAACATCCTGGAATATTCAAGTCTGGTAGTCGATCTGTCACTTATCACCGGTAATACACAATTATATTCATCCGTTAGTCAATCATTCCATCGTCAGCTCGATCAGTAACCTCTTCCCCCGAAGCCGTAGACACTTATATACATCTGTCCGACGATCATACCACCATCTCTAGGACTAGACTGTACGCCATTAGGCCATATGTGAAACTTACGCTTTAGAAAACCACTACGCCACACCTTGCTTAATTTTACTTTCTCTTGTGCCGTTAGCGTCTCGCCAAATTGTATTGATATTAGGACTGGGAGGTATACATACCGGTTTCACACTGTCTCACAGTTTTTTATGGCGACGGTTTAAAAACCATTACGCGAAATTTAGTGACTGTCCTAAACTAGTTAGTTCTTAACTTGAGTTTAATATCATCTAGGGGTAACCATTTGCTAATAGTGCCCATAAAATAGTCATCTATAACTATTAGCCGTGGGAAAGCAAAGGTGTTCGTGAAATCCTAACAAATCGGGTGAGGCCGACACTAGGCAAAAATGATTTGATTTGCCAGCAGTGAATTTTATATGACGTAAGCTCTGCGAGTTCAAGGTAAGATTGAAAATCTTAATTTCTTCTTTGTAACAAATAATCATTTTGGCAATTCGAGTTTGTACCTTGTTTAATTAGGATTCCAAACGTGACACGATACAAAAAAATTCAAGAAACGTGCAACGAAAACAACGATGCTATACAATGAACTCCCAAACCAAACATGTCATTATTTACCTTAGATTTTGGCAAACATAAAATGATCCAGCACTGAATAAGACATACGAGTCAAATTGCTTGAACAGCCGAGAAATGAAAACGATTAAGTCGCTTCTTATGTAGGCGAACCAGTTATAAGTAAAATACACCTCTTAGCCTCTCAAATTCTTCCACCGGGATATTCACTATTATTGATTTTATGAATGAAATTCCTGTAAATCCTAGTAATTTTTATCACGTGACTTTTTGGTCGATAGAGTTAGAATCACATCGTTTTGTTTTATGGGCTGGGCCATCTTCTTATATCTAGTGTGTCTGCCTGAGTAGTGTCTGCCGGAGTGTTGATTTAAGTAGATTTAAGTTAGATTCGCATGGTGCGAATCACTGCACTTGCTGTCAACCTATCACTCTCACTGTTATGTCATATGCTCTCGAAAAATAATCAAACAAACAGCTTTTTGTGAAAATTCTTGGTGCGATTTCCGTGAAATGACTACACTTTACTTACGTGCTGAATGACATTCACCCGTGTTAACGATAAGTATTACCAAATACTGAGTACTGGAATACAAACACGTGACTTACTAGACTAGTTCATACTGTAGTTGGCTATACAAACTCTTATCATATCTGCACTACTCTACTAAGGGCCTAAACTCACTCTCATATCCGGGTTACAATTTTCAAGCATTAGATTTTATACTTTCGAAAATAACAGTCTTAAAAATCAACATTTTACTAGCTATGGTGTTAATTTAATGACATCACATGAACTAGACTTTATTTGTTCTATTTATTTTAACTACTATTTTGAGAAAGATAGTGTCCGCATCGTTCTAATTTCATGGCAATTTATGCCAGTTGTCAATTTGCAAAATACATGTACTGTAGCTAATGAAAACACCATATTTTCATATTCTAGCCCCTTAAACTGGTATTTCGGTTAAACCGGTTTAAGTAGTGATACCGTCACTGGTTTTCTTTTAGGCCAAACCGCCCAGTCCTAATTGATATTGATATTGTGTTCAGAAATTATACACTAATGGTTATAACATATTAACGGTGATTTCTGAAAGCATATTACTATCTGGCAATTAGACTGGAGGCATTTTCCGTCAGCGATACCAATTTCCCTTCTTTTAGCATTATGTTAGCAAAATTTCCTATTTGAAGTACCAGTAGGTTGTATCGCTTTTGAGATATTACCAATACTAACATTTTGCCTCCCTAACACATTCCCACCAGTAAGTGCATCTACGATTAATCAAATAATCACAATTAATAAGTATCAATGATCCACACACTTTCAATAAAACACATTTCGAGATGTCACATATAACACAAAATGTGAAGCATATGACATATTCTGTAGTAAATGTGAACCTGTGAACATATGAAAGACCTAACCTTCCAGAAAATTTCAATATTCTGATAGAAAATGTACATTTGTTAACAAAGGTTATTTTTCAAAATGTACCACTAGAGTTACTGGCTATCGAGTCTGTCATTCCAATGGTAAAATTTCAAAAATTATCTTCTCTTGGTCTATAAGTGGACATTCCTGAAGATCATTGAAGAAGCCGTTTTTGATTAGCCTGAACATTAAAGGGTTAATTGGCTTAAAAGAAGCATTATGTAATTTCAGACTTTAGACATTACAGCATCTAAGGGAGCAGCATCTTAAGTACTTATTTATGCCCCTTCTCCTATCTAGAATAGATTATAATATCTACAATATACAATATAAATACACAAAACACCAGCTGGATGTCCTGAAAACAATATTCTTGACAGAGATTGAGGCCTCAGCCAGTAACAAGTGTATCAGTAAAATTGAATTCTTAGTATTTATTTAGCAGGTCTCAAACTCATTAAACTAAGCAGTTCTAAGCGAATATGGATTCAGAATGAAATGCCTAAACCTTGTATTTGTTCTGAACAAATGCCAATACCAGTATCTGGGATTGAAAACATGTGATATAGGAAGAGTCCATTGCTCGTTAATGGGGTTTGCGAATTTTGTTTATTTTGTTTATCTTACCAATGCCAATCCAAAGATGTGTGATGTATTCTGGCACAAACAATCGTTAACACTTTAATGGTCAAGACTTATCCAGATAATTACAATTTTTGCTTAGTGAACTTCTATTTGTAGGCCACCAATTTGTCCAATACCTGTGTTGTTAATATTTTTTCAGTCGGACTGCTGTACGGTCAAGTGTCAAACAATGTTGCTTAAAGCTGTTGAGTTTTAGTTTTTGACCATTAGTTATTGAAAAATCCTTCAAAAATATCTATTTTGAAAACAATGTTGCTGAAAGCTGTTGCTTTTGTGTTTTAGAGTTTGGCATATGTGTCTAGGATCACATGAGCAAGTTTTCACACAAGTTTGAAGAAGATTGCACAAGTAGAACAACTTATTGAAGAATCAGTAAAATGTCTATCCTGAAAGCTGTCTCGGAAAGCTATTGCTGTTGTGTTTTAGACCCCAGAATTGGCATATCTGCTCGGGACTCGACGGGCATGCTTCGCTCAAAATTTGGAGAAGGTCCCTCCAGTAGAACCACAGTTAGTCAATAATGTCTGAAGAACAACAACAACAAGAACAACCACCACCAGCACACCATGCTCGAATTAACCACAGCATCTCTACGCAGGTACAAAATAGTCTTCTCTTGACGGCCAAATGGATATTGCTCAAGATCACTCACTGCAAATGTCAGTTTTGGCCAGTTTAGAGTCAGTAAATAGCCATAAATTAGCAGTGCTCTCCTAACTGCTGGTACAAAGTTATGAGAAATCAAAGCATGAGCTCTGTCCAAGCAAAGCATGAAAACTGTCCAATCAAAGCATGAACTCTGTCCAATGTTATGAGAAATCAAAGCATGAACTCTGTCCAATGTTATGAGAAATCAAAGCATGAACTCTGTCCAATCAAAGCATGAACTCTGTCCAATCAAAGCATGAACTCTGTCCAATAAAAGCATGAACTCTGTCCAATAAAAGCATGAACTCTGTCCAATGTTATGAGAAATCAAAGCATGAACTCTGTCCAATCAAAGCATGAACTCTGTCCAATCAAAGCATGAACTCTGTCCAATCAAAGCATGAACTCTGTCCAATGAAAGCATGAACTCTGTCCAATCAAAGCATGAACTCTGTCCAATGAAAGCATGAACTCTGTCCAATCAAAGCATGAACTCTGTCCAATGAAAGCATGAACTCTGTCCAATCAAAGCATGAACTCTGTCCAATAAAAGCATGAACTCTGTCCAATAAAAGCATGAACTCTGTCCAATGTTATGGGAAATTAAAGAATGAACTCTGTCCAATCAAAGCATGAACTCTGTCCAATCAAAGCATGAACTCTGTCCAATCAAAGCATGAACTCTGTCCAATCAAAGCATGAACTCTGTCCAATGTTATGAGAAATCAAAGCATGAACTCTGTCCAATCAAAGCATGAACTCTGTCCAATCAAAGCATGAACTCTGTCCAATGTTATGAGAAATCAAAGCATGAACTCTGTCCAATCAAAGCATGAACTCTGTCCAATCAAAGCATGAACTCTGTCCAATCAAAGCATGAACTCTGTCCAATAAAAGCATGAACTCTGTCCAATCAAAGCATGAACTCTGTCCAATCAAAGCATGAACCCTGTCCAATCAAAGCATGAACCCTGTCCAATCAAAGCATGAACCCTGTCCAAAGTATGAACTCTGTCCAATGTTATGAGAAATCAAAGCATGAACCCTGTCCAATCAAAGTATGAACTCTGTCCAATGTTATGAGAAACCAAAGCATCAACTCTGTCCAATGTTATGAGAAATCACAGCATGAACTCTGTCCAATGCTATGAGAAATCAATGTATGAACTCTGTCCAATGTTATGAGAAATTCAAGAATGAACTCTGTCCAATCAAAGCATGAACTCTGTCCAATGTTATGAGAAATCAAAGCATCAACTCTGTCCAATCAAAGCATGAACTCTGTCCAATCAAAGCATGAACTCTGTCCAATGTTATGAGAAATCAAAGCATGAACCCTGTCCAATGTTATGAGAAATCAAAGCATGAACTCTGTCCAATCAAAGCATGAACCCTGTCCAATGTTATGAGAAATCAAAGCATGAACCCTGTCCAATCAAAGCATGAACCCTGTCCAATGTTATGAGAAACCAAAGCATGAACTCTGTCCAATCAAAGCATGAACTCTGTCCAACCAAAGCATGAACTCTGTCCAATCAAAGCATGAACTCTGTCCAATCAAAGCATGAACTCTGTCCAACCAAAGCATGAACTCTGTCCAATCAAAGCATGAACTCTGTCCAATCAAAGTATGAACTCTGTCCAATCAAAGCATGAACTCTGTCCAATCAAAGCATGAACTCTGTCCAACCAAAGCATGAACTCTGTCCAATCAAAGCATGAACTCTGTCCAATCAAAGCATGAACTCTGTCCAACCAAAGCATGAACTCTGTCCAATCAAAGTATGAACTCTGTCCAATCAAAGCATGAACTCTGTCCAATCAAAGCATGAACTCTGTCCAATCAAAGCATGAACTCTGTCCAATCAAAGCATGAACTCTGTCCAATGTTATGAGAAATTAAATCAATGGGATGTGAACTATGTCTAATGTTATGAGGAATTAAATCATTGGGATATGAACTCTATCCAATGTTATGAGGAAATAACTCTAACACTCAAGCCACTGGGAGTCATGTCATGCTATGTCAGAAGAGTTGATTAATATGTCGAACCTTTCTCGTACTAGCTAAGACTTTTATGTAAATTTATTTGGCAAGACACATGAGAAATTTGACTTATAATCTGGGCCATACTCATGTAACTCTTAAAACTGTATTGCTTAAAGCCATAGACAACAAGTCTATAGCTTCATTGTTTTAAAGGTTACAGCAATGGAGGGATCTGATCTGTTAATGAAGTATATGACATCATAATCAATTAGACCACATGTAGGCTGACGTCACAATACATAGTGACAATCTAACTGTCATGAACATTGACCAGTCTGCCAAGCGTTCAACTTGTACGTCTTTATTATTTATTAAACATTCTGTGGAATAATTTAAAACTAACAAACCAAGTAATTTTAATTCTATTACAATCTTGTTACTTTTATTAAATGCCTGATCTAACATAAGAGTTTGAACGAACATCATGGCAGAATATGAAGAACAGAAACTAAGCCGTCATGCATAAGTCATTACGGTGGCCTTTCAAACCATGGCGACATAATACTTTAGCCTCACATCGATTACCTACTCGCAAACACTCAGTGAAAATGTCAAAGGAATATTATCATTAACATCGCAGTTCAAGTCAGACTCTGACATGAATGCCAAACTGAATGTAAAAGCGAGACGAGCAATAATAAAAATCGATTCAGGGAGTTAACGATCTTATGAGACAGAAATAGCACGATTTGTTACCACAGCAACATCGTCATCCAGAGTATGATCAAATACTTGCTTGCAAACTGGTTGTATCTGATCAATAACCTTCATAACACCATAGAAAATACCACGTCGCTTGACACATGTGCACGATTCACATTAATCACATACAATTATGCATGGTTCATGCTGAAATTATAACCCAGTCAGTCAGTCCACTACACTGCGGGTCAATGCAATACAATATCTGCCTTTCATTTCTTTGTTTAAATACAGAGTACAAAGTAGATATGGCTCTCACATTATCATTTCACACCATATGTCTGCCACTTTGGACGTGATCATACAATATGCTCATTTAATCTATAAATTGCAGGCAATGCCAGGAGCATTTCTCTAAAGACAAGTGAAAAACATTCACACAACATTGGACCAATCAGACATTTGATCGCAGAATTACTGCGCTGAATCGTAAACCGATATTCAGATTGGATGCTCTGTGGCCTGATTGAGTGGTGCTTCGTGTCCAATTTCAATAGAGATTATGGTTACAGTCATCTATCTAACTTATCATATATATATATATATATATATATATATATATATATATATATATATATATATATATATATATACATACATATATAATTAGACAGTATGATTGCATAAAGCTTGACGAAAAATGTTATTGTCCATGAACATAATATATAATATTTGATTTCCATATCCTGATTAGCAATGTTTTTAAATTTGAAAGCATAAAATATTTTCTAATATGATAGCGAGCAATTAATTAGTCTTGATCATCACAAAGTGTCCTAGGAGTAGATTATTATAGGATGGATACATTTCTAGCCATGCCACGCCCATTTCTAGCTAAGTCCTACCCACTATGTATGTGTGTTGGAATTGATTTGAAACTTTGAAACATAAATTACTGGAATCTAAACTTTAAGGTAACTACTATACAGGTACGCTATTGAATATTTTGCAACTAATTTTAATTGTCGTGTCAGCTAACAAGCGACTTATTTGATTAGGACATCAGATACTTGAGTGACAGACTGGATCCCTCCATTACCTTGTGGTTGCATGTCATAAATATGTCCTAAAAACTGTTTCATTGTCAAAATGGACAATTTTAAAATAATGTTTTTGGCTAACTATAGACACAATTCCCTTCCAAAAACTGCAAACTAAATGTGTTTATCTAGTATAGCTTTGAAGATATGTGGATGTGGACATGTGTAATTACATTGGGAATGCATTGAAAAGCTTTAACGTTTTTGTCGTTTTCTCAATAACACCCCCTTGTGTGATAAAGAATCTATAACTTTTTTGTTTTCTATCCAAATTGAATCTATTTTTTTGCAAAATATTCATAAGATTATATATTCTATTACATCTACAAAATAAGGAAATGTCAGTAATAACACATATATAATATTAACTCTTACCACTCTGATGTTAAAATTTTCTATTTTTACTGAGACACTAGCGAACATACTGGCATGTACATTTTGGAAACAATTTTGGTGGAAGGTGTTGCATGAACATCTTCCACCATAATTGTTTCCAAAACGTGCATCAATTTGTCTTTGAAAACAGTTTAAAAAAGTTAAATCTTTGATGTCAGAGAGCTAGGAGTTAACATTATTTGTCAAAAGTAGAGTGATACCTGGTCATAATTAAAAAATTATGGACTCGTTACCCTTTATATAAATTTATCTTGGGTGCAAATTTGATTATCTTTTGAAGTGTTGCACCTAGAAAAGAAAGTAACGTATAATTACTCAGCTTATTATCTTCCCCTTCAGATAAGACCATTCCCATGTCATTTGAATTGATAAGAGAGTTGTACTTGAATGTTCACCAAAGTTTAAATAATCACTCCGCCACCGTCTCCTCCACCACCTAGTCCACCTCTTACATAGATGGACGTATTGGAGCACAACTCCCTTATTATCAAATCAAATGGCATTGGAATGGTCTTATCCAGGCTTGCGTGATTTCACGATTTAATTTTCAAAATCGCAATTTTCTACGATGTAATTGAAAAAAAATCGAAAAATCGTGAAAAAATTGAGCAGACTAAGATTTTAAAACTCATCATTCAGCAGCAAAGAATACAGTTATAATCCATTCGCGCATGTGTCCATTGTGTTTTTTCTTGATCGCTTCACGCATGTGTTCACTAAGTCCTAATCAAAACACAAAACTCTATGGTAAACCAGCTAACAGTAGCGAGGTAACACCTTTGCCATTGAGAAAACCAGCTAGTTACTCCATCGAATCGCACTATAATTTTGTTTCTTTCGCTGCAGACCCCGAGCCTGTCGTGAAATACCAAGTATATACTAAGTTGCAGTGTGTTAGGCAATAATCACTGAACATAATTCTTTTTAATTCTTTTAGCAATTTCAGGCTGTGTACTAATTTTTCCTTTTTGATTCGGTTGTCATGCCTAATTAAAGAAATAACACACCAGCATTCCAGATTGGTGTATTTTGAACTGTGTGTTCTGTTGATTACTCTTAAATATAAATCGTACATTCTGAAAGCAACTATAAACTGCACTATGGGATGAGTTCACACCATTACTATCGTAGCTACTCAAAGCTACCGTCCTATGTATATGGATTGCGCAGTATCTCCCCGGGTATTAATATTAGCATCTTCGCGCTACTCGGGTAATGACCTAAACTTGTCGTACAAAGGACTCGGGTAATGACCTAAACTTGTCGTACAAAGGGAGGCTATAAGCGGAAGCAGGATTTTTATTTTTACTCGACGACATTTTATGTCAAATTTTGATGAAATAAACGACGTTTATGAAACTATACGCAATATTTAGGCAGTCCCAAATAATAATTTCAATCCCGCGATTATGGATATAAGGTATACATTAAGCATAGACATAGGATGCTAAGAATTTGTCGCATGAAATTGTGTTCTAATTTCATGCTATTTAAAAAAATTGAAAATCACAATTTTTTTTATAAAATCGATCGCGATGTTTCAAAGCAAAAATCATGCAACCCTGAAGGGGAAGATAATTACCAGTCTTATGCTGCCTTACTTTCTTTTCTGGGTGCAATACTTCAAAAGATAATTGAATTTGAAACCAAGAAAAATTTTAAAAGTGTAACAAGTCCACCATTTTTTGGGTACCAATTCTGACTTGTGACCTTGTGGTGTGCATGCATGTGGATGTGTAAGTGCATGTGTGCATGCGAGTGTTAGTTTCGCATCCGAGTGTTAGTTTCAAAATATGCAACAGCTTACCTGTATACTCGCCTTGAAATTAAGAATCTAGGACCCCTCTATTTTGTTTCGCAGTGCTAATGACTCACCTGAAATGATTTGGTTGCATCTACAAAACCAAGATTTCGATCAACAAGGAACTCCACAAGCTTCTTCTTGTAGCTGCTTACTCCTGCTTTATCGATTAAAGACTTGTAAATCTGGCAAAATAAAAGAAACCATGCAAACTATAACAATTATCAAATATTTGATATGTGTACTGGATATTTAAAAATCTAAAAAAGAAGGGTCCTGTGATGCTGCTTACCTGGACCATTGGCATTTAAACCATTTGCATTTAAATAGACATGGATAATTCTCGGAAAATCCAACATGACCACCAAAACAATTGGGCAATCAAAATTCTTGTTTAATATATAAAATTCTATCGTGATAGGATATATCCACCCGAATTTCGCTGAAGTCAGGCCATTGATTTGGAAGCAACCTTTCAAGTGGTTCTCGACCATTTTAAAAGAATCCAAGATGGCCGCAAAAAAATTGATCAAGTAAAATTATGAAGCTCTAGAGGCTATGAGCATAGGATCCGTCCAGTCAGTGAGTTAAAATCCGCCAAGCAGTTTAGGAGATAGGTTTTAAAGGATTTCTGGATAATTTTCAGAAAATCCAAGATGCCCGTGAAAATGTCGACCAATAAAACTTCTCGATAAGATCGCTCCATCCAAGTTCCGTTGAAATTGGGCCATTGATTAAGAGCATTTTAAATGGTTGAAACGCTTTTTTGAAAATCAATGGTCACCAATTTCTGTACATTTTTCATAAAATCTCGGATTTGGACCTAAAAAATTGACCAAGCAATGTTTTGAATCCAAGCAAAATTTTGAATATATATACTGGATGGAGCCTACCATGACAAGATCCTTGTAGTCAGAGTGGGCTAAAATCTGCCAGCCGGCTACGGAGAAGAATTGATTTAACTATTTCCAGTAAATTTTTAATAAAATCTAAGATATTCACTCAAAGCATAACCAATCACAATTCTGAAAAGAAGTACCAAAACAGGTTCCGCCTAGCCAAATCCAGTTGCAATCTACCAAATGGTTAAGGAGATGTATTTTGACAATTTCCAGTAAATTGTTCATAACAGCTAAAATTCTGAATCCTTCCAGACAAATTTGGTTTAAGTCCATCCAATGATTAAGATGCATTTTGACAATTTCTGGTAAATTTTTCATAAAATCTAAATTTCACCCACAAAATTCACTAATAAGAATTATGAAGAAATTTCTGGGGCCAACCATCATAGAATTGTTTCAGCCAAATTTGGTTGAAATTGGTTAAACGGTTAAGGAGAAAACCTGACTTGACGGATGGACTGCGGATGGACGATTGACAGCCACCATGGCGTAAGCTCACTTGGCACTTCGGGCTAGGTGAGCTAATAATTGTACAGACGTCTTGACTAGTGAAAGATTTCTACAACTTACCAGGAGTATATCTTTTTTTCTGAATCTCTAAAAATCACATTAAGAAAACAAATCTTTGAAGACAAGCTGATGAGTAGTTATTTCTGTCCAGCTGATTACTATTCGAGCAGTACCTCTCAACTTGGAACTGTTTGAACCATAAAAAATGTCTGTCTGCCATCACTGTATTTTCAACACTTAGTATTGACAATAATTGATGACGGACCAGTAGTTTCTGAAGGTACTAAAGACCTGCAGCATAGTGTACAGTGTTTTGTAAATTCAAACTCTGAATGCAATGTGATTTCTCGTAGCTCAACAATATGGCCATAACAACAATTTGTGAAAATGATAATCAAACAACAGGTGCTCTGAATGAAGGAGCATGTGCTGAAAACAAAACTGACCCCATTACAAAATTGCAGAACCAAATTTATTGCTGAAGGACAAATAAAGCATTGAGTGGATGCCATATATATATAGCTTTCCAACTCTACAGATTTCTACCACCCAGCAAACATCTGTGGTGTCAGCTGAAGCAAGCCATGCACCAGAGAGTGAGAGAGTGAGAGATCACACTATTCCTTTAGCGCAGTTAGCATTCATCCCCATCCAAAGTGTACTCATTTCACATTGTACACAGTGTAACAACATAACATTAGATATTTACGCAGTGAAAGGTCACAGAAATAATGACATCTGATAGATGTGTGCTGACAACAACAAAGTGACAACTCTGACAAGCCGACATTAAACAATTATATCCTCCAGTATGTCACAATGACCAGCGGTGCTCTACTATATACAGTTCATGAATATATTGGTTATTATTCCGAAAACAACGCTTTCCATTTTTAGCTATGCCTCGCCCATCTCTAGTTAAGCTCCACCCACAACTCGCTTGTGTTGGGATCGATCAATCGATCTCTGAACTCCTTGACTATCAATTTCCAGAAAACTAATGGTACAGGTAATTTGTTGAATATTTCGAAACTAATATGACTTGGTGCTGTTGCTGCCTATGCTTCAAAATATTCAACAGCATGTTTATTAAATAGTAGAGACACACAATTTGCACTATGTGTCGGACTACTAAGAGTTAAAGACAGCCCATATAGAAATCATTTATGCCGTAATGATGAGGTCATCCCACACGCTTAGCTGATTATGGCGTTATATGACGTCAGACTGATAGATGGATATGCTGGAAAGGTGAATTGGAACAAAGTTATAAAACAAGAGCAGAGATTGCAGACCATCGCCCTCCCCTTTTTGTCACATTATAAATTCTTCCGGATATTTGTTATCTTTGGTATCACACTCACAGATGTGGAATCCTCATGCATAGTCTGTCACAACATTTCTTGTGTTAAAATTTGAGCGAAATCAGACAAGATATTTCATAGATATATTCATAGAGCCTGTAGTTAATCTCATCTTGATCTAGTTTGTTATCCAGACCACTGTCCACACATACAAAGTGCTTGATTCAATAGGAAAGCCTTTTTGCATTTTGAAATCCGATTTCAACACACTTAATCATGAAAATCTGTTGAAATTGGGAGGAGAGTGAGAGCGGGAAGGAGGGAGAAGGGGGAGGGAGAAGGGGGGGGGGGGGGAGGGAAGGGGGGAGAGAGCGAGAGCGAGCATGAGAGTAGGGAGTGAGTGGGCTGGAGAGGGAGGGAGAGGGATGCAGAGAGATTGAGTGGGTGCGGGAGGGAGAGTGAGAGAGACAGAGGGAGGGAGGGAGAGATCAGGCATGAGATCTTATGTTTATCATGTGTTGATAATCACTAGATTTTATAAGCGTGTCTGTCTCAGTCTTGTATCGCTGTCATTCAAATGCATATTTTCTTACAAAGCCTGTTATGTGCCATTTCAAGTAATTTCCATCTACAACATATATAGGTATACCATAATAGCAATCTACCCAATCACCCAGAATCTATAGCATTTCCTACTATCATCCAGCCATCACTTGCATCACACAAACATTCAGCGTTAATGGTCTATCATGTACAGCTCTCATCCTTCCTTACCTTGAACAAGCTATTAGATGTTGTCACCAGTCCTTAAGATATTTTATGTCTCGCACAACAGTCCAAAAGTCCTTTGAAATAATGATCTTATTGGTGAAAACACAGCGCTGTGTCAGTTTCTGTAAGATCTGATTATGTCCAATTCTTTGGCTCTGGAGGGAGACTAATTTTAGCCTGGCATCAACACACACACTGTTAAATGATCACCAGAGCAGCTCAAAGCACATATTGCCATGGCAACACGAGTATTAAATTCCAGTTGTTGGCCAGTTGTTACAGAATAAAGAATGCTGGGTATTTTTTCTGATGCCTGGCAGACAGCAGAGACAGCCAGATTGGATTAGTATGGCTGCCAATGGGAGAGAGGAAGAGAAAGAGATAGAGATCACTCAGACAACAAGACTGCCTGCCTGCCTCCTCCTCATCATCAGTCCTGTAACTGGCTCTAGCAGAAGCAGTGGCAGAGGGAGGAGGGGGAGCAGCAGCAGCAGTGGTGCCAGGCTCTCCCAGCAGGAGACCACTCAGATTCCAGCATTAGTGTTTACTTTGTAGTCTGATCATTACTGTGCAGCAAGCTAGTGAAATCTGTACTCAAATGACCTGACTCAAATGTGATGATTAAATTCAGCTACTCTGTAAACAGCAGCCACATGATACAACAACCTGATCATTACAAAAAGGATAATAAACTGAATTGGATTTGCACCATGAAATATATTATCCAGAAACCGGGTTTTAACCCTTACACACCAAAAATGACAATTTTTTTACGATCCAAGGAATATTCAGTTGAATATTTTGAATCTAATATGACTTAACGGTTACCTAAGCAACAGGTTCAAGTCTAATTAGTTTCAAAATATTCCACAACTTTTCTTTATAGTTGTCTTGTAATTGAGACACTAGTATTTCAAGAATTAAATGAGTCATTATGAAATGTGCTGAGTAAATTGAAAACTATCTGACTGTCATTGCTGCCTCAAGCAGCAATGACTTTTGGCCAAATTATTTTCAACATTCAGAAGGATTTCATGAAATGTTTGAACTGATCCTTATTTATTTAACTTAACAGGACCGACTGATAAAGTATGGCCCCTACCCCATTCCGCCAAGCACAACCTCCCAGTCAAGATTAGTCACTGTGACCTTGACCTTTGATACCAAAATCGATAGGGTTCTTCGAAACACCAAGGACAAGCTCCCACCCAAGATTAGTAACGATCCCTGCAATCGAACTCAAGTTATCATCCGGAAATGCAATATTACATTATTAATTAGGTCATAGTGACCTTGACCGTTGACTTCAAAATCGATAGGGTTCTTCGGAGCACCAAGGAAAAAGCTCCCACGCCGATCCTTCAACAGATTCTTCAACAGAACTCCTTATCATCTGGAAATGCAATATTACGCCATTATTTTGCTCACCGTGACCGTGGACACCAAAATCGATAGGGTTCTTTGGATCACCGAGGAAAAAGCTCCCATGCCAGATTGGTAATGATCCCTTCAATAGAACTCGAGTGATAATCCGGAAACGCAATACTACGTTATTAAATAGATCACCGTGACCTTGACCGTTGACCCCAAAATCGATAGGGTTCTTCGGACCACCAACAACATGCTCCCACACCAGATTCATAATGACCCCTTCAATAGAGTGATCATACGGAAACACAATATTACGTAACTAGTTAGGTCACCATGACATTGACCTTTGACCGTTTCATGCCAAAATCAATAGGGTTCTTCCGACCACCAAGGACACACTCCCACATCAGATTGATAACGATCCCTTAAATAGAACTTGAGCTATCATCCGGCAACGCAATATTACATAATTTATTAGATCACCATGACCTTGACCTTGACGACAAAATTGATATGGTTCTTCGGACCCTCAAGGACAAGCTCCCACACCAGATTGGGTAATGATCCTTTCAATAAATAGACCTTGAGTTATCATCCGGAAATGACAAGCTCGAACGGACAGATGGACGGACACAGTAAACACTATACAGGAACCCTACCCCAGCCCACCCACACCCAATCTATATTTATATTGAGGGCATAATTAAACTTGTAACTGGATTGGACAGTCGATGGCATGTCATAGCAAATCCCCATGGTCACCTCTTTGACCTTTTGACCCCACCCACCCGCACACCATTTTTTGGGGGGGGAGGTGGCAGAGCAGAGTAACTGCCATCTTACACTCCATAAACACATGGGTAACTCATATACAAAATTTGGTTGAATTCCTTCTAACGTTTCGGAAAGAGTTGCGCTTATGTACAATCAATTTGCCCTTTTGCCACACACACCACAGGACGCCGAGCCAAATGCAAATGTCCTCTGACACTCCGCAATCATATGGGTAACTCATATACCAAATTTAGTTGATTTCCATCCAGAGGTTTCGGAGGAGTTGAGCTACAACGAATTTGACATTTTCATGCGCATGCACACACTTGCTGCTATACCGCTGCATTGACGTAAAAATATTCAACAGCTCTAACATGCTTTGCCTCCAACACGAAGCGAATCCACAGCTATACCACTTCTTTAACATATCGTCTCCAGCTGGCTGCTGACTGACCAAATAAATACAATGGCTGCTGACTGACCCAATAAATACAATGACTTACCTTGTCTGCATACATTGTGTATTATTTTGTATAGCAGTTTACATTGCATCGGTCATTATTACGTCTAACCAGAAATGGATATATTGAAATGTCTAGATTTATTTATATGGCTTTGAAGCTGACAGGACAGCCAGCCTTTTCCATCACACCTCTCTACTTGCCACTACATGCATCTTTTCTCCTAGGACACCCGCTAGTGCACTGATAACACTCACATGGTCACTTACGCATACAATGTCAATAAAAGTCTGGTTCTTGTCACGCGTCTCCAGAGCCAGGTATTTTAATACAAGCCCAATTTTTTTAAACCAGATCTCGTTTCTAAGAAATCACTGGCGACAACTCTTGTGATCCAGATTTCTGCCAAATGCAATCACAGTCAGCCTCATGCAAAGACATGCATTTCCAAAATCTGAACTGAATCCTTGCAGGCTAAGTGAAGTTATCGAGCGGAAAACAAATATTTATTGATTTTTCAAATCAAGGGGGATAACTCTTGTGATTACAGCCAGACATTGGCCAACACACAATCCCAGTAAAGATATCATAAACCTGTATTCCTGAAATTTGAACTGAATCGATGCAGGCGGTGAATACAAGCAAATCTTGGCAAAACATGGAGCCATGTATTTGCCAAATTTGAACTGAATCCAAGCACGCGTAAACTGATGCTATAAAGAAGAAACCAAATATTTTGCGATTTGTTAAATACAGCCAGATTTCGGCCCAACACAATAACAGTCAAGGTCTCATGTGGAGTGATGTATTTCCAAAATTTGATTCCATGCAAGCTAACTGAAGTTATCAAGCGGAAACCAAATATTTCATGATTTTTTAAGTAATCAAGGGGTATAACCGCAGTGATTACAGCCAGATGTTGACCAAACGCATCCCCAGTCAAGGTCTCATGCAGAGCGCTCCATTTCCAAAATTTTAACTGAACCTTTGCTAGCTTACTGAAGTTATCAAGTGGAAACCAAATATTTTATGATTTTTGTCAAGAAATCAAACAGGGTTCATACAGTTGGCAGGTTTTCTTATTCAAGGACTTTTCAAGGACTTTCAAGACTAAAAAAGTAGATTTCTCAAGGGCTGAGAACCAGCATCTCGGACAAAGTGAGAATATGACACTGGTGCAAAATTGCATGTAGCTTACCTTTAGAACCTTTGAAATTGATTCCAGACAGATTTTGCCAGTCAAATTGCCAATCAAATTTTTCTTTAATCTTTATTTACCGATGTACGTGAACATTTTGTAGACAGTAAAAATCACATGGGAGGAAATGTTGATTTTCAAGGGCTTTTCAAGGCAGATGGGTGAAATTCCAGTACTTTCCAAGTCAAATTTCAAATTCAAGGCTTTTCAAGGCAGATGCCAAAATTCAAGGGCTTTTCAAGTTTGTACGAACCCTGTCAAGGAGATTACATCCAGTTTCTGGCAAACTCAATTCTAGTCAAGATCTCATGTGGAGCGATGCACTTCCAAAATTTGAACTGCATCCATTCTGATGTTATCAAGTGGAAAGAAAATAATTTAAAAAATTTTAAGAAATCAAGGGGGATAACTCTGATGATTACAGCCAGATTTTGGCCAAATACAATACCAGTCAAGGTCTCCATCTGGACGATGTATTTCCAAAATTTGAACTAAATCCATGCCGGTGCTACACTTTGATTGGTCCACGGCGGCCATGTTGGTTGACGAATCAACTTCCCTTGAACAAACTTCTAAGGCCCCTAGTGCCTAATTACATCTCCCAAATTTCAGCCCCTGAAAACTAGGTCACCCAAGATGGCTGCCAAAGCATTTGGCCAATCAAGTTCCCTTGAATAAACATGGTTCAGCTCGTGTCCTAAATTATCATTCATGATTTTTTTTGTTCTGATCCGCCAATCGGTTTCTTAGATTTTTAAGCGCTTTCTAAAAATCGCCCAAAATCCAAGTTGGCTGCCGGCCACATTGGTCAATTGGCTTCATTTGAGGAAATTTTGGTCTTTATGCGCTAAGGATGCTTCCTGCCAGTGCCAAATACAATTGAAATCAACTCAGTGGTTCTTGAGAAGACATTTTTAATTTCTTATTGATCTAGCGGAGTTTTGGGCGGGAAAAATGATCTAAGATGCCAGCCAAACCGTTTATCCGACAAGTTCCAAAGTGGTAAATTAACTAAATAAAATCCAATATGGCCTCCAAGCGATACATTTTGATTGGTCCATGGCTGCCATGGTTTTTTATGAATCAACTCCACTTGAACAGACTTTAATGCCCCTTATTGCATATCTCCAAAATTTCAGCCCGATCAGTTCAGCGGTTCAGGAGTTACTTTCGCAAAATCTAGGTCATCCAAGATGGCTGCCAAACTATTTGGCCAATCAAGTTCCCTTGAACAAACTTGGTTCAGCTCTGGTTGCAAAGATTTTTAAAGACTCAATGAGCTTTGTTTGAATTCACTAACGATTCTTTCTGCCAGTGCCAAATATAATTGAAATCATCCCAGTGGTTCTCGAGAAGAGATAAATTTCCTATTACGTTAGTATGGGGAATTTTGGCGGGAGCAGTTTTCGTGAAAACTAGGTCATCCAAGATGGTTGCCAAAACATTTGGCCAATCCAGTTCCTTTGAACAAACTTGGTTCAGCTCTTGCCCTAGATGATCTTTCATGAGTTTTGAATCAATCCCCCCCCCAATCGGTTTCAGATTGTTAAAGAAGGCTGAAAAAAAATCGGCCAAAATCCAAGCGCCACCAGCCACATTGGCCCATCGGCTTCGTTTACACAAACTTCAGTCCAGTTGTTCTCGAGAATACATTTTTAATTTCTTATTGATTTAGTATGGGAGTTTTTGGTGGGAAAATGATCTAAGATGGCCGCCAAACCACTTATCTGACGGACTCCAAAATGGCAGATTTTAAATCAGCATATACAAAAAACTATAATATAAAACCAATTTCGACTTCAAAATCCATCAAATAAAAAAAATCCACTATGGCCGCCAAACATGTTATATATCCATTAGACCAGTGCCCATGGTTGTTTTTTTTTACGAATTCACTTCCCATCAAACAAGATGGCCACCAAAGAAATTTACCAATCAATGTTCTCGTTAGATATTTTGAAGCCTACCTTCATAGGATCATTCCACCATTGTTGAAATTGGACCACTGATTAATGAAGAGTACCAGAATAGTTAAATGTTTCAAGACAATTTTCAGAAAATCAAAGATGACTGCCAAAACATTGACCAATCAAAATTACCCACGCAGTTAATGAGTAGTAGTGTTTTACACGATTTCCTGCCATTTTTCAGAAAATCCAAGATAGCCACCCAAAATAGAATCAAGTAGTCAAAATTCTGTATACCAATTCTGAAGTGTACCATCCTAGGGTTGAAAATCAGCCAAGTGGTTAGTGAGTAGGCTTTTAACTGATTCTGAAACCTACAACCCTAGTATCCTTGCAGCCAAGTCGTGTTGAGATTGACCAAGCAGTTAATGAGTAGTATTTTTAGTTTCCCGCCATTTTTCAGAAAATTCAAGATGGCCACCGAAAGAAATGGACCAATCAAAATTCTGTTAGGACCAATCAAAATTCTGTCATGTTCTGAAACACACCATTCTCAGGTCCTTCCAGCCCAGTTTGCTTGAAATCGTCCACTGGTTAATTAGGAGCATGCGTTTAACTGATTTCCAGAAATGTTCAGAAAATCCAAGCTGGCCACTGGAAAATTGACCAATCAATATTCTCGCTAAAAGTGTTGAAGCCTAGCAGGATAGAATTACTCAAGTCAAGTTTCGTTGAAATTGGGCCATTTATATTGGAGAAAGACTTAAATGTTTTCCGGAAAATCCAAGATGGCCACCAGAAAAATTGACCAATCAAAGTTCTGGAGCCTACCACCATAGGATCCTTCCAGACAAATTTGGTTGAAATCATTCAGTCTTGAATCTCCCCTGCAAGTGGTTTCGGAGAATATTTTTATATGTGTCTAAAAACTGGCCAAAGTCCAAGATGGTCGCCGGCCAAATTAGCTGATCGGCTTCGTTTGAACAAACTTGAAGTGGCTCCTCATTCTGGCCAGGTGAGAGACAGTACAATAAATGAGCAACGCTAATGAATATTCATTGAGCGGTGGCACAGTTGCAGAATCTACGCTGTGACAGGAATTAGCGAAAAGCTGACTAATGCATTATGTTTGTTTGTTGACTGGAAATGCCGGGTTCTCTGCTGCCGCTTAGGTCTGTTCTCTGCGTGAGTTGCTCGTCTGCTATTAGAATATTATTCACATATATCACATCTCATGCAGCGGAACCGCCGGAATGAGCAGTATGAATGCAATATTACATCATTAATTAGGTTACCATGACCATGACCGTTGACCCCAAAATTGATAGGGTTCTTCGGACAACCAAGGAAAAAACTTGCACGCCAGATTGGTAACGATCCCTTCAATAGAACTTGAGTGATCATGTGAAAACGCAATATTAGGTAATTAATTAGGTCATAGTGACCTTGACCTTTAATTTCAAAATCGATAGGGTTCTCCGGACCATCAAGGACAAGCTCCCAAGCCAGATTGGCAATGATCCCTTCAATAGAACTACTGATCATACGCCAACACAATATTATATAATTAATTAGGTCACCATGACCTTGACCTTTGACCGTCTTACGGCAAAATCGATACGATACTTCTGACCACCAAGGACAAGCTCCCACGCCCGATTCGTAATGATCTCTTCAATAGAACTAGTCACCATGACCATGACCGTAGCTTCTGCAATGCATTGGCCCTAAAGTACCAAAGCAGCCTCTGTGCAGTGGCGCTGCTTTGTCGCTGCTTGGTCAACTGAGTTGATGCTGCTTTACTGCTGCAATGTAGCTCAGCTAACTACATTCCAACAGGCATTGGTCTCGGATAGAAACTCTACAGTATATATCATTGTTATTGTTATCCTTTTCTATCTGCAAAAATAACGATGTGTACTGTAAACCATTCAGCGCTGATGCGAGAAGGGAAGCCTGTACATAAACGTTTTCTGTATATACACATATCCAGAATATAGGTCCCAGCTGATGATGATGATGATTAATAGCCCCAGGTTATGATCATCATATATACATACACACACACATACGCACTCGAGCATGCACACACACCACACACACACACCTGCCCCAACAGGAGATAGGTAAATAAACCATGTATACTCTTAGTATGCGGAAGGGTCCATTTAAAAATTGAAGGGTACACAAAGATAGTTCATTTAGCTACTCGCTGTGCTGAAGACACTAGACATAAACCATTTCCATCACTTATATACCAATAATATAAATTTTACTTTGAAAGCAATTTCACTGGCAGTCATTCAAAGTGTACTCTCAGCACATTTTCAACATACGTGCTTTCAAAATATTCAACAAAATATTACTTAGGTTTATATTGAGACTGTGTCCCCCCACCCCCCCGCATGTCAATACATTTTCACACTACCTTACATAGCACATGTGGCAATGGAGGGAAATTTGGTTGTTATGGATGCTATGGTATTGCATAGGTAATGATATTATGGTATGGTATCATAAAAGATAACCCAGAGCAGGAAGAATTTGTGATCTCCCTGCCCTAAGGAAGTTCTGAGTAGTATGCAAAATAACATTGACTATTGACTGTATGACCACTAAGATGTTTAATTCTGATTGGTCAATGGCGACCATGTTTGTATTGCGCTAACTTCCCTTGAAATGGCCTTTAGCCCCTAATCATATCTAACAAAATTTCGTCCTGATCCGTTCAGCGGTTCCAGAAAAGTAGTTTTTGCAAAAACTACGTTAACCTAGATGGCAGTCGAAACATTTGAACAACTTGGTTCAGCTGTTGCCCTAGATCATGTTTCATGAATCTTGAATCGATTCCCCAAGCGGTTTCGGACAAAACTTTTAAAGACGTTTCTAAAAATCAGGCAAACTCCAAGATGGTCGCTGGTTGGCTTGGTTTGAACAAACCTGAATCTATCCCCTAAGGTTGATTCCTGCTAAATATAATTGAAATCGGCCCAGTGGTTCTTGAGAAGTCGCTCAATGAAAAAGTTGACCAAATACTGACGGACAGACAACGGATGGTCTCCATGGCATAAACTCACTTGGCCAGAGGTGAGCCAACAATGGTCTTGAGGAATGTCCATTTACAGGTCAAGAGATGACTATTGATGAAGAATTACCACTGGAATGCCTGGCTCTTTAACCCTTTAATGGTCAAGCCGGCCAAAACCAGCCTCTGTTATGCAGTAGTCTCAAGGAGCGTCCATTTGCAGGCAAAGTTAAGACTACTTTTGAAAATTTATCAGTGGAATGACTGGCTCGATATTCCAGTAATAAACTTATAAAAATTGCCTTATCTTGGCCTGCAAATTGTGACACACTGAGGAAAATTTTTAATCTTTGTGAAAAATCTGGACCACAAAATGTTTAACCCTTACCACTCTGATGTCAATATTATATATTTTATTGTGTCAATACCAAAGAAACTGGTGTACATTTTTCAACAATTTTTGTGTACGATGCTGCTGTCTACGACAGCACCATCTTCCACCAAATTTGTTGAAAAATTAACACCAGTTCATCTTAATTTAATTTGAAAATTAAAAATTTTGACATCAGAGTGGTAAGGGTTAAACATACAGAGGAACATAATTCTACAGTCTGACCACATATTCCATGTTAGCCTACTCTTTTGTCGCACATTCCAGCTTTTCTGATTGTATGTACAAAACAACATGTCATGCACTGAAATAGCTGACATTTCATTGTTTTCGTCTCGCGGCGTCCTTGACAATCTGGCTTCATGGTTTTAATTAGATGATGGAATTTTCCCAAGCGGACAGTTATAACATCCTGATATATTAATTACTAATTACAATCAGCATGGAATTGCTCAAATTAATCCAGAAAAAAATTAAGGCAAATACAATAGACCTTTTAACCCTTTAATGGACAAATCTCGTCAAGAAAATTTAAACATCTGCCTATTGAATATCCATTTACAGGACAAAAGAATATGATCTTTGAAAAAGATTTATCATTAGAATGACTGGCTCAGTTATCGAGTCAGTCACTCGTGGTAAATTTTTAAAAATTGTACTCTCTTGGCCTGTAAATGGACATTCCACAAGACTATAACAGAGGCCAGTTTCGGCCGGTGTGGCCATTAAAGGGATAACACTCACAATGGCAAAAAACCAGCTTTTGCAGTGGTCCTGAGAAATGTTGATTTGCAGATCAAGAGATTAGTTTCGAAAATGTATCACTGCAATGACTGGCTCGGTTAACCGAGCCAGTCATTTCAGTAATAAATTTAAAAAAAAAATCTCTTGGTCTGCAAATCGACATTTTCTGAGAAAATTTCAAATGGTTAAAGGGATAAGCTACATTTCCGTCTATACCGGTATTATAAAAGTATGCTATACTTTCCTAAGCAGCAATGGATTTGACTAGAAATATTTTAAACCTATAAGAAATCAGCAATGTTCAACAATTGTAGAAACATAAAACAGGGGTTGAAATAAGGCCACTTTACCCGTACCATGCGGGTACAAAATAGCAGGTGCAGCAACATCTGTAATTATGGGTGCACTGGGTTCATGTGCATTTCTAACTGAATACGCTACATGTATAATGTCAGCCTATGTGCATGTACATTCTTTGGTGTGCAGGTAACATTCCAATATTAGATGCACAATTTGTGGGGACAACAAATTTCTAATTTCTACCCCTGTAATTGTTTAATGCCAGCTGTTACTTTCTCTATATTTTCTTGACCAAATTTGACCATTAAAGGGTTAACAGCGATCATTTAATATGACTGCTGACAAGCGACAAAACACGGATAAAGCCAATGACTTGTGGACATGTTACCCAAGCTAGGTAAATTAGAGGGAAATTTAGTTTTTACTACAGTCATGTTTAAACACCGCTTCGGCGGTGGTCATTAGAAATGTCACATTGCAGACCGAGAAGACAATCGAGTCAGTCAATCCACTGGTAAATTTTCTACAGCAGTTTCCTCTTGGTCTGCAAATGGACATTTTCTATGAGAAAATCTGAATTTTCCGGAACAAATTCGAGGGTTAAATGCCAACATAGCTGCTGTATTGGGATGTATGATCCACGTATTCTGGTGCGTTGCTGGAATTCTTTTGGTTCAACTTTTTTTTCAGTTCAATGCAAAATATAATATAACTTGTAACTGGGGACACCCAAAGGTTGTGATAGTGGGTCCCATTGGAGCCCTGAAAATCTAGCCTGATTGTAAAATGCTAATTAGTTTTATAGGCTTTTGCACAAACATAACCACAAAATCTAGCATACGATCGTCATAATGGACCTTTCCAGTTTTAGCTATGCCCCGCCCATCTCTAGCTAAGCTCCACCCACGCCTCGCTCATGTTGGGATTTATCCATCTCTGAACATCCTGACTATTAATTTCCCAAAAACTACACAGGTAAGCTGTTGAATATTTTGAAACTAATTTGACTGGGTGCTGTTGCTGCCTAAGGCAGCAACAGCGCCCAGTCAAATTAGTTTCAAAATATTCAACAGCACGTTTATTAAATAGCAAAGAATTACAAAGACATACAATTCATACATGTCGGACTTTTTGAGATTTTTGAGACAGTCTATATGGAACCATTTGTGGCGTAATGATCGTGACATCATCATACACGCGCTGAGCCGATTATGACATCATACGAGGTCACATGACGGATGGATACTCTGGAAAGGTGAATTCATAGCCATGCACCTATGGTACTCTAATTTTAGCATGGATGAGAACGACTACATGGGAATCCCAAATTTCAGTTTGTGACCACATATTTTAGTTTAGGACCCCTCTAGGTGCAGGGGTCTCTGAGACCTCCAAAACTGTCATGAGAAACACTGATAAAACCTGAAATGTTGGGGTACCAAAATTGATAATTTTCAACGAGGTTCATAATAGTGATATGAAAAGTGACCGAGTTTGAGATTTTATCTATCATATAAACTGTAATTGTGACTTTTATCTGATTTCTCATTGTTGATTTTCGTGAAATCGATACCGCCGCTGTGACGCACCACTATTTGATAACAGATACTGAATGCGCAGCAAAATAGTGGCAAACACAAAATCTGGCGATGTCAGCCGTAAACCACACTTTTCGTCTAAGACTATCGCAGAGCCACGCCCATCAATCGTTACTTCGCTGCTGACTGATAAACTGTCAAATGATGACATTTTGCGATGACATTTCATGAATGACAAATCATAGTAAACAAATTGTAGTAAAACAGTACCGCGTAGTAATCCCTACGCGTCACGCTCACATCAATCGGTTTTAATTGGTCAATTTAATTGGGTTGCGCACCCAACAGCCAATGAAAATACTCCGTTGAATATGGCATGTGTGCTCATATTGAAAAATATGGAACGGACTAGAAGGCTTGTTTATATGATAAAACTAATTAATATTTAACAATCATACAACATTGTCAGCGGTTCCATTGGACACACTGGCAGTACTTTTGGGGGTACCAAATTGTATTTTGAGATATATACCCTCAAAAGGACACTTATTATTAGAAACCCTGTATCATATACATGTACATATACTACTTAAGCACCAGGTGATAAGCGTGGCTTTGATGTAATGAGGTCAATGAGAATGTTCACATACCCCTAGCTCAGCGCTATGTAAACGATGGATTAGCAAACATGGCATGTTCACAAAGCAGACAGTGACATCAACAAGGAATATGCTGGCTGGTAAAGTGAGCAGCTCAATCAATAAGCATTACAAGCAAAACAGCCTACTACAATAATTTCTCAATCAGCCATTAATCCTATATGGTTCAGTGTTGTTTATGCTGGTTTATGTGCTCAAATACTGAGCACAATAAAGAATGCGCATTTACATAAATTGCTCTAACGAACCAATACAAATCAGTGCAGTACTTTGCCCATAGATTGAAGGTATCTTCCTTCTATAGACAGCTGAAGTAAATGATGACCATGTCATTATACATATATGCTCCCTGTCCACCTTCAAACGACCTCTCTTTGGCCTTCTGCCAACATATTCAACATGCATTAATCTGGCAGGTACTTATCACGAATTCGTGGCCTCTTGATTACAAATGAATAAAATATCTACCCGCAGGTGATTACCTTAAAATCAATCTTAATGAAAGTCAGCAGCTCCTTGTTTTCAAAATAATCTACAGGATTGTGCAACATTATATATGCAGCATACAACATCAACTAAGAGATTCAGGATTACATGGGTTAACAATTAGAACAGTACAATGGTCATTCTGATTAGTCAGTTTTCTCATTCCATCTCCCTCAATGGCTTGATCAGAAGAATCAATATGAACAGCAAGAATGGTAGCGCTGGTTGAGGTCAGATCATGACCTACATTAACTGTCTGCCTGCTGAATTTTTGCAGACTACTTTTCCATGGGATTTAACTCTGGATATGCTGAATATTGTGAAAACAAATTGACTGAAAGTTGTTGGTGGCACTTTCTGTCAAATTCTTTTCAAAATATTCAGTAGATCCAGAGTTATTGCCCATCGAAATTGTCTGGTGGCTTGCAGCAGAGACAGTTAAATGACTGAGTTATCATATGTTAAGTAGTAAAGATAGCGACTGCTATCCCTTCAGGCTGTTACCCATTGCAGATATGCCTGTTTGTTGATACTTTTAGCCCTTATAAAGCAGAAATAGAATGCCTACTTGTTACATTAAGTACCCCATAGGCTCGAGTACTCACGAATTGGAAACAACATTGTTATTACAACATCTGAACAGCAAATGTTTGTAAAAATGAACCCAGTTATCATATGACATATGATTATGATAACAGAATGGAAATTTCAGTACGCTCTACATAAGTTCCAATTATTAATATTTCAATCATCCTGCGAAAGCAGCCATATTTTTCTAGATGTATAGACTGAAGGACAGATGAATTGGTGCAACAATAATAAGGTACTTCTTATACCAGTGGTCAACCTAACTATACCTTTCATCAACACACTCAAAGTAGAAACCAAGAGGCCCAAGGGCCTGTGACGCTCACCTGGACCATTAGCATTTGAACCTTTTGCGCTTAAATATATATATACATGATGGATAATAATGGCCATAAAATTCTGGAAGTTCACCATCATAGGATCATTCCACCCATGTTTGGTTGATTAACTTTGACCTTTCGACTGTAATGCAGCATTCCCTTTCATTATAAAGAAGCAGGGGTCCAACTTTGGCTCCAATATGATTAAAGCAAATGAGATCTTATAAACGGTGAAGTTGATCCAAATGCAAAATGTTAATGTTGCAAAGAACAGTTTTTCCCAAGATCACAATGACCTTGACCTTTGATCACCAAGGACATTGTGTCATGCTCTTTCATTATAAGGAAGAATGCCTTCAGGCTGGGCTCAGTATGATTAACCTAACATGAGATATGAACTACTAAGTTGAGCTAAACGCAGTGACAAGGTTGAGAAAAAAACAGTCCTTTATTGATCAAAATCATTGCGATATTGATCAACAAGCATTCTGTAAGTATTTCTCTGGTGGAGAAGCATCTGGTTAGTGTCTCGTTTGGAGATCTGTCTGTCTCACTCCCTCCCGAGACGCTACGCGTGAAGTCGGCGCCGGTCCACATGTCAAACATCTCTGAAGTGCTGGGCAGTTGAGGTTTCAAAATTTCCTTTGTGTTTTTTTAACTTTTTGAACTGGTTAAGAAAAGTTGTCCTTGTTTTCGCCATTCTCTTAGCTTTTAGATTAGCACAAAATTTCTTGATTCTTAACTTCCGGATACGCTTGGCTTTCCGCTTCATGCGTCGTTCTGTGGAGTCGGGTTTGTCTCCGAATGCGAAGTCAGCAGGATCCTCACGAGGGCTCCTATAGTGTGGCATGTACCCTGCCAGATCCCTCCATGCACGATCACCAGCATCGTTGCTCTCGTCCACTGCTGTAGCTGCTGCTGGTGGGTCTGGTCTGGTCAATTTCCATAAACACATCAGATAAGACACACCTGTATCCAGGCATTTCACTTCAGAAAACCACTCTAGAAGTGATATCCAATATCTGATTATTCAAGTACTCTCATCAGATCCTGATGATGATGACACATCCACTAAATGGAGAAAAGCTAAAGAAAGCCATTGGATACACCAACTCCATTGTATGGCCCCTATAGGCATCAATCAAGCGGGATGAGATTGTCAAAAATTGGTCTCCCACCTATGTAGTAATTCATCCCCTACCTGGTGATATAAATCTTTAGAGATTGACAGTTAAAAACTCCATTAAGAATTGACAGAAGCAGCTGAAACTCGAACTTGATCTGTAACTTCTCATAACAAAGCAATAAACCGAGTTTCAGTTATATATGGTGAAGGAGAATGAAAAAGCCTTGAAAGCTGATATGTTTGTATTTCATAAGTCTAACGGGGACATAAAAATTGATGCATACGCCTGAAACTCGAATTTGGGCTGTAACTTCTCATAACAAAGCAATGTACCAATTCTCAGTATAATATCTTGAAAGACTGCGGAAAAAAGTGCAGAAAACTAATATTTTTTGCATTTCATAAGCCGAAGAAAGGGCTCATAACTCCATGAAAAATCGACGAAAATGTCTGAAACTCGAACTTGCTCTGTAACTCCTTATATACTAAAGCAATGTAGCAATTTTCACTTAAATATCTCAAAGGAGTGCGAAAAAAATGCTGTAACCTGATATTTTTCGTATTTCTTAAGTCGAAAGGGGGCATGCATACCTCCACCAAAAAATTGCTGCATACGCCTGAAACTGGAACTTGGTCTATAACTTCTCATAACAAAGCAATGTACCAATTCTCAGTTGAATAGCTGGGACAGTGAAAAAAAGTGCGGAAAACCAACTGCGACAGACGGAGTGCAAACCTATAGTCACCCCGGTTTTACCGGTAGGGGACTAATAAAGGACCGTTTTTAGTCCAAAATGTCAATGTGTGATGCCCGCTTATTATAAGGAAGTATGTGTCCAAGTTTGGGTGCAGTATGTTTAACCAAGGATCAGATATGGACCGCTGTGTTGGACTAAATGGTCCAAAATTGGAAATGCCGGGTTCTGCCCACACTGGTCGGGATTAGCCACCACTCAACAATTTTAACCAGCACCAAAGACTAAACTATCTTTTTTCACCACCACTTTTCACATATTTTGTAGAAATTAAGCTTTATTTCAAGGGACTTTGTAAAATTTCCGTAAAAATAGCCGGCACTAATTTCATCCTGGGCACAAGCCTGGAAATGTAAACATTCCCGTTGACCAAATGTCATTGTGTTATGCTCTCATTATATGGAAGCAAGTTTGGGGCGAGTGTGTTTAACCGAAGATGAGATGTGAACTGCTAAGCTGAGTTAAACGGAGAATCTTAAGTTTAAAACTTTTATCAAGCTCACAGTGACCTTCCTTGTACTTTGATAATTTGACCCCAAGGTCATTGTGTGATGCTGCGTCATTATAAGCATGCATGTGTCCATGGTCGAGTCCAGTATGATTAACCATTAACTGCGAAGTTGATCTAAATGGAAAACGTTAGTAGTGAAAAATATGTACCAGGGTCACAATAACCTTACCCTTTTGACCCCAAGGTCATTGTGTGATGCTGTGTCATTATAAGGAAGCATTTGTCCAAACTTGGGTCGTGTATAATTAACGAAACATGAGATATGTAATGATATGTTGAGCTTTAAACGCAAATTGGACGACAACGGCGAAACCACCGCCGCTAGACGACGCGCACAATATCATAATAGCGTTTTACTTTGTAAAGTCAAACTAAGAGGGACCTCTGTGCAGCAGCCTTGAGGAATGCATAGCTTTGCAAATCAAGAGGATATTTTGAACACTAATGACGAAAACGGTTAAAATCGGCCTCTGCAGTGATTTGTTAATTTGCATGCCAAGCGAAAATTATTTCTAAAGATTTACCACTGTAATGACTGGCCCAATTATCGACCCAGTCATTCCTGTGGTTCTCGTCATCTGCAAATGTACTTTTTCTATGCGAAGACATATTCTTGACCAAATTTTACCATTTAACCCTTTAACACTCATATCAGCCAAAAATGGCCTCTGCAGTGATCTTAGGAAATGTCCATTTGCAGACCAAGAAGAGTATTTTTGAAAATTTACCGCTGGCATTACTGGCTCGATAACCAAGCCAGTCATTCCAGTGGTAAATTTTCAAAAATAGTCTTCTCTTGGCCTGCAAATGGACATTTTCTGAGAAAACTGAAATTTTTTTCAACAAATTCAAGGGTTAAAGGGTTCAACTGCCAAAGTGAGATTATTGCATTCTCCAAGAACCAGACTAGAATATTCTTTGTGCTATTATAATGGAGAAATCCAGTTTTAGCTACATCTCTAGAAAAGCGTTACCCACACTTCACCATGATGCCGATCGAAACCTGAAATGCCTAGTTCCAGTAAACTATACAGGAAAGCTATTGAATATTTTGAAACTAATTTGACTGGGTGCTGTTGCTGCAATAGTTCCAAAATATTCAACAGCATATTTATTAAATAGTACAGACATGCAATTCGTACAACAATGCTAAGTCCATCATCACTTAAGCGTTATGACAAACTTATCTACGTTATTCATCGCATCATTGTTTATGATGTCATCCTACACATCACGTAGTTGATAATGACAACACATGGTGGATTAATAAACTGGAGGTCCATTCTCTGACGGTTCTCCTGACTGGTGGTCTATATTCAAAATCTGACTACCAACCAAGCTAGACTTCAACAGCTTTAAAGCGTTAATTGTCAACAAGACGGGAGGGGGGGGGGGGCCTGTACAGCCTTTCCACAAGATCAGTATTTGAACTAGGAGCACAAAAAAAAAACTTAAAAAGATTACCGAGCAAAATTGACCAATAGGATATTTGCATAGAAGTTTTGAAGCCTACGCCACCACAATTGTTCCAGTCTGGTTTGATTAAAATCTGCTTTTCAACAATTTCATGTGGACATTTTCAGAAATCCAAGATGGCTACAGAAAAATTTACTCATCAATTTCTAAAGGTTCTAACACCTCTCAACATAATGTCTTTAGAATTACGCATTTAGTTTGGTTGAAATTTGTCCAATGGTTAAAGGAGCAGTCTTTTAAACATTTTGACTGTACGTTTTAGGAAATTCAAGATCATGGATGGAGTGCATTCGGCTAAATTTCGTTTGAAAAAGGTCAAGCGAGTAGTGAACTAATAATTTGAATCTTTTAGACAATTAAATTTCCTGCACATATTCAGCAATTTATCCAAGATCATTGATGTCTTACAGCATTGTCCGCTTCACATATCTTGCAGACCTATCCGCTTCACAAGGTGCTTAGAGACGCAATGTGTTTAACGATGACCTCTCTACAGACCAAGTGCTATGGCTCCAGACATTTGTCTCCCAGTCTGGGCTGATCCTATAATCTTATGAACGACGAGAAGATTGATTAATAGAGGTCCAGAAAATATCCATCAAATTTCTGCATAACGGTTTCGAACCCTAGCCCACTATGGTCTGCCTGGGGAGCCAAGTTTGACTAAAATAGGTCCAGCGGTCAATGAATAAGTTTTTAATAATTTTCTGGAGATTATTGGGTACAATAGTAAAGGTTCCCACCAGAAGATTAACATCAAATTTGTGCATAGATTGATGTTCTCAAGTTTCTATGCAAGTTTGAATAAAGTTGGTCAAAAACGGCTTCTGCAGTGGTCTTGTGAAATGTCCGTTTGCAGACCAAGAAGACTATTTTTGAAAATTTACCAGTGGATGGACTGGCTCGATGACCGGGCCAGTCATTCCAGCAGTAAATTTTCAAAAATAGTCTTCTCTTGGTCTGCAAATGGACATTTTATATGAAGATTTTTTAAAACAAATTCGAAGGTTAAAGGGTTAATGAGGTGGTCTTTTTTAAATAAAAGGTTGATTGATGATGTAGAGGCGATGGACTGATGATGATCGTTGGTAGGGCATCAGCTCAATTGGCCCAAAAAAACAGGTGAGTTAATACATCATTGCCTAGAAATTAACCATTGTCTACTGATTCAAATGAAAAGATTTACCCTTGACCTACATTATATAGTTCTAACGAGTGACCTATTTCTCACGGGATGAAACCTTATGTCCAAAATTACCCACCAATCGGACAAATTATAAATCAATAGCGCAAATATGACAAAGCGTGCCGCTGAAGGATGATCTTTCCAACACAAACAGCTCAGCTGTTTAACCCATTAATGGTCAAATTTGCTCACGAAAAAATTCATATCTGCCTATTGAATGTCCCATTTACAAGCCAAGAGAACAATTTTTGAAAATTTATCCCTGGAATGACTGGCTCGGTTATCAAGCCAGTCATTCCAGTGTTAAAATTTCAAAAATTGTATTCTCTTGACGTGTAAATGGACATTATACGAGATGATTTAACAGAGGCCGGTTTTGGTCGGTATGGGTTGGTGTAAATCTGTCAGAGATACCAACAGACTTCAAAATGCCGCTATTATTAACCCTTTAACTCTGACAGACCAGAAACAAAATTCATTATGATGGTGAGAGTATTCTATTGAATATTTTGAAAATAATTTGACTAGGAGCTGTTGCTGCCTACGGCAGTAACAAGTTCCAGTCAACTTTGTTTCAAAATATTTAACAGCTTTCACGTATAGTTATTTTTAACCCTTTAACACTCATGTCAGTAAAAATTGCGTCTGCAGGTCTTCAGACATGTCCATTTGCAGACCAAGAAGACTATTTTTGAAAATTTGCCACTGGATTGACTGGCTCGGGTATCGATCCAGTCATTCCAGTAGCAAATTTTCAAAAATAGTATTCTCTTAGTCTGCATATGGACATTTTCTGAGAATTGAAATTACCAATTCGAGGGTTAAATTGAGACACCCAAATTTCAAGGGTTTCAGAGTATTTGATGAACATATATATATGTCAGATGATCGCCAGCTAATGCACTAAAGACTTTCTAATCATATACAGATATTCAACAAAACTGCATGCCACAAGAATTTATCATTAGGCTTGCGCGATTATTGCGTTGAGTGATCGCGATCGATTATTAAAAAATAATTGCGATTACTCGATTAATCAGCTTGTATACAAATTACCAAGACATAACAACAAAACAATATATATCAATGTCGAAAACTGCAATGGTGTTTAAGAAAAGTCCATTTGCAGGGCAAGAGAAGACTATTTTTGTAAATGTATCACTGGAATGCCTGACTCGATTCTCGAGCCGGGCATTCCAGTAACACATTTTCAAAAATAATCTTCTCTTGCCCTGCAAATGGGCACACATTCATTAAGCAAAATGTCATTTTTCATGACCGATCGCATTAAAAAAGTAATTGAAAGTTAGGTTTTGAAATATTTTATACAATAGAAAATATTCACTATTATTCGATTATTTAATATTTAATCATATAAATTCATGATTTAAAACAATTGCGATTTTCAATTTAATCACGTAATCGTGCAAGCCAGTTTATCGTACCATGAGACTTACCAATGCGGGCCAGAATATATGATTATCCTTATCCTCTTCAAGTTTGTGGTATGGGTGTTGCCGCTTTGCCCATGTTAATGTACTTTCCACAAGAAACACCTGAAATGTATCATGCACTTTAATCCACTCACGTTTTTGCCAATCTGCCGAGTCAAATTCTACTAAAACCTGAAACAGAGAGCAGAATAACGAGATTAACCCTTTAACCATTAAAGTTATTCAGGAGAATCTCTATTTTCTCATTATGTCAATTTGCAGACCAAGTGTAATAAGTGATAAGTGTTATAAAAACTAAGTCAGGCTGGCATATTTTTGATACATGACACACAAATAAGTTTGGTGACTATATATGTGAATGAGTAAAAGATATCACCTGGAAAAATTGTGGCGCTAACTTCATTGGAATGGCAGCACTGCTGCTGCCTGAATGCTGCTGCATTGCCACTGACCGCTGCATTGCCACTGACCGGATGCCAGTGCATTGTCATTGGCTGAATGCCGCTCCATTGCCACTAACCGGATGCCAGTGCATTGTCATTGGCTGAATGTTGCTGCATCACTGTTGACAAGATGCCAGTGCATTGTCGTTGCCTGAATGTTGCTGCATCACCGCTGACCAAATGCCGCTTTATTGCCGCTGACCAGATGCCACTGCATCACCATTGCCTGAATGTCGTTGCATCACCATTGACCGGATGCCAGTGCATTGTCGTTGCCTGAATGTCGCTGCATCACCGTTGACCAGACACCAGTGCATTGTCATTACCTGAATGTCGCTGCATCACCGCTGACCAGATGCTGCCGCATTGCTGCTGACCGGATGCCGCTGCATTGACGCTGACTTGATGCCAGTGCATTGCTGTTGCCTGAGTGTCGTTGCATCACCACTAGCCAGATGCCAGTGCATTACCATTGCCAGATGCCGCTACATTGCCGCTGACAGGATGCCAGTGTATTGTCGCCGACTGGTTGCCGCTGTATTTCCATTAACTGGATGCGGGTGCATTGTCCATGATTTGCTACTTGATTAACTAATTTGACACTGGTTTTCCCGCTACTCCGCTGTTACAACATAGGTCAGTCTACTGAATCTCGACTGGCATTTGCATGTTAAGGGGCACTAAGATCTGGAAGCGAAGGCAGGAAGACATACATTTACCAGTAAGTCTTAACTGAATTGTGACAAAACTGTGGTTTAGAAAATGCTGTTGGGGGGGGGGGGTAATAATTGATTTTTTATCAGAAAGTTCATAGGGCCAACATGTTAAAGCATTAATTGGCTAGTATCTCTCAAAAGCCTTATAAAAATCACTAGTTCTATGAGTATGTGATTTTTTTCCAATAAATGCATAAAATAATTCCTGAATGCCAACGAAACTATAATTACTACAGTGTGTTGGGCTATAATTCACCACCAAACAATGTTTTAATTCATTCACATAAAGCAAAGAGTGTTTGATTACTGAAGAATTGATTTGAATAGTAGTACAGTATTATGCACACATATCTGCCAGTGGCTAGCACACACTGCCTGTATATATGCATTCATATTTCTATACCTGTATGCATAGCACACATATCTTCCAGTGGCTCGCACACACTGCCTGTATATATGCATTCATATTTCTATACCTGTATGCATAGCACACATATCTGCCAGTGGCTAGCACACACTGCCTGTATATATGCATTCATATTTCTATACCTGTATGCATAGCACACATATCTTCCAGTGGCTAGCACACACTGCCTGTATATATGCATTCATATTTCTATACCTGTATGCATAGCACACATATCTGCCAGTGGCTAGCACACACTGCCTGTATATATGCATTCATATTTCTATACCTGTATGCATAGCACACATATCTTCCAGTGGCTAGCACACACTGCCTGTATATATGCATTCATATTTCTATACCTGTATGCATAGCACACATATCTTCCAGTGGCTAGCACACACTGCCTGTATATATGCATTCATATTTCTATACCTATATGCATAGCACACATATCTTCCAGTGGCTAGCACACACTGCCTGTATATATGCATTCATATTTCTATACCTGTATGCATAGCACACATATCTGCCAGTGGCTAGCACACACTGCCTGTATATATGCATCCATATTTCTATACCTGTATGCATAGCACACATATCTTCCAGTGGCTAGCACACACTGCCTGTATATATGCATTCATATTTCTATACCTGTATGCATAGCATATGTTTAAACGCATAAATGGAGAAGTTGTAAACTATTAATTTATTTTTCCGAAATTATTTCTCCTTAAAACCGACTTTTCTTTCCAATTAACAAAAATCTATGCTACACTGTAGAGATGATCTCAATCATTAGACAGGTGAAATACCAGGTGAATGAATTAGAATCCCTTTCATATGATAGGTGTTCATATTGGAAACAATATTGATATAAAATGTTGCGGTCTAAGACAGCAGCTTTCTACAGAACTTAATTCAGTTTGATACGGGTTAACTAGTTTTAGCGACATACTGATGATGATGATGTACTGCGCTCTGCAGCTGCAGTACTTTGAAAATATCCTGCAGCTACAATCAGTCCATCTTTGGCCATTCTCTCTTATCTTAACCCTTTAAGGCTCATATCAGCCACAAAAAATGGCTTCTGCAGCAGTCTTGAGAAATGTCCATTTGCCGGCCAAGAAGACTATTTTTGAAAATTTACCAGTGCAATGACAGGCTCGATAACCGAGCCCGTCATTCCGGTGGTAAATTTTCAAAAATAGTGTTCTATTGGTCTGCAAATTTGATGGTTAAAGGATTAAGCCAGGCTCCTTAGCCTCCTCAGGTTCTTCATTTTCAATATACCTACAGTTCTACTTTTTTAGGTCGATACATAGCCTGTTTGTCCTGTGGCATCCTCTACCAGCTTTATAGGTATTGGCACTGAATACAGCGAATTCGAAGGTTGTCTGTGAAGGAGTTTCTAGTGGTATTCGCAGAGCGTGGTCAAACATAGACAGACAATCTTTATTGGGCCACTTTTATTGACAGTTGGACCATACTGTACATAGTGTATAGTTCGCTATTGGAGGTTATGTTCTTCAGCCATAGATGTTGGATTATAAAACAAAGGTGTTTACATGCCGCATATGAGAAAATGTTTACTGTTAGTCTGCCAACATGGCTTTATTAACATTTACCTAAATCTTTGTGCAAAATAAGTCAAAACCGCGTAAAAATATGGGAATAATTTTGAGATACAATGATGGTATAGATAAAATCTGTTAAGTTTTATTAAGATCTGATTAATTTTTAAATGTCCATTGAAAAACTTTAACATTCTTCTAATTCTTTGTGAAAAAGATACTAGGTCCCAACCGTGTAAAAGTATCGAAAAAAAATGAATTTTGTTCTTAATGGAGCTTTCCATTTTTTGCCATGCCCCGCCCATCACTAGTTAAGCTCCACCCACACCTCGCCGTGTTGGGATTGATCGATCCCCGAATGGCCCAACTATCAATTTCCTGAAAACTATACCGGGAAGCTGTTGACTATTTTGTAACTAATTTGACTGGCAGCAACAGCACCAAGTCAAATTAGTTTCAAAATAGTCAACAGAATATTTATTAAATAGTAAAAGCAAACAATTTGTACAGCAACGCATAGACCGTCTTGAAATATGAGTTCGTGACGTACTTATCGACGTCATTCATTATGATGTCATGCTACACATCACGCAGTTCATTATGACGTCATATAATGGGTGGGTACTCTGGAAAGGTGAATTATGATGTAGACTGGATGCAATGATGGTATAGAACAAATTTATAAAATTTTACTGAAATCGGATAAGCCCTTGATGAATTAAATGTCCGCTGAAAGACTAACATTTATCTGTACGCTGCATGCCATTTGGATCGGTATGTCGAGCCATCCCGTAGGGCTCAACAAAAATGTCCACTGCAGTCAAATTGTGGCCACAAACATATTTAACATAGCAAAATAAATTTAATCGAAGAAAATTCCTCAAGGCAAAATAATATAATTAATAGCATGACATAGCAATTTAATGAACTAGTAAACTAGTTAAAAACACATTAGCCATTTCAGTTTATAAAGCCCAATCAAATATATGTAGTCGATAACACTGGCTACATGTGTGTAGGCTCAGAACTCTTCAAGAGCTGGATTGGGCAAGACAATTTTGATCAATTTTAAGTTTTTCAAAGGAGGTACCTCAGGCAAATATGGAGAGATTTCATTGAACTGGAATCATAGCATATAGCACAGTGAAGTTTTCTTTTCATAAGTTTTCTTTTCACTGGTCATATTACTTCAATACAAGTGAAAAGAAACTGAGATCTGGCCTAAAAAGACAATTTTGATGAAATTTACTTATTTCAGGGGACTCAAACAAATATGGATGGATGATTCTGTAATGAATAATCTCACAGCCACACCAAAAGCACATGCACATCTGCACATGATACTGATAATGTGCACCAGCTTTCAGGTTACTCCACTGGGAACTCTATGAGTTGCGTTGACAAGAAGTGGAGAGACAGAGAGGCGGATGGATGAACAGGTGAACATGCTGATCTTCCACCCCCCCCCCCCCTAGTAAGGTGGGTGGCGATAAAAAGTAGTAGCCTAAATGAATTAAATATTCCGGGGATAAGTATTAATTGCCTAAACAGAACACTGAATCAAGGCTATATATTAAAACCTTGTGTCAACCTTCTGAATAAAAGTAACACCATGGTGGGTGGAGTAGTGGTGAGGATCGACTGGGCTGGCTGTACATCAATAAATATACACTACCAGTAGTACCTAATTTATCAACATTTCTCTGCATACACAGCGCTAACATTTAGATGTACCTTTGGTATATAATTAACTAAGTGTACAAAGCAGTTAATGCGCATAAACCACTGTCTGTATTGACTATTCTATGAAGATGAAATCAGAAGCCTGTTGACTAAATACCTGCTACAAACAACTAGAACACTGAAATTTAACCCTTTTAATGCTCACGATTGGTCAAGAAAATCAAAATCTTATTGAACGTTTATTTGCCGGTCAAGAAGAGTATTTTTTAAACTTTAACGCTGGACTCGAGCTTGGTTATCGAGCCAGTCATTCCAGTTGCAACATTTAAAAGATACTCTTTTCTTAGCCACCACATTGATATTTTTCAAGATGACGGCAAAAAGCGTTTTAGCCAGCTTAACATTCATATCAGCTAAAACGACTTCGGCAGGGGGGGGGGGGGGGGTCTTGATAAATGTCCGTTTGCAAACCAAGGCCATCCGTAAAAGATTTTTTGGTTGTCCTTTCCCGACCCTGGTGGTTGAAGTAGGGTAGGTAGGTATGTAGGCAAATACTTTTTTTTTACCTGCTAAAGTATAACATTACAAATTAAAATTGAACTTGAAGCAGAAACTATAAAGCAAACAGTTTCTAAAGGCTATAATAACATGAGCCCATTTTAACGAAAGGAGTCAATTCAATCTCCAAATGAACTTACATAAAAAATATAAATAATTCTTCACAGAAAGCTTTAAAAAAAGATTTTGAATCTGCATTTTTAGGGTCGCTCGGGAGAAGACAACCAAACTACTATTTAAGTATGGCCTAAGGTTTTTTTTTAATTTACCACTGGAATGACTGGCCCGATAACCGAGTCTGTCATTTCAGTTGGAAAATTTTCAAAAATATACTCTTCGTCTGCAAATGAACATTTTCTATTACAAAATTTAAATTTTCTTGAACAAATCCGAATGTTAAAGGGTTAATATTTCTAGATTTCATTCCATTCCATAATATATCATTGCAGAGATTCGGAGCTGCCTTCAAAATGTAAGGACTGCCTTTTGTATTGATTATTTAACAATTAATCTGTGGACATTCAATTTCATCTCTTTAATTTTAATTTCCAAAAATAAATTTTCAAGATTCCGTTTTTAGATTTAATTACACAGACTGGCCTCCACCCCATCGCAGCTCTGAGAGAAATAAATTAATTCCCCCATCCACCCCTCAGTTACACGGCATATACATCTACCCCATCCAACAACAGCTCATTAGGCAGCAACAGGCAACGTATACACCCCTAGCAACATATTCAGTTTTGATTATTTCAGTTTTACCTTTATTTCGCAACCCTTCTGGCTCTGGGAATCACCTCAAGATAGTCAATGGCTCAAATACACCCAGGTGTGAGTAGCCAATAAAAACCAACTGAATGAAGGAATGAACATCAGTGTGATATGAACATCAGTGTGATACGAACATCAGTGTGATATGAACTTCAGTGTGATATGAACATCAGTGTGATACGAACATCAGTGTGATACGAACATCAGTGTGATACGAACATCAGTGTGATATGAACATCAGTGTGATACGCGTTAATAATGTAATGGCTTAATGGAACTAGTATGAAAGCCTTGGTATACTTGTCTAAGACAACATAAACTAATGGGCTTGCCTTTGGCACAGACATTAAGGTTTAATAGGCAGAGCATTACCCCTTTAACACTCATATCAGCCAAAAGTGCCTAATGCAGTGGTCTTGAGAAATGTCCATTTGCAGATAAAGAAGACTATTTTTTTAAATTTACCACTAGAATGCCTGGCTCAATAACCGAGCCAGTCATTCCGGTGGTAAATTAAAAAAAATAGTTTTCTCTTCATCTGCAAATAGACATTTTCTATCTGAAAATTGAAATTCTTTTGAACAAATTCAAAGGTTAAAGGTTAACAAGCATAGGTATAGTAGTGATAAAGGGGCGGGGTGAGCTGTGAGGAGAGACGAGGGGTGGGGTGAGCTGTGAGGAGAGACGAGGGGTGGGGTGAGCTGTGAGATGAGGGGTGGGGTGAGCTGTGAGGAGAGACAAGGGGGTGGGGTGAGCTGTGAGGAGAGACGAGGGGTGGGGTTAGCTGTGAGGAGAGACAAGGGGGTGGGGTTAGCTGTGAGGAGACGAGGGGCGGGGTGAGCTGTGAGGAGACGAGGGGTGGGGTGAGCTGTGAGGAGACGAGGGGTGGGGCGAGCTTTGAGGAGACGAGGGGTGGGGTGAGCTGTGAGGAGAGACGAGGGGTGGGGTGAGCTGTGAGGAGAGACGAGGGGTGGGGTGAGCTGTGAGGAGAGACGAGGGGTGGGGTGAGCTGTGAGAAGAGACGAGGTGAGCTGTGAGGAGAGACGAGGGGTGGGGCGAGCTGTGAGGAGAGATGAGGGGTGGGGTGAGCTGTGAGGAGAGATGGGGTGAGCTGTGACGAGAGATGAGGGGTGGGGTGAGCTGTGAGGAGAGATGAGGGGTGGGGTGAGCTGTGTGGAGAGACGAGGGGTGGGGTGAGCTGTGAGGAGAGATGGGGTGAGCTGTGAGGAGAGATGAGGGGTGGGGTGAGCTGTGAGGAGACGAGGGGTGGGGTGAGCTGTGAGGAGACGAGGGGTGAGGTGAGCTGTGAGGAGAGACGAGGGGTGGGGTGAGCTGTGAGGAGACGAGGGGTGGGGTGAGCTGTGAGGAGAGACGAGGGGTGGGGTGAGCTGTGAGGAGAGACGAGGGGTGGGGTGAGCTGTGAGGAGAGACGAGGGGTGAGGTGAGCTGTGAGGAGACGAGGGGTGGGGTGAGCTGTGAGGAGAGACGAGGGGTGAGGTGAGCTGTGAGGAGAGACGAGGGGTGGGGTGAGCTGTGACGAGAGATGAGGGGTGAGGTGAGCTGTGACGAGAGATGAGGGGTGGGGTGAGCTGTGACGAGAGATGAGGGGTGAGGAGAGCTGTGAGGAGAGATGAGGGGTGGGGTGAGCTGTGAGGAGACGAGGGGTGGGATGAGCTGTGAGGAGAGACGAGGGGTGGGGTGAGCTGTGAGGAGAGACGAGGGGTGAGGTGAGCTGTGAGGAGAGATGAGGGGTGGGGTGAGCTGTGAGGAGACGAGGGGTGGGGTGAGCTGTGAGGAGAGACGAGGGGTGGGGTGAGCTGTGAGAGACGAGGGGTGGGGTGAGCTGTGAGGAGAGACGAGGGGTGGGGTGAGCTGTGAGGAGAGATGGGGTGAGCTGTGACCAGAGATGAGGGGTGGGGTGAGCTGTGAGGAGAAACGAGGGGTGGGGTGAGCTGTGAGGGGAGATGAGGGGTGGGGTGAGCTGTGAGGAGAGACGAGGGGTGAGGTGAGCTGTGAGGAGAGACGAGGGGTGAGGTGAGCTGTGAGGAGACGAGGGGTGGGGTGAGCTGTGAGGAGAGACGAGGGGTGAGGTGAGCTGTGAGGAGAGATGAGCTGTGAGGAGAGATGAGGGGTGGGGTGAGCCGTGAGGAGATGAGGTATAGCTTATTGTTATGCCCTACTTCCTAATTTGTTAATGGAGGAATAGTTTTAGCTATGCACAACCCCTCTCTAGCTAAGCTCCACCTACGCTTTGCCCATGTTGGGATCGATTGATTCCAAATGTCAGTTTACTGTGCTGCTGTAACTCACCAATATCTAACTTTACAATACCTACATGCATATCATTGCTTCATGGGTCCCCAGGACCAATACCCTGATGCATATCCGTGCGCCCGTTGGCCAACAGAGCAGGACAAAAAAAATGCAACTATAAAGGTGCAGCCTGTATCCAAATGATGACTAGAGCCAAAATCCAAGTAGTAATGGCGCAATATACTTTATGATGACGCAGCACATTGGATATTGGAGAAGATGCCACATTACACAGTGAGGTAGGGTCATGGAGATGTCTCTCATAGTTAAGTGTCATTAGCACCTAATTATATTATTTCACACCTGAACTTCTAGCAGATGCTTCTATGATCACGGCGCAATTATTGCCGATTCAAGATAATGAGGTAGAGTCAAGGAAGTTGTGGTTCTCTGTCCAGTGAATCATGAATATAAATCAGTTTGCCTTTGAGAGAACGGCGCAATATACTTTATGATGACGCAGCACATTGGATATTGGAGAAGACGCCACATTACACAGTGAGGTAGGGTCAAGGAGATGTCTCTCATAGTTAAGTGTCATTAGCACCTAATTATATTATTTCACACCTGAACTTCTAGCAAATGTGTCTATGATCACGGCGCAATTATTGCCGATTCAAGACAATGAGGTAGGGTCAAGGAAGTTGTGGTTCTCTGTCCAGTGAATCATGAATATAAATCAGTTTGCCTTTGAGAGAACGGCTAAGTCTTAATGTTCCTTTGAAAACCGAGCCAGTGAGTCGGTAGATTTCCAAAAAATAATCTTGTCTTGTTCTGCATGCAAATTGACAATAGAAACTTTCTTGACTGAATTTGAGTGGTAAAGGGTTAGGCATTTGCATTTACAGCGTGATATTGGGTTACATATCTTTGTCGCACAGTATTAGGCGTATTATTATCCACCTAACTGCCTAAATAGCCAGCACGACTTAACCCTTTTATGGTCAACCCAGCCAAAAACAACCTCTGCATGCCCATTTGTAAGCCAAGTGATTCCAAGTGTCAAATTCTTTCTGACCTCAAGTCTTCTCTTGGCCTGTAAATGTATAGAATCTAGATTTGTCATGACCGTGACCACATTTGACCATTAACCCTTTACTGGCCACACCGGCCAAAACACGCTTCTACAGTGGTCTTGAAGAATTTACATTTGCAGGACATGCGAAGACTATATTTGAAAATTTACAAATGGAATGACTGGCTCGACATAAATATTCAGTCATCTTGGCCAGCAAATGGGCATGCACTGAGATGAAATTTTAAGTTTTGTGAAAATGCTTGACTATTAACCCTTACCACGCTGATGTCAATATTCTATCTCTTACCATGTCAATAGCAAAGAATATGGTGTACATTTTCCAACAATTTTGGTGGACGATGTTGCTGTCTTCGACAGCACCATCTCCCACCATATTTGTTGAAAAAGGTACACCAGTTCATCTTTTAAATTTGAAAATTGAAAAATCTGACATCATGTGGTACAGGTTAAAGGGTTAAATGGTTAAACATGACTACGCACGCACGCCACGCATGCACGCACACACACGCACACTTGTCATTGACTGGCTTCATCAGCTGATCAGCTCCAGCGCGCATTGAGCTGCATTGAGCGTTGGAAAACTCAGACAGTGCACGAACACTCAAAGCATATTGATTTTCAGGTGAAGGGAGAGTATTCCTTCTATAAAGAAATGCTATCAGCTGCTGCTGTGCTGCTCGTTTACAGCAACAATAGTTACCATTCAATACTCAGATTACTTGCAATGAATAGATAACCTTGTCAAAAGCATTTCACCAAGGGAATCCTGTTAGTCATTTAATGGTCAGACCTGCCAAAATCAGCTTCCGTACTTGTCTTAAGTCAGAGAAATAGTCATTTAAACGTAAATTTAAAAAAAAAAAAATTTTAAATACCACTTTCAAAAAGAGCTCTGCAAACGGCACATAATAACCAGCCATGGTGACAAACAAATGAATGAGAGCTTTGAGAAAATAGCGATTTCTTTCTCACACCTACACCAGTCATCGTATGACGTTTCAAAAGGTTCTGCGTAACGATCATCAAGTTATCGTTCGGAAACCATTTTCAAGGTGGCGACCAGTGGCTGGTGGCCATACTGGATTTCGAATCGCCTTCGATTTCAATAGGTTTCTTCCTCAGACATGCATATAGTCCAGTCATCCTATAAAATTTCAAAGCGATCTGCTATACGGAAATGTAGTAGTTGCTTGGAAAAACATTTTCAAGATGGCCACCGGTGTCTGGTGAGTGGCGACCATATTGGATTTAGGCTCATCGCCAATCTCGAATACTTTATTCCTCAGAGAACTAGTCTAGTCGTCCTATGAAGTTTCAAAGCAATCCTAGAAACGGTAATGTAGTTATGTGTCATGTGGAAATCAATTTTCAAGATGGCTGCTGGTGGCTAGTAAGCAGCTCGGATTTCGGATTATCATCGATTTCGATAGGTTTCTTATTCAGACATGTCGAACCAACCTACGAAGTTTCAAAACGGTCCAATAAATGGTAAGGGAGATATCATCTGAAAACCAAATTTCAAGATGGCTGTCGGCCATGTTGGATTTCGGATCATCGTCAACCTCGATAAGTTTCTTCCGCAGACCAAGTCCAACAACCCCATGACGTTTCAAAGCGATCCAGTAAATGTTAAGAGTTATCATCCGGGAACCAATTTTCAAGATGGCCACCGGTGGCCATCTTGGATTTCGAATCATCGTAGATTTAATAAGGTTTCTTGAACTTTCTTCCCCACCCATATTCAAACCATGCTATGAAGTTTCAAAGTCATCCGATAAACGCCAACCGAGTTTACATCCGGAAACAACTCTGCCGCCTGCCCGGCACCATCACATAATACCCAGGCAATTATAAAATCTCTTGGGTTGCAAATGGACATTCACCAAGATCTTGACCATTAAAGGGTTAAATATATGTCTCAATACACAGAACAAGAACTCCACAAATGGTGCATAATACCGTCAGCCAGCCCGGATGGCAAACACACAAAAACTGTTGAATAATTTGCTGCTTAATGATTTCAGGAAAATTTAATTCAAAATAGTCAAAAGAAGTACATGTTGCATCCTGTAATACTGAAAGAGGAACCAGAAATGTGGTTGTAATGCAACCATGAAGCTCAACTTTACAATGATCTATGAAGCTTGACTTCAAACATAAAATAAATATAGAAGGCTTATCAATACAGTTATCAACAAGAGGCCCAATGGCCTGTGACGCTCACATGGACCATTAGCACTTGAACAATTTGCATTTAAATAGACATGATGGATAGTTCCCGGAAAATCTAAGATACCTGCCGAAAATATTAACCAATCAAAATTCTCATTAGAACTATTGAAGCAGATCATGATAGCAGCAGTCCACCCACGTTTCACTGAAATCGGGACAAGCGACTTGATGAACGGATGGATGATGGGGTGGCAGGCGGCCGCCATAGCATAAGCTCACTTGATCTTTCAGGGTGTGTCATTATAATGAAGCATATGTTCAAGTTTGTGTCCAATATCATGCAGTATGATTAACCAAAGATTAGATATAAACTGCTAAGTTGAGCTGAACGGAAACTGTTAATGTTAAAAAAACTAGATTTTTTTCCACGGTCACAGTCACCTTGATCATTGACCCTTTGACCCCAAGGTAATTGTGTCAGGCCGTGTTAACTTAATGAAGCATTTGTCCAAGTTTGGGTCCAGTATGATTAACCAAAGACAACATATAAACTGCTTAGTTGAGCTAAACGAAAAATGATGTTGAAAACAATATTTTTATCAAGGTCACTGTGACCTTGAAGCTTTTGACCGCAACATCATTGTGGGATGTTGTGTCCTTATAAGGAAGCATGTGTCACGGTTTGGGTCCAGTATTATGAACCAAACATGAGATATAAACAGAAAAGTTGAGCTAAACCCAAATTGGACGGTGCCGCCACCACCGCCGGATGATGTGCAGGGTATCGCAATAGCTCGTTTTACTTAGTAAAGTCGAGGTAAAAATCGTAAACAGGATATAGCTATGCCAGTAATACATCCTCAGGCAGTGAAACTTTTTCACAAATGGTAATCAGCTGCATTTCCATAACTGCTTGAGCAGAAGTAAATTAGCCATACTGTTGCACGCACATCAGCACAGCTGATTCAGTGCCGTTCCACATACAAGAATTCCGCGGAATTAAATGTCTCGCCTGTATATTCTTTGTCATAGCGACCTTGACCTTTGACCTTGTAACCTCAATGCCATCATGCTACTTCCAAACATCATAGGTAAACATGTATCCAAGTTTAGTTCCAATGAAATATAAATGTAAATGATTTCCTAAATCAATGACTGTCTATTATCGTACAATGTTGCTAAATCAACTGCTATACTGTTGCTGTTAACACTCATATCAGCCAAAAATGGCTTCTGCAGTGGTCTTGAGAAATATCCATTTGCAGAGACAGAGAAGACTTTTGGAAAATTTATCACAGGAATGACAGGCTCGATAACCAAGCCAGTCATTCCAGTGATAAATTTTCAAAAATAGTCTCTTGCTCTGCAAATGGACATTTTCTATGAGAAAATTGATTTCTTGAACAAATTCGAGGGCTGAAGTGTTAATGGTTAAGCCTGGCCAAGAATAGCATAATATTTCACAATAGAGCTGTTCGGTAGACCGTATTTACCATACGGTATCGGTATCATGACAATATCGAAATACCGTACCCAACAAATCTAAGATTACCAAAATTTCGATACCGTTACATCGGTGCTGTGCGAATCTCAAAATATTCAACTTTTTTATTAAAAAAGGTTACCCCAATTACAGTATACGGAGTACAGATCACAAAAACAATCAAATTAACTTTTGTGCATTTATCATGTCCAAATATTAGTGCGCCATTATTCTTGTTGAGTAAGGATAATCCTCTAATGACTCGGAGCAACTCCAGCAGATTCTGGCGAGCCAGAAATACCACCGGTCGGTTGAAAAAAAATTGTGATTTTCACAATAAATCCCGTTACATGTTCCAAATTGAATGATGAAATAATAAATGTGGTTATTTTAAAATTAAATCCTGGCACAACTATGTTTACGAACGTCAAAAGACATTCAACTATGATATATTTTCACAACTGTACGGGATCGAGGGTGTGTTACAAAACAGCCAATCAGAGAGCCGCATTAGGTAGTAATTATAATATGATAATGTTCAAGATGGATGCCACAAATTGCGCAAAAAAAGAAGAGAATTCCATGGGCAATTCTCGTTATGTCCCTCAGTAGATTTTCCACAATTATTGAATTAGGTTTCTAAGAAGTCTTACAATGAAGCAGGCCATAATATTTTTTAGAAATCTGAGGGCTTTAATAAGAATTAGTATAGTTTTAATAGCGACTGATTTTGTGCGCTGATGACGAGATTCGGAGACTTACGTCTCTGGCGATATGAAGGAGTTTTTTTAACTATCACAATTTTCGTAATAAAGTCAATGAAATCTAACATGGTCAAACGATAATAGTAATAAAAATTAATATGAATACATTAGTTCACTAATTGCATTTAATGATTTATTTTTTGTGACATCTGGTTGTTGTCGGATTCACTGTGATTGTAAAGTAATGTAGCCGAATATAACCTATTCTTGCATCACGAGCGGGCTTGCCAGCCATCATAACACTGTACTGTCTTACAGTGACAGCACTGTACTGTCTTACAGTGACAGATATTATCAACGTATAGTATAGTATCAACGCAATACCGATACCGAGGCAATTGGGCCCAAAAATACAGATACCGGTACCGAACATAAAATATCAATACTGAATAACTCTATTTCATAGGTGAATTTGCATTTGCAGAACAGATGAATTTTCTTTAATTTTTAAATGCTATAAGTGTGCTTATCGAGCTAATCACTCTAGTTGTGAATTCTAAACACAAATCTTCTATTGGCCTGAACATAAACATTACTCCTAAAATCAGTAAGTGCTTTGGTTTTAGGATAGGTTAGTATAGACAAAAGTTTAAATAACTGGGTAGGTTACAATGTAACTCAACTTACATTCCTGGTACCTATATAGTGTGTGTTTATTCACTGCATATGCCACATACCAGTTGAAAGCTTTTCAAATGTTAAATAAATATCTACGGTGTTTAAGTCAAGATACATGGACAGCTACAATCTAAAATAGCTGAAGATCAATAGGCACCTGAAGACAAAACTAATCAACAAACACAGGTGCCTGAGCCCACAGGGGTCTGAATGTTCTCAAATAGATACTATAACAGCATGCAGTCGATGCTGAACCATCGCAACTCCTCACCCTTTCACCAGATTTAACCATATACCATGTCCATTGGACCGCAAGTGGGGTGGGGTGGGTGGGTGACCACATAGATGTCATCTTACACCCTGCAATTATGATAATGGGTAACTCACAATTTGGTTGAATTATATCAAATGGCATCTCATATTCTGCAATATGGGTAACTCACAAATCCCCAAACAGTTTTGGCAGAGACAGTGGAATGGACAAACAAACCGGCAGATAGATGGTCAGACAGACAGATGGGCTGTGATGATTTTACCATCAGACGTCACGTGGAAATAATTACCTGTAGTTGATAATCAGGGTGCAGCAAACAATACAAGAGATAAAATTACATAGATCACAGAATTGAACACATAATCAAATCAATAGTTTCTATATTCGTTGCGCATAATTAAAAAGTGCACTCAGACAAATGAGTCTAGACAAAAACGTGTTATTTCCATACAGATAGAAAATGGCCCAATAAGCAGTGGATGAGCACATCCTGCCAGAGTCAGAAGAGTTTTATATTAGAATCTATACATTACATACATGTAGTAACACTTGGACAGCTAGCTGTCTTGATTTGAGAAGTCAACTGCCCATGTAAACTTCTTAAATTATAAACATAAGTTGGCCTATGAATTACATTACACACATCAGCTTTGGGTAAAATATATCAGTATTTAAATGACCAATTTTTGTTACCTGGATTACTTTCCAGATTTCATGGTCTGAACGGAGCTAGCAGAATGAACGCGCACATGCATACAATTAAGCAACAAATCCATCACCTGATGACCTGCCCTGGCATTGTTTTATCCAGCTCAGCTTATTGATCGATCTGTTCAACAGGACAACTGATTCTAAGTTGATCCTATTCAGTACAGAATGGCTAGATCACCCTGGCTGCCATACAAAGAAATTACCAATAAAGCAAGATCACCAACATTGGAAGTCGACTACAAATATACTTCTAGTGACAACAATGCCGTCTTAACCTGTAGTTTTCAACTTAATTTCCCATGTAGTTTAACTCTGGATATGCTGAATATTTTGCATACATTTTGACTGAAAGTTTTTGGTGGCTAGGCCACCAACAACTTTCAGTCAAATTGCTTTCAAAATAGTCAGCAGGTCCAGAGTTAGTGTTCACTGAAATTATTGTCTACTAGGTTGCAGCAGTTAGACAGTTAACAGTCTTACTGTGTAAAAAATTAGGTGACCGACAAGGTTATAAGAATAACAATACGTGCAATGTCAAATTAGACCCGATTTTTTTTGGTTTTGACATCGAGAAATTTCTCAGTTTGTTGATCACTAACTAAACTCTCTGTGTTGGTTTTTTCAATGAAAGTAGGTCTGAGAGGAACCTATATAGGATGAACCAATATTCTGAATAGCGCGGCCTACATTCATTAGCGAAAGACATGCGCTCACTCATAGGTACGTACGGATGCACGTACACACCTTTAAAATTTGAGTCACCTCGGATCAGGAGTTTTCTACAAAGACAAACAGACAGGCAGGCGGGCAGACTGCAGAGGCGACTTATATATATATATATTCAACAATTCAACCAACTCGTATTTAAATCCATATGATTGCAGAGTGCAAGAGGCAATAAATTACATTTGGCTCCACCCGCAATGGGGTGGGTGGGCTTCAAAAGCTAAAGGGAAAGTAATTACAACGCAACTCCTCCATACGGCTAGGTCAGTGTTCGACCAAATTTCAGATTTGAGTGCAAACAGAGACACAGACAGAGACCATCAACCACAATACTCACACTGGCTTTTGGCGGCATATGTATTTATAATAACTGGTTTTTGTTTTAGAAGTCATGTTGCTATAAGTCGCTTCTGTCTATAAGAGTAACAGCTTTAAACAAAATTTTCAAATTTTATATGTGGCATGGCACAAACAAAACGCAACAATATAAATTTGATCCATTACATTAACACTCATATCAGCCCAAAAGCGGCTTCTACAGTAGTCTTGAGACATGTCCAGATGCAGACCCAGAGATCACTATTCTCTTTTTAAATGAGCCAGTGGTAAATTTTCAAAAAACTTTCTTCTGTTGGTCTACAAATAGACATTTTCTTTGCGAAAATTGAAATTTCCTGAACAAATTCGAGGGTTATTTAGATTTGAGGGTTATTTAAGTTAAAATAATCCGCTGTATTTAACATGGATCTCGGCTTCGAACCTGCCATATAGCAGGTTCAGCTTTAGCAAACGAAGCTTACATGGGCCTAGCAGGTGTGCCAAAATGGACATGAATAGAAAATCAATCCTAAACCCGGGATCATGCCTAGTCCAGCTTGAGCTAGACGCGTGCAATCAGACATAAATAAATGTTTTTGACAAAAATAAATATAATTATCACATTTAATTACTAAGTATTTGAATATACAGTCTCACATTTTCTTGACAAAACCTGATCATTAAAGGATGAAAGAATTAAGTGACTGCTCTGTTGTACCGCTTCATAATGGCGCTCTTACATATAAGTTTGGTTGAAAATGATTTCCTGGATATATTCAGAAATTGAAGCTAACCAGACAGAAAAGCTATAAAATGTCTTTATAAAAGCGTAAAACTACCATTGATTTGTGCAACATATGGTCTTTTAACCCTTTAACACTCATATCAGTCAAAATCAGCTTCTGCTGTGGTCTTGAGAAATGTCCATTTGCAGATCAAGAAAACTATATTTGAAAATTTACTATTGGAATGAGTGGCTCGATAACCGAGCCAGTCATTTCAGTGGTAAATTTTCAAAAGTAGTTTTAGCCGGCAAATGGATATTTTCTATAACAAAATTGAAATTTTCTTGAACAAATTCAAGGGTTAAACGGTTATGTCAGATTTGATCAAAATCGGCCAAGGAGTTACTGTAATTATGAGCGAGTCATCCTAAAAAAGGTCAAACATAGGTGGGCACCAGGGTATAATCTCACAGGCGAGTGAATAATTCAACATATATGAGAACAGGTGTGAATGAATGCACTACAGTTGTGACACTGACAGATTGATAAATATTATTATTAAATAGTAGACATACAATTCGTACAACAACGCTTAGTCAGTCATTAATTATGCATTCGAGACATAATTGACTATGACATCAACCTACACATCACGTAGTTGATCACGGCATCATATGATTGACTGGAATCCTCCAATGCCTGGTGATGCAAAAAGAATTTTCAGCTACCAACCCTATGATTCATGCTTTTCACTGCTGGTAACACATGGCTCAAAGATCCTAAATGTACTACACCAGGCCAGCTGCAATGATGATGAGCTACGACTAGTGAGACTATGGCTTGCAGACACCAAGCTGAGAGTATGAGTCAAGTCAGTGAAGTCTGTAGAGTTTGAGACATCAATCGGCTCCCACAGAGATGGTCTATCTCCGGTGCTTTTCACCTGTTACCTTGCTGCTGCATTGAAATCTGTGCGGGAAAGTTCCACAAGACCAAACCCCCCCAGTGTCAATACTGGGTAGGCCGCTAGAGATGGAATATGTCGACAATGTGGACTTCATAGACGAAGAAAAGAAACCCTTTGACAAACTGAGAATCTCTATGAATTAATCCAAAACAGAGTTCACCAACATATACCTATCTACAAAGCATGAAACTATAAAGAAAATGATCATCCACTTCGTGGTGGCGAACCATAGAAGAAAAGTACAATCCTGGCCTCACTGCTTTGCAGTACTGCTGACATTGCTGCATCATGGGGAACACAGCTTTCCAGTCCTTCTGGAAGCTTTGAATTCGTAGGTCAAAGATGCCCCTGATAAAAAGGCTACGTCTATACAATGCAACAAGCATATCCTTGATGCTGTATAACTGTAACAGCTGGGCAGCTCCAAAGGTAGCTCTAGACAAACTCGATGGCTGCCACCGCAAATACCTATGCACCATCACTGGACACCGATGGCCAGACAACACAATTTCCAATGATGCACTATACAAGATGTGTAATACGTTGCCGCTGAATGCAAAAGATTTCGGCTGAGGACAAGACACAGTGGGCAAAAGCGAAGAAGGACTGATTGCAGCTGTAAGATGTTTCTACTACTATAGCTGCAGAATACAGTAATCACATATGGCATCAATCTGGAAACAGACTTGTAATAAATAGGCTGGCAATAGACTGAATTCTTCCAATAACATGTGACCTAGAACTAGTTCAACCAAGACGGCCGCCGAACAATTTTACCAATTAAGTTCCCTTGAACAAATTTGGTTGAGCTCTTGCCCTAGATCAAATTTCATGAGGGGTCCTTCAATCCCTCAAGCGGTTTCGGAGAAGATTTATAAAGACATTTCTAAAAATCAGCCAAAATCCAAGATGGCCACCGGCCTAATTGGCCGATCGGCTTCATTTGAACAAACTTGGATCCCTATGCCCTAAGGATGCTTCCTGCCAAATATAATTGAAATTGGCCCAGCGGTTCTTGAGAAGTCGTTTAAAGGAACAGTTGATGGACGGACGGACGGTCGCCACGACATAAGCTCACTTGGCCTTTCAGGCCAGGTGAGCTAATAAAATTAGTATATTAATTTTTTGGCCTGTAATTAGACATTTCACAAAACCATAGCCGGTTTTGGCCGGTATGAACATTAAGGGTTAACAACAGTGGTAAACGACAAAGACATTGTACTGATCTTACCAGTACTTTATGGCAGTCAGTTATTAGACTTATAATAAACACAACAGTATATGATAATATGGACTCTAACTACCCTCTGCCTTCTGATATGTAAAATATCTATGTTGCTTTCCAAAAATGATTAACCCTTTTAACCCTTTAACACTTGTATCAGCCAAAAACAGCTTCTACAGCGGTCTTGAGAAATGTCAATTTACAGACCAAGAAGACTAGTTTTGAAAATTTACCACTGGAATTGGCTGGCTCGATCACCGGTGCTAAACTTTCAAAAATAGTCTTCTCTTGGTCTGCAAATTTATATTTTCCTTAAAAAATGGTAATCTTCTTGAACAAGGCTTACAGGGTTAAGCACAGATAAATGACTTGTATCTAAATCTCAAGGAAAGCAAACAAATACGTTGTTTAATATTTTAAAGTTAATATGACTGAAATGGCATCCATTCATACTAATTTCAAAATGTTCAACAAAATTTGCTATACTTCGCAAAGAATTTACTTTTTCAGAGATTTGTAGTTGAAAGGGTTAACCATTTATCGCTCATATCAGCTTAAAATGTCTTCTGCAGTGGTCTCAGGAAATGTCTATTTGCAGACCAAGACAAGACTATTTTTTTTAATTTACCACTGGAATGACTGGCTCAAAAACCCACAGTGGACATTTTCAGTGAGAAAATTTAAATTTTCTTGAACAAATTCGAGGGCTAAAGGGTTAATACATATATTAAAGTAAAAATCAATAAATTTGTAACAGAAAATTACCCACTAAGAACTCAGGAGATGGCTTCTATGAGCATTTAATTTTCAAAATTTCTGGGGGACAACCCCCCGGACCCCGCCCCACTGACTGGAAGAGATACGTGTACTGTGTACGACTCCCACACTTCCACACCGTACTCATTTTTGCCTAGGGGCCCCCACCCCCACCCCTTCCTCACATCCGGTAGGACACGCAACCACGAGCACACAGACCACATGTTTATAATATTAGCATTATATAAGCGTAGCAATATTTATAATACAATTTTTGCTCTACAAAAATGTCTACATCTACTGTAAATCTACATCATGCATATCTATACAGCCTACAGAACCCCACTACAGTTCAGATGAACAACAAAGGATATGGATTGACCTAGTTCCTGGCAGGTTCCAGCGCCATCATCACTACTCTTACACTGTGGGCAGTGTGCCAATAACTTATAATTAGATAAGCTCTCAGAGAAAGGATTGTGTAGATCCCATAGCTTATAGTACTTTATATGCATCACTTTGTGTACACAGCAACATACATGTACTTGTTTAGCCCTTTAAAACTCATATCAGACAAAAACCGCTACTGTGGGCGGCGGCTTGAGAAATGTCCATTTGCAGACCAAGAGAAGACTATTTTTGAAAATGTATCAGTGGAATGACTGGCTTGTTTATCGAGCCAGTTATTCCAGTGTTAAATTTTCAAAAATAGTCTTCTCTTAGTGTGCAAATCGACATTTTCTATGAGAAAACATAAATTTTCTTGAACAAATTTGAGTGTTAAAATGTTAATATACTGAAATCACTAAAACCAGTTTTCAATGACTAATTATTTTGCCAATTTTTTTATTTATAACTGTCCTCGGAAGCAAATTTGTATTCCCCCAAACTGATTTCAAAATAATCGATAAAGACATAAAAGGGGTGGATACAAACGTATAAATTTACATATATTTCTTTTCTAAAATGAATAGATTTGAAGAATAATTGCGAAATATTTTGAACCTAATTTGTCTGGAAGTTGTTGCTGATATTCAACAATTATATTGTGACTCGCAAAGTCTACAGGTGTACAAGTAACTTTTGACATCTCTAACAAAGTTTTTGCTGATATGAGTGTTAAAGGGTTAAAGCTAGTCTGTCACTGAGACATTAACCCTTAAACTCTCATATCAGCTAAAAATGCTTTCTGCAATCATGAGTAATGTCCATTCAAGAAATCTTTTTGAAAATTTACCACTAGAATGAATGGCTCAATAACCGAGCCACCCATTCCAGTGGTAAAGTTTCAAAAATACTCTTCTCTTGGTCGGCAAATGGACATTTTCTCTGAGAAAATTGAATGTTTCTTGAACAAATTCGAGGGTTAATGTGTTAAGCCATCCTCAGCTCACTCACTCACATACATACAATCCGGTAAAGCTGTAATTGCAGGTAAACAAGAGGCCCAAAGGAGCCCATATTACGCACCTGGAACACTGACATTTCTGATAGAAAGATCACACAAATATAGTATGATTTCCTGCATATGTCATAATTCCAAGATGGGGGGGGGGGGGGGGAACTCGCCACTGACAGCCCTCAAATTTCTGGATAGAAATTCTAAAGCCTTTCCCACCCTAGACTCATTCCAGTCAAATTTGCTTGAAATTGATACAGTAGTTAACCATTTAATGGTCAAGCCAGCCAAAATCGCCCTTTACAGTAAGTAGTCTTGAGGAATGCCCATCTGCAGACTGTAAAGAGAAGTATTTTTGAAAATTCAGCACCAGAAAATTTTGGCTCGATAATCGAGGCAATCATTCTAGTGGTCAATTTTCAAAAATACTCTTCTCTTTATCTGCAGATGGACATTCAATTCAATAAGGAAATATTTAGCTTTTCTAGACCAAATTTGACCAGTAAAGGGCTCAAGCTATCATGAAGCAATAAGATTACCATAGGAAAATATTAGAACATTTCAGTGATGATAACCTTCTTCTGAGCCACCATTTTTGTTTTATGGACATTGCTCTGTATATTAAACTTCTAGATTTATAAGCTAGAATCTAAAACTAAAATTTTCTAGTAACTGGTTGGCAGGTTTTATTCTCCTTTACATAAAACATGAAATCGCATACATTTAGTGCACCTGATTATTCACGTTACCTGCCAGAAAAAAGGACCAAGGACCTGTGATGCTCACCTGGACCATTACCATTTGAAGTATTTGCATTTAAGTAGACACGATTCATTACATTAAAGATGGGAAAAAATTTTCACAGGAAAAATCTACCAATCAAAATTCTGAATGGAAATTTTGGTGCGTATGATCATAGGATCATTTTAGCCAAGTGTGGTTGAAAGTACTCAAAGTAGTAAGGAGAAGCAATTTGACTATTGCCAGTAAATTTGCAATAAGATATGATTTTTACTCAAAAAATTTGATGAACCAAAATTCTGAATGCAAGTTCTATAGAGCCTATGATCATAGGATCATTTTGGCCATATTTGCTTGAAATCAGTTAAGTTGACAAGCTGAAGAAGCAATTTGACAATTTCCAGTAAATCTTTCATACAAGATTTTCACCCCAAAAATAGCTCAATAAAAATTCTGAATGGAAATTCTGGAGCCTACCACCATAGAATCCATCTAACCATTTTGACCATTTACGGTACATTTTTCATAAAATCTAACATTTTCACCCAAAAAACTGATGTCTCAAAATTCCAAATGGATGTTCTAGAGCCTATGACCATAGGATCCTTTCAGACAAATTGAAATCGCTCAGAATGGTAAGGCGAAGAAGCAATTTGACAATTTCTCCTACATTTTTCATAAAATCTATGATTTTCACACGAAACATTGATGAATCAAAATTCTGACTGGATGTTCTATAGCCTATGGCCATAGGATCCTTTCAGCCAAATTATGGTTGAAATCGCTCAGAATGGTAGAGAAGCAATTTGACAATTTCCGGTACATTTTAAAGCAAAAGTTGACGGATGGACAATGGACGGTTGCCACAGCATAAGCTCACTTGGCCCTGAAGGGCCAAGGGATTCAGGGTCAAGGGAGCTAAGAACTATAAAAGAATCTGCAGAACACTGCACTGACATTCAGATTTGGATACACATAGTTTCAGCGTCGGAACAAATCTCCACAAACCTAGCGAGTTGACCAGACCAGTTGAATTTAGTATATATACAAGTTAGTCTGCAAATTTTATTCCATTTATGACACAGCTGTCCATGTTGTGACCATAGCAAATCCTACCACGCTCCTCATTTTCCACACACATTCTATCAAATCTGATATCACATAGATTAAATAATAAACAACAACGGCTAAATACCATTAATATTATAATATATAGTAACCCTTTAAGCCTCAAATTTGTTCAAACAAATTAAATTTAAATAACAAATTCTCATAGAAAATGTTCATTTACAGATCAAAAGATTAGGTTTTTTCAAATTGTCACTTGAATGACTGACTCTGTTAATAGGACAAAAACCACCCATAAGCCATAAACAATCTAAATTCAGCCCCCCACAAAAGCATTGAAAAGATTTGAGAATCATATGCATTATGATGCAATGCTGGTGGCTTAGAGCAAACATGTAAAGTTTTATTGAGATCGGATAAGAAATTGATGAATTAAATGTCCATTGACAAACCGTAACATTCTCTATAATTCTGGTTGAATGCATGACACCATTTGGACCACTGTAGACGCATTCTCTGCTTTGTGTACGGATCAACGAAAATATGACACCAACTGATGGACACTATAGTTACGCGTCACAATAAACAAGTGTAACACAAGATAGTTGTGAGGAATGTCAGAAGATTTGAGAGACACACCGACAGATGCATATTGTTACGAGTGGCAACTAAAACACTAAATGCATAAACATCAACGATCTGCTGGGCAGACTGAGCATGCTGAAATGTGAGAGTTAAGTCAATGATGCAAATGGTGTCATTGATATTAGACAGCTGAGCACAAGATTCGCAGTTCGCACCCACCATGCCATACAACTATCCATATTATAGATTGACAAAGTAAGACTGAATACACACTTTTCCCGTTAAACAATTACTTGAAATATATACAGTAAGCCTGTCCTAAACGACCACCTAGTGGAGCGCTAACAATGGATGGATACAATGTGTCACTCAAGCACCTGACATTATAATCAACAAAAACAGACACTCGCCTTCCCGTGTTTGCCACATTGTAAAAGGTTTTCAGATTTCCTGATTTGTTTGGTTCACACCCAAAGTTACTGAATCCTAGCGCAGGGTCATACCATTTATTGTCTTAACATTTGATCAGATCCGGATTCCTTTAAACCTGAGCCACAGACAATGTCTGAAATCCTCGTGCACAGCAAGTTCATTCACTGTGAGTAAATGTGAACCAGATCTCATCAGTAATTCTTTAAATACATCTCCGGACACACAGACAGACAGACCCTAATGTCACACACCAATCCATTATGGGGGCTATGGTTAATTATGTCACTAGCAAGCGACCTTCACAATTTATAATGACACCTGTCATGAGGTGTTCGAATTGCATGTTTTTGACGGATTTACAATATAATAAACACTGTTGGATATTTTGAACTTAAACTGACCGGGAGCTGTGGCCGCCATAGGCAGCAACAGCCCCAGTCAAATTAGCTTCAAACTATTCACTAGCTTTACCTGTAAAATTACCACGTATCTTGGATTCTGAGACTACAGGACTCAAAACTGTATAGAAAATTGCTTCCAACACACGTAAACAAGGCAAAAATAAAAAATAGTTCCGTTTCCTGTAAACCTCCCGGGTGAAATTTTTCTTTGTTTTCACCCGGCCGGTAATAAAAAAAAAATTGTATACCCAGCATAAATGTTAAAACATGCATACATTTGTCAAACTATACAACTTACAATGTTTTAATGCCATTTGTATGCAATGTGAATCCATTTGACTAATTATGGCATGAAAAGCATAACAAATTTGGCAATTACAACCAAACACAAATGTGCGAAGAGGTTTAACAGCTCTTCACACATATAAGCCTGGGAATGAGCATGAATATATAAGATGATTGATATCTGGTCGAATATCTGGAAACCAAATATTTATGACCTCTTTAAAATAAATTAATAATTAAAAAAAAATATTAATTTCCTCCCTCCCTACCGAAATCTTTTTTTCTACACCCGGTTTGCAGGAAACAAAATCTTTTTTATGGATGGCATAAGTGGGAGGAGTTTAGCTAGAAGTGGGATGGGCTCGAAATAGATCCCTCTATTAGCCACTACAGTGGACTCTTAATACAGGGCTGGGGTAACTAGAATTTGTAACCGTAACTGACCGTAACTTAGTTACATTTTTCATGTAACTGAAGTAACTTGTAACTGAAGAATTTTTTAGTTACAGTAACTGAAATGTAACCAGTTACATTGCAAAAGTAACTGAAATTTCAGTTAGTTTTCAGTTACATCTAAAACTTTTCAAACAAATTTATTAAAATTTTCTTAATTTGCAGCATACATAAAGTTACACATGTGGCACTCCAATATCCAAATTTCAATGTAATCATTCAAGTAAGCTATTGAATATATTGATGCTAATTTTACTGGAAGATGTCGATGCCATGGGCAACAACTTTATTTCCAAGCATCAGTGATATTTATTTCAGAAATTTGCCATTGGAATGAATGGCTTGATTATTGGGGCAGTTATTCCAGTTGTAAATTTTCAAATATAAATCTTGTAGCCTACAAAATCAACATTTCTTGACCAATCTTGACCATTAATCTGAGTCTTATTGCTACATCAGGAAACAACAACCTTTAATCAAAATCTTATACAGACTTTACATTAATCTACAATGTAGCTTAGAAACAGGTTGTTTACTAAATCATTATAGAATTAACTGTTTAATTCAAGACTAAATTTGTTGAAGAAAACTTTAGCTTTCTCATAGAAAATGTCCATTTGTAGACCATGAGATTATTTTAGAAAATTTGCCACTGAAATGACTGGCTGGGTTATTGCACCAGTCATTTCAGTGGTAAATTTTCAAAAATAGCTTATATTTGTCTGAAAATTTACTTTTCTCAAAACCACTGGAAAAACTATTTTTCCCAGCTTTAGTGTTAAAGGGTTAAAAGGATTAAAAACACTAAATTTTGAATTGTAAAGAAAGCTAAAATCTGCCACAGTATGTGTTAATAGCATGTCCTGTTCTTTTCTTTATGTACTGTTGTTTTCTCTTTCTCTTTGTTTCTCTGTCTCTCTCAAGATTACCCAATGGAGAACAAAAACACTGAATTCCTAATTCTATTTCTTTTACTAAACTAAATTTGGTAGTGTTTACTTTATACAGCTATATACATGAATACAATGTAAGTCAGACAGTTGACATCTCACATCTCCATTCAAAATAAAATCATTCCAACTCCCCCCCCCCCCCTTCTCTCATTCCTTGGGCCTTATATATGCCTGGGTTTGTGTGGGTTGAGGGCACCCACAGAGTTTTATGAGTTTTGAGTGTGGAGCTCGAACTTGAGCTCGAGTTTAATTAGTTTTGAGCTCAAACTCCAGTTGTTGAATTTAATTAGTTTTGAGTGCGCACTCGAACTCTCTAAACTCAAACTCTGTGTAGAGCTCTGAAACTCAGAGTGGTGACCTCTGTAATATGACCATTCCTAACAAATTGTCCCCAAAGAGCATCAGTAGTGAATTGTATGCATGGCTGACTGGTCAGCTGGTTGGCAGGCTGGCTCACTCACTCCTGGCACTGCAGTGAGATCCTACCTCACTGCTGTCCATTCACTAGTCACACACAGGCCAGATAACTACATTCAAACACCCTCTAAAAGTCACCTGTTTATAAAGGCAGTTTTAGGTGGTTCCCATGCTGTCCTTTATAGACAAGTTATACTGTACTCACAAGCACTCTCTCTTTCTCATATTAGCCACAGTTTGTAATGTTTTAACAAAAATAATTACCTAACAATACTATTGATTAGACTAGCTTAGGACATCATTGCTCAGCAACTATACTCAAGCTACAGTCAATTCACATATGTGTGGTGATAAGGATCAAAGGACAATGCAATTGATAAAAGTCAAGCCATCAACCATTTTGATATAGCAGACAAAATTTATAAAGGCTGTGGAATTAAACTTAGTGTACTGGAGAGCTGCTGAACATTTTGAAATTAATCTGTCCTGAATAAAACTGTTGCAGTCAGATGAAGCAACAGCTTTTGAAAGTAAAATTACAAATGTAGTAAGTACTCAGCAGATAATTGGATCGGAATCAATTTGCTATTGCAAATAATTAAAGTAATAAATTATTTTCAAAACATTTAAATTCCTATTTGAAATTAAGCAAAGATTAAAGCTGATGGGCATTTGGAAGCTAATTTCGCTGAAAACGTATATTGCCCCATCATCCCCATGGTAGATGGGGGATTACCTTATCATAGAAAGTCAATGCTCTAAGGAAATCTGTTTGAACACTTTGAAACTAATTTCACTGAAATGCTGTTGATACCTATGGTCGCAAAGCTTTCAGTCAAATTTGTTTCAAAACATTCAACCAATTATTTCTTACAATAAGATTAATATTTGTTATATGTTTGTTATATTGCATGTCTGGGTTGAAAGGGTTAGAGGAAGAAATATATAAGTAAATCTATGAAGGTTGTGGAATTAAACTTTTAAACTTTAGTTACATTATGCAAAGTAACTGAAATGTAACTGGTTACATTGCTCAACAAATGGAACTGTAATAGTGCAATGTAATTAGTTTCATTTAAATGTAACTGACCCCGTCTTAATATAAGTGGCACGCTATATGGGACATAGACTTTGGAGGAAAAAGTTGGTGATTTATGGTCTATCAGAGCTGGTCCTTTTCTGACTGCTGTTATATCTTTGAGTTTGTGAAATATTTTGAAAACAATTTGACTGAAAGTTGTTGGTGCCTTAGCTCCCAACAACTCTCAGTCCAATGGTTTTCAAAATATTCAGTAAGTCAAGAGGTTTTGCTCATTGAAATAATTGTTTGGTGGCTTGCAGCAGCAAGGGTTAATGAACCACCATCTGTTGGTACCAAAAGATAGCTGACCTCTCGGGCAGGTCGATTGTTCAGGTATAATATTTAGGTAAATGTTTCTATCTACCTACATATAGATATTTAACAAGCTTCTATATAAGATTATTCACTAAGAATATTAACACATTAGATATATATATATACTTCAGAAATGGGTCAAGTTAGTACCTAAATGCACTGAATCAATGGGACCTATATAGTGACCAAAAGAATATAGACTATCATCTTCAGTGGTTTATAGAATGAAGCGCACTGTAAAGTAATGAGATCTGAGCTCTTATCAACAAGGTGTGTATTTATAACTTGTCCAGATAGAACACATTATGGAGAGCAACCAAGCAGGTCTTCCATTCATTTATAAACACTGGCACTTTCTGGATAATAAATTTGGGAGTGAAATTTAAAATGATTTACATACTGATACATGTCATTTGCTTAGCCCTTCCACTAAGGAATTCCCCAGATGCTTGGAACATCTCACTTTCAAGGCAACCATAGAGGAACCTTTGAATAATTTGAAATTAGCAGCAATGGCTCCTGGATCTGGCCATTTTTGGCCTTAGATAGACTGGACTACTTTCCCACATTGACGTTATATAATTACGACAAGATTCCCCCCTTAATCAATGCTCAGAGTATCACTACTGGCTGGTAAACTCGGGTAAAGGCAACAACCAGCAGCTGACCTGCATTGAGTTACTACTGTACTAAAATACACCACAATATAAATTTCTCCTATGGTAAACTAAAATCACAATATTATTAAAATCTTACATTATTGGAAAGCTCATCAAATTGGCTAATCACTAATGCATTAATTTCAGTGTTTTAAATTTTCATTGAGTTATTTGCACATATAAAACATATATGCAATTCAGGGCATAATTTAAATTTTGATATTTGCATAGCATGTATTGCTACGCAAATTATAAATTGCATAGTTGTCGGTAAAAATGTATAGTAATTAACTCTTTCACTGATAAATCCCCTGTATCTCAATCTCAGAGCAAACAAAACAGGAAAGCTGTTGAATATTTTGAAATTAATATGACTGGAAGCCATTGCTGCCTAAGGCAGCAATGGCTTCCAGTCATATTAATTTCAAAATATGCAACAACATATGCTATAGCAGATATAGCTATGCATGTTGCAGAATGTATAGCAAATGCCTAAATATGTGTAGCAAATTGAGATGCGATTCCAGATAAATTATGCCCTGCAATTATATGCCATTATACCTATGTTCATTAAAATTACAATTAACTAGATAAGATTTTATAAAAATTTTAAAACTAATACAGAGAACAGTATAGAAAATTTGCCATGACGTATGCCGTCAATAATATTATGAATTTAGTTCTTCATATAAACTGTTTAAAGTATCTAAGACTTTACCAGCCAGAAAGTGTTGTGAGCAATGTAGTGTGGGAAGATATCTTCCTAAAATAGGCCAATGCTGGACCGATCTATTAATTGAAAACTATTTCACTAATCAAGTTTTATAATATAAGAATTAAATTTTTTAAGGATTTGTCGGTGAAAGGGTTAAGTCTTATGCTCAACTCATTAACACTCCTTCACTCAAGCCAGCCAAAAACAGCTTATGCAGTGGTCCGCAGACATGAGAAAAGTCCATTTGCAGCTCAAGAGATGATTATGCACACATTTTTAGAAGAAAAGTGGCCATTATGTCATGCCATCTGTGTGGTATGTGGGTTACCCATAAGATTGCTGCTGCAAGAGCCAATTTAGCTTGGGCTATGTCCCGGGTGTGTGTTTAAAAGCTAAACTTTTAATGTGCAAAAATTGATTTTAAAGCAACTCCGAAACCATTGGACAAAATTCAACCAAATTTGGTATGCGAATTACCCATATCCATGCGGCGTGCATGAGTACATTTACATTTGGCCATGCTGCCATGGGTTAAAACGTCAGGAAATTAATTGTAATGCAACTCCTCCGAAACTTTTGAACGGAATTCAACCAAATTTGGAATGTGCGTTACCCGTGGCAATGTGGAGTGTATGAGCACATTTACATTTAGTCCTTTGGGGTGGGAGAACATCAGATACGGGTAAAAAAGTCAAGAAATTAGTTGCAAAGCAACTCCTGAAACTGTTGGATGGAATTCAAACAAATTTGTTATGAAAGTTACCCATATCAATGTGCATGAGCACATTTAGATTTGACCCCAACCCCAGGGGTGGGGTCAAAAGGTCAAGGAATTGATTGTAACGTAACTCATCCGAAACCACTAGATGGAATTCAACAAAATTTTGTATGAGTTATCCATATCACTGAGCATTGGCTGTCAGAGCAGATAATTTACATTTAGCCCTGCCCCCAGCGGGGTGGGGGGTAGGATCAAAAAGGTCATGAAATTGATTGTAATGCAACTCTGATGCTATTGGACGAAATTCAACCAAATTTGGTATGTGAGTTACCCATATACTTGCGGATTGCAAGTTAGACCATCGACATTTGGCTCCACCTCCGGGGGTGTGGGTTGTAGGGGGGTGGGGGTGTCAAAAGTTTAAAACGGTGAGTGGGGGATTTGCGATGGCGCATCATCGACCGAGTAATCGTCGTTTTTAAATTTATCACTGGAATAACTGGCCGAGACAATCAATCCAGTGGTACATTTTCAAAAATAATCTCTTCAGTCCCGGTAAGTTGGTCTGCAAATATACATTACTTTCTATGACAAAATTTAAATCATCTTTAACAAATTTAAAGATTAACAGGTTAATCTTTTCCAAGAACTGAATTTGTCCAAAGTTGTCAATTCAGCTGGATTGAAGAGCTGGTCAACCAGACTGGAACAGCAAGCCAGGCCTGTCCAAATTGAAACTGCGCATAACCCATTTTGGGGTTGCGCAAATTTGTTTTGGGTAACCCATTCTGTTTTGCGTAACCATTTTTCATGTATTTATGTAGAAGAAAGTAATTGCAGGAATGGAAAATGGATTGTGTCAAAAATATTTGCGTAACCTTTGCGTGAACTTAAAATGGGTTACGGCAATTAGGACAGGCCTGCAAGCCTGTCTATTTCACTGCCACACAGAGTTTTCATTTTAATATTCAGATAATTCAAAATTTCAAACAATGCCATTTCAGAGTAACAATACGATTTCAATATTTTAAAAAATAATATGACTATATATGGTCGCGTTTCGTGAGGTAGTCTATTTTCCGATGCCACACATATTTTGGTGTCTCCAGAGACTACGATGATTAGAGTTAGCTTCAGTGCTGAGATATTTTCATTCTAACCCTTTAATGGTCAAATCTGGTCATGAAAATTTAAATAAATTTTTTTATTTATCACTGGAGTCATTCCAGTGGTAAACTTCCAAAATTTTTATTCTCGTGGCCTGTAAATGGACATTCCACAAGACCATAGCAGAGGCCGGTATGACCATTAAAGGGTTAAATCACCTGCTGAATCTGCCCAGAAATACACTTTAATTAAACTTTACGATATTTCAGTAGACATGTTTTAATCCTATTGGGAGTTCAAACAAGAAACGTGGAAATTTAAAATGGTTCACATATAAATAATTTGCTTAAAATCTTTGTTTTATAGATTTAGGGTTGGTGCGAAAAAAGGAAGTCCAGCCAGTTGTGAGTCCAAGCATCAACTCTGGGAGTATAGTACTCACAAACTTCCACTAGTGGAAGCCCTGTTGGGTGGACATAATATAAATTAACCCTTTAAGCCTTGAATTTGTTCATGAAAATTTCAATTTTTTAAAAGAAAATGTCAATTTGCAGACCAAGAAGAGTATTTTTGAAAATTTACCACTGGAATAACTGGCTTGTTTTCAAAAATACTTGTCTTGTTCTGCAAACTGACATGTCGCAAGACCACTGTAGAAGCGGTTTTTGGCTGATATGAGGGTTAAAGTACATTTCTGAACTTTACAGATATGGTAGTCTGTGGAACTGGAAAAACTTTTGAGCCTATCACCATTAGGGCTGTAACGAACATTCCTTGGTTCGGAAAATCGCAAGCCAAGGGAAGGCGAGCCATGGTTCGGTTCGCTTGCATGGGATTTGTGTGGTTCGTGAACCATACATAAGCTAACACATTCACCGATGAATTCCCATATCTAATTTTAGGAAAACCATACAGGAAAACTGTTGAATATTTTGGAATTAATTTGCCTGGAAGCAACAGCTTTTTCAGGGATTTGTCGGTGAAAGGGCTAATAGACAACCAATCTCTGAATGGTGATTTACAAATATGACCATGAATGGAATTTAGCTGGCTATGAATCTTATATTATTTTCCAACATTTGTTGCCAGAATTGTTATTTGTGTCTTTCTACCATTTAGCCAGTAAAGCCACTCGCCTTTAAATGTTACTTTCTGTTAGGAGTAACTTCTCACATACAACAGCATAATAAAAAGGTTCGTGAACCAGTTTGTTGTTCAGACATCTGAATCGTGAACCGGTTCAGTTCGTAAAGATCCCCACGAACCTCACTCAGCCCTAGTCACCATATGGTCTGTTTATCGAAATTTGCTTGAAAACTGGAAATCTATCAAGAGACTAAGGAGATGTGTTTATTCATAAAATCTAAGATTGTTCACCAAAAAATTACACAATCAAAAATCTGAATAGAGGATCTGGACCATGGCATCATAAAATTATTCCGGCCAAATTTGTTTAAAATCCATTAAACGGTTATGGAGATAAATTTTTCCATAAAATCTAAGATTTTCAACAAAACATTTAACAATAAAAAATCTGAATAGAAGTTCTGGAGCTTACCATCATAGGATCCTTCCAGCCAAATTTGGTTGAAATCGGTCAAAACGTTTAAAAGATGCGATTTGACGGACGGATGTCCACTATGCCTCATTTGGCCCGAAAGGCCAGGTGACATAATTATGGATAAATATGGATAATATTAATAAGTAGGATTCTGGTAAAAATTGTGAGATAGGTAAAGCCTAAAATGGGCCAGGAATCCTTTATAAAACAAGCCATCATGAAAAAATACCAGAAATGAATGAGGCTTTCTTTTTTGCTAAATGTCACAACTTCTAGACCTCATGGAACCTGACTCAGCGCAATCTGTTTCAAAATATATATATATATATATATATATATATATATATACACCTGTGCAAAAGTTAAGCACCAGCAAAAACAATAGAACGTAGAAACATGATGGTACAACTAGGCTGCCATACTTTTTGTCCCCGCGTTAGCTGACATAATTCCAAGTACGAAATGCACATGCATGCATGACTTCACGCCGCTTGATGTCCGTGCGTGGCGGGAAACAGCACACGTGTTCAGTTATGTAAAAGTCCAGTTTGAGGTGTAGAACATTACATACAGATTTAGGCGACAAGATTAGGAATTTTGTGTTCATGACCGTGGTTTATTTGTACAGAGAGAATTAGCTCTTGATTGTGAACCGCTATGGCAAGACGAAGGTTAAGTGATCGTGTGAAATGGCAAATCATAGGCATGCATACCACTGGTATGTCATGCAGAGAGATTGGCAGACAGCTGAACATTAACCATACTGTAATCAGTCGTTTGATTGCAAAACATGGGCAAACTAACGAGGTGAAGGACAGGCCTAGATCTGAAAGACCGAAGAAGACTACTGCCCGTGATGATCGAGCCCTAGTACGCCTTGTTAGGAGATCTCCATTCACCAACAGCAGAGTGCTCAGCCAGCAATGGGAAACACGCAATAGAGTGTCAATGTCTACCGTCAAAAGGAGACTGTATGCTGCTGGCATGAAAGCTAGGAGACCTGTCAGACGTCCTCTCCTCACTGCACACCACAACGATGAGCGTCTGAGGTGGTGCAACGAAAGAAGACACTGGAACATGAGATCCTGGAGACGGGTACACTGGTCCGATGAAAGTCGGTTCCTGCTTCATGCCACAGATGGTCGAACTCGTGTATGGAGGTCCAGACGCACGGCGTACGACCAACGTAACATCATGGAAGAAGTTCCATTTGGTGGAGGTTCCGTTATGATATGGGGGTGCATCTCATTTGATTGTAAGCTGGATCTGTTGACTGTACCTGGAACACTAAATGGACAAAGATATCAAGATTCCATACTGGATAGAGTTGTGGTCCCTCATTTTGTAAATCATGCACCTGGAACCCACCCTATATTCATGGATGACAACGCCCGACCACATCGTGCTAGAGCTGTGCATGAATACCTCCGCCAGAATGCCATCGAAACCCTACCATGGCCAGCAAGGAGCCCTGACATGAACCCTATTGAGCATATCTGGGACACTCTGGGAAACATGGTGAGAAGGAGGGATCCTCCTGTGCAGAACCTACAGGAATTAACAGACGCACTCCATCTTGAATGGCAACGAATACCACAATGGCGTATCAGTCGGTTGGTGACCAGCATGAGACGTCGTGTCTAGGCCGTCATCCAGGCACAAGGTGGATATACCCGGTATTAATAATGACAGTCTCAAACTCGTGCACAGATGTTAAACTTCGTTTTCAGACACCATTAATGACAATCTAGCCACGTGTGTCAACTGTAGGGCAATAGTTGTCAGTTGTGTCAATGTAACCATATTCAGGCCTCGTTTTCAAGTTCAAACAAAAACATACAGTGTTTCCCCACCATCATAATCAGCATTCCTCTAGTTGCATTATTACCTCTTGCACTAAGATGGATGGGTACATAAATGTTTATGCTATTGCTTTCTTCATAGCACATGAATATACCCTCGCATGTGCGTAAAAATAGGGTGGTGCTTAACTTTTGCACAGGTGTATATATATATTATATATAATGTAAGAAAGAAAGAATTTGTAACATCTGCGTTGTAGCTGAAAACTGTTAAACTCCATACAGTAATCCGAAACACAATCAACAAATTAAAATACAGGCTGAAATGGTCTAACCCCTTACACACACCGCGCCCCCCCCCCCCCCCCACCAACCAGAAATGACAAATTCTTTATTCTTTTTTGCAAGGAATATTCTGTTTATATAAAAAGCCATACAACTTTAAATGAACACAATGATTGTTCCCATGGACATGAACTGAATTCAACAATGATGATATTCCGTTCACCATAACACTGAGCAGTCAACTCATAAAAAAACACCTATTTAAATAGTGTGTTGAAAATTTTGACAATAATTTGACTCGAAGCCATTGCTCAGAAAAAATCTTCGTCAAACTCTTTTCAAAATATTCAACAGCTTTCCTGTATAATTACCCGGAAATTGAGATACATATAGCGACTTTGTTGGTGAAGTGATAATTTATATACTTGATATTATATAGGTTAACTGATCTGAAAATCAGGTAACCTATTTTTAGGTTAACCCTTCAATGGTCAAATTTGCTCCAAAAAAGTTAAATATTTTCTTATTGAATGTCCATGCATAGACCAAGAATACAATTTTTGAAAATGTATCACTGCCACTGTAATGACTGGCTCGGGTATCATAGCAGAGGCCGGTATTACCATTAAAGCATTATTGTCTACTTCACATGCAATGGATCTTTTTATTTTTAGCTATGCCCCGCTCATCTCTAGCTAATCTCCAACCACACCTCGCTCATTTTGGGATTGACGCCGAACACCCTGACTATCAATTTCCAGAAATCCTTACAGTTACAGGTAACCTATTTAATATTTTGGAACTAATTTGCCTGGTCGCTAGAGTCCAGTCAAATTAGTTTCAAAATATTCAACAGCATGTTTATTAAATAGTACAGTCATACAATTCGTACGTGTCAGACTATTAAGAGTTAAACTCTTAATAGTCTGACACGTAGGAAGTTAAAGACAGGCCAAATAGAATCATTTATGACGCAATGATTATGACGTCATCATAAATGATGCTACGCTGATTATGACATCCGATGATAGACAGCTTCAATGGAAAGGTGAATTATATATAACTGTTTGCTGAGCGATCACAGTGTTAGATTATATAATACACACCAGACCAGTTGATTACTAATATTAATTAAGAAATTATGTCACTCAGGACCGCTCATAAACCATCAAGACAATACTCATCAGGACAATAGCCTGAAGAGGCCTACTCATCAAGAACATACCAGTATGGGTATTCATAAGCATTTATTATGCATCAAAGTGAGTTTAACTAAGTCACGTGTAAGTGACACTCAAAATTAGTCAAAAGAATTATTTAACATGCAAGTATTTCTGGTTAACGTGATCATTTTAATTGAATTTATAAATTTAGCAGTGAGGATTCAAGAATTCGAATGTCTACTCTTAATAGTGGAACACAAAGGACACGTGCATTACTTGTTTCCGCTGTTAATAGAGATTATTAGCATACATACCGATAAATCACGAGTGTGTATCTCTGTAGTATTTACAGCTCGTATAACTCCAGAACACCATTCCCACTCGGCTATTTTGCTCAATTTCAACTTCAAATTAACTTTTACAGACAGGAATCGTTTTCCCACTAATTCCTCTCGATATTTAAACGCCATTTCACCAATCAAGTAACCATTTTCTGTTCTTATTTATAAAATTATCAAGTAAATTTGACAGGAATTCAATCGGTATGTGTGCCTTCCGACTACCTGCGCATTGATACACGAAACACATGTTCGGTACGGCAAAGGTTAAAAGGGTAAGAACAACGCCTCCGCAGAAGAAAGTAGTTCGTATAGTATCGGTAAGAGACACATCTTTTCGATGGGTAGTAGTTAGAGTTACGTGTAATACATATAAATACCAATCGGATTATACTACACATCTTACCGACATATATATGTGGCTAAGTATTAGTAATCGATTCTGCTAGAAAAACAGAACACAAACACAGCAAACCCGCCTGTCAAAACTAAAATCACGTGTAATCGATTTACCGTAAATGATAAACTTTTCGCGGCCAACACTTGTAGGTACTATATTTCCTACATGTGCTTATAACTGGACACAAACGTGAAATTTTTTATTAGAAAATCTTACATAAGTAATCATCATATGTACATAAAAACCACCTGTGGTTTAACATCACTTTCTTTATTTTAAAAGCACAAAGTCTCAACATAGAGACATAGCTACAACAGTACAGTTACAAAAGTCGCTCACAATTTTAAAAAAAGGCTTACAATAAACACAAAAAGAGTAAAGATCCAAATGACTACGTCAAATACAAATAACTGCTAGGAACACCACTACATCCTGTATAAGAACAGCAAAACGTGAATTTGAACAGAAAGTTGCATCCGAAAGTACAAAAAAACCCACCCAAAGGCTTTCTGGAACTATGGTAAAAGTAAAACTACTAAAAGAAACAATAAATAATTTGCGAAATCCGGAAAACAGTGCCTTAGCAACTGGCGATAACAACAAGTCTAACATACTCAATAAATATTTTTCAAATGTATTCACTGTGGAAAATTTACTTTTGATGCCAAATACTACTTCTGAACAAAAGGAAAATGTGCTAACTGATATACTAATAACACAATTTAATTAATATGCAAAACTATAAATTCATAGAGAAGCTCAGGCCTATTAAACCTGGAGGTGGTGTAGGCATCTATATAAAGAACAACATACAGTATATTATGAGGGAAGATTTGTCAACAACTGAAGAATTCATTGAAACAATATTTATTGAAATTCCCGTGGAAAAATCAAAGAATAAAATTATCGGTGTCACATACAGACCTCCTGCAAGTGACAATGATAAATTTATTAAAATCCTAGAAAATATTTTTAAAACAATTCAAAATGAAAATAAAGCAGCCTATATATTGGGAGATTTTAACATTGATTTATTGAAACAAAATAATTTCTATACCCAGGATTTTTTTAACTTATTAAAAATATTTGGATTCTATCCATTTATATCAAAACCAACAAGAATCACTGAGTTCACAGCTACTGTTATTGACAACATTTTCTCGAATGCCTCTGTAAGCACCAAGAACCAAGCAGGTATTTTCGTTGTGGACATTTCAGACCATCTACCTATTTATTATATGGAGAAAGAAAAAATAAGACAAAAATCATTCATAAAGGAAGAAATAACATGCAGAGATTTTAGAAATGATAACATAGAAAAATTTTATACGAATATGGCAAATATAAACTGGAATCAGATAATAGAGTGCCAGACATGTGAAGATGCCTACAACGCATTCCATACTATTTGCACTAACATTTATGAATCAAGCTTTCCACTAAAAAAACTAAAAAAGTTTAAACGAAACCCTACTAAACCCTGTTTAACAACAGGATTGATAGCTGCCTGTCATAAGAAGAATAAGATGTATTTAAATTTTATAAAATTTCCAACAAGAAATAATGATGCACAATTTAAAAAGTACAGAAACAGATTAAATCAGATAATCAGGACGGCAAAGATAAACTATTATCATTATAAATTTGAAGAGCAAAAGAACAATATAAAAGAAACATGGAAATTAATAAAAAACAGTATTGAATAAACAAAAAAGCAGTTCAAAAACATCCCGGTTCATTTATAACAATACAATTATAACTGACAAAAAAGAAATTGCGGATAAATTTAATGAATACTTTATAAATATTGGGCCTAATTTATCTAAAAAAAATACAGACCAGTCCTGGAATAAATGTGCAAGACTATCTGACAGGCGACTACCAATCCTCAATGTTTCTGACCCCTACTGACAATGAAGAAATTTACAAAATCTTAATGAAAATTAACCCAACTGAGAGTGCCGGCATTGATAAATCTAAATGGAAAATCTTTAAAACCTGTGCTAGAGAAATACTAACTCCACTGAATCACATCTGCAATCTATCATTTTCACAGGGTATATTTCCATCCCGATTAAAAACTGCATGCGTAACACCTATATTCAAAGCTAAAGACCCATCTGATTTGACTAACTATAGGCCAGTCTAAGTACTTCCGCTTTTCTCTAAACTTCTGGAAAGATTATACTACAATAGAACTATAAAATATCTTAATAAAAACTCTATAATCTATGAATCCCAGTACGGATTCAGAGAAAAACACTCTACCATGCTTGCCATTGTGGATATGCTTGAAAAAAATAACCACATCCCTTGAGAGAAATGAACACACTCTAGGTATATTCTTGGACCTCTCCAAAGCATTCGATACTATTGATCATGAAATATTACTTTAAAAACTAGCCCACTATGGAATTAGGGGCATTGCATTAAATTGGATATATAGCTATTTAACTAACAGAACACAATGTGTAAAATTCAGTGGGGCCATGTCAGGAGACAGGAAATTAGTCTGTGGCGTTCCACAAGGATCAATTCTTGGACCTCTGTTGTTTTTACTATACATGAATGACCTGCCCAAAGCATGTAATCACCTCTCACTAAAATTGTTTGCGGATGATACCAATGCCTTTTGTAGTCACAAGAACATAGACACTGTATACAAGTATGTAAATAATGAAATGAAAAAAATCATAGACTGGTTTAAAGTGAATAAATTATCTCTGAATGTCGATAAAACTAACTATATACTTTTCACAAAATCTAAGAATTTAAAACAAATAGCTCTCCCCAAAATGCACGTAAATAATCAAGAAATTCACGAAGAACAATATGTCAAATTTCTCGGCGTCTATCTGGATAAAAGCTTAACCTGGGAGAAGCATATAGAAATAGTGAGATACAATGTAGCAAAGAACATCGGTATCATGCGCAGACTTAAGCCATATCTTCCCCCTAATATTCTACAAACTCTATACTGTACACTGATCCTTCAACATATCACATATTGCAATGTAATATGGACTAACACGCATAAAACTAAACTAGTACATCTAAAATCACTACAAAAGCAGGCAATCAAATTATTCGCACAGCCAGCAGAGGGCCAGGATGTCTTTAAAACCGAAAAAATGCTAAAACCTGAAGACATTGGATCTGTCCAACTTTACACTATCTTAAGGGACTACCATAATGGCAATCTACCCTCCTCATTATCAAACCTTTTTAGGAACAACTCCGATATACACTCGCACAACACACGAACTAAGAATAACTTACACCAAACCTATTACAGAACAATGACAGCTACACAAAAACCATCCCACCAAGCAATACAACTCTGGAACAACACAGATATAAATATACGCACACAAATTCTTACACAAAGCTCTTTTAAACAAAATATTAAAAAAATAATCTTAAAAAGATACTAAAAATCCAAACCAATGACATGAATGCAGAAGTCACCACCATGGCAGTACAAAAACAAGTATGTACCCAGTTGCCAGGATAACAACTAGAATGTAAAATACACATCTGCAATAATAATAATAATAATAATAATAATAATAATGTATCCGTAATTGTTGATGTGGATGATGCAGTTGTTAATAATAATAATAATAATAATAATAATAATAATAATGCTGCACTAAGAAATGTTGATACAAATTATGCCGCAGTGTTATATATGATAATAATAATAATAATAATAATAATAATAATAATAATAATAATAATGCTGCACCAAGAAATGTTGATACAAATTAGGCCGTATTATTATATATGACAATAATAATAATAATAATAATAATAATAATAATAATAATAATAATAATAATAATAATATTGTAAACAAGATATGCATGTGTTTTTCCCATTCCCATGTGTGTGTGTGTGTGTGTGTGTGCGTGTGTGTTAATTGTTTATTGTCTTAGATGTATACATGTAAATATTATATTATCTTCACCCATGATCTAACTATTACTGAATTATATGTTTATTATATGTTAAATGTAAGGGGTCCACCGCTGTATAGGCTCAGCCTTTGGTGGACTGCCTGTTGTGTAAATGTAAAATATATGTGTCATATGAAAAAAAAAAAATGAATCTTGAATCTTGAACACCAGTTGGCATAGAGAAAAAATTAAATGCCCTAAACCCAAACAAAAGTAACGAGCCAGATGAAATACCTGTACGATTACTTACTGAAGTAGCGAAAGAAATTACTAACCCCTTATGTATACTCTTTCGAAAATCATCAAAAGATGAAGTTCTACCTGCAATTTGGAAATTAGCAAACATCTGTGCTATATAAAAAAGGACCAAAAAGTAACCCGAGTAACTACAGACCTATAAGCCTTAATTTACCTGTACTCTCTGCAAAGTCCTTGAATCATTCGTGCGAGATCAAATTATGAAATTTTTAGAAGACAGCAACTTACTTTCCGTATGCCAACATGGCGTCAGAACAAATCGATCATGCAAAACACAACTACTGGAGTACATGACCACATAACCACCAATCTAGACAATAACAATCTAACAGTCGTAATTTACTTAGATTTCTCAATGGCATTTGATTCAGTTCCACATAGGAGGCTCCTAATTAAAATGAGGAAATATGGAATAGGAGAAAAAATTGCAAAGTGGACCGAAAATGTGTAACTAATAGAAAACAAAGTGTAAAAATCAATGACACTCAATCAGACTGGGTAGACGTTATGTGTGGTGTACGGCAGGGTAGTGTACTTGTACCTACCCTTTTCCTGTTATATATAAATGACCTGTCAGAAAGATTAAGCTGTTATTGCAATATCTTTGCAGATGATCCTAAGATCTATGGAAATCGCACCATATATGACATTCAGGATAATATAAATACATTATGCAACTGGTCTAAAACATGGCAACTGTCATTTAATGCAGACAAACCCCATGTTATTCACGGGAAAGAAAGGAGTACACTATGACAGATTCCTCACAAATATACACAGTATCGACATCAGAAGTAGAAAAAGACCTAAGAGTCCATATTGATGGTACACTTACTTTTGATAAACATATAAATTCCATAGTGTCGAAGGCAAATCAAACAGTGGGAATAATCAAACGAACCTTTACACAGCTAGACCCAGGCACATTCACATTATTATACACGTCTCTTGTGAGACCGATCCTCAAACGTTGTAACCGTGTGTGGACACCGAGATTCAAAAGGCAATCAAAACTGATAGAACGGGTTCAGCGTCGGGCAACAAAATTGGTTCCACAAATCAAAAACTATACATACCCAGTGAGGCTTGAAAAGCTTAATTTAATGTCATTGAAATATGAACGATTCCGTGGTGATCTAATAGAAACATATAAGTTTATTAATGATAAATATAACATAGACAAAATATCTTTGAAATTTCCCCGAATTACACACACCAAAGGACACAAACACAAACTCAGCACAAATCATAGAAATAAAGCTATATCCGCAGAAACCTTTTTCGAATAGAACAGTATCATCTTGGAACTCACTGTCAGCCCTAGTTGCTGAGGCATCAACTCTTGACACATTCAAAACCAAATTGGACACACATGAAATTCTTATTTGATTAAAACATATCTGTGTTGAGCATTTCAGAGTAGGTATATGGCCTACATAAACAACTATGTTTAAAAAGCCCAAGCAAACCCGAATCTATCTGAGCAGGTCAATAACAAGCCAGTGGCTTATGTCCTGTATTTTATGATGATGATGATGTACATAAATTATCAATTTATAAGTCACACGCACCAAGTCAGGATTTAAGATTTAAGATTATTTATTTCACCTTACGGAATTTTACACATTCCTAACAGCTAGATGGAGTCGGAGGTGTAAATAATGTCTATTGTGCTTTCTGCGCTTGACTAGAATAAGATGTACATGTACTTAGATTTTGCGTCAATAAAACATTCTGATTCTGTTTAATGTTGTCAGTGTTTTTCCTCGGTTGGCCATATATTTAATTATGTTTCCAGTGGGGTTTTTTCTCCAGATTCACCACAAATTTAAGATGGTGGACCCACTTTTAGTTGGTCGCAGTGTTTGATTCAATTTGGGCGGACCAGGGATACCACACGCACGCACTTTTTCTAGGTCACCTGGCCCTTTGGGCCAAGTGAGTTTATGCCATGGCGACCGTCCGTTCGTCATCTGTCATCCGTCAACCTTTGCTTTAAAACAGTACTCTTCATTAACCACTTGGCCGATTTCAACCAAATTTGGCTGAAAGGGCCCTATGGTCGTGGGCTCCAGAATTTCCATTCAGAATTTCTAAACAATGTACCGGAAATTGTCAAATTGCTTCTTCTTACCATTCTGAGCGATTTCAACCAAATTTGTCTGAATGAACCCTAGCTATAATGGTCGTAGGCTCCAGAACTTTGATCCATTTGGAATTTTAATTTATCTGGGGTTTTTTAGCGAAAATCTTAGATTTTATGAAAAATCTACTGGAAATTGTCAAATTGCCTCTTCTCCTCACCATTCTGAGCGATTTCAACCAAATCTGTCTGAAATGATTCTATAATGGTCGTAGCCTCCAGAAGATCCATTCGGAATTTTGATTCATCAATTTTTGGGCTGAAAATCTTTGATTTTATGAAAAATTTACCGGAAATTGTCAAATTGCTTCTTCTCCTTTCCATTCTGTGCGATTTCAACCAAATTTAGCTGAAAGGACCTTATGGTAATATGCTCTAGAATTTCCATACGGAATTTTGATTCGTCAATTTTTTGGGTTGAAATTTTCCGTGATAGCAAGCAAACGTTGGCCCAACGTTTACCACTACGTTGGGCCAACATAATTTTGCTCATCGGCCCAACGTTGGCAATACGTTATTGGGCCAACGTTGAGACAACGGGCATAAAGCTATGCAGATATTTAAAATAGCACACCAGATAGCATAAGTTAACAGTTTTAAAAAGTGAAAGGTTTATGTTATGTTAATTTTGTTTGATTTACTGTGAAATTTCCTATGCTGACTCAACGTTTGCTCAACGTTGGCCCAGGGTTGGCAAACAAGTGATACAGCCAACATTGCAATGCCAATTGCGATCTGCAGTGTTGGCGGAGTGGCTCTGCAACAAGGTAGGTGGGGGGAAGGGTCGGAATCGGAATGTCGTGTTTGGTGGTGAAGGGGTGTGGGGTAGGGAGGGGACCTCCCCTCCCTATATACGTGTGGGATGGAGTCCGGAGGTTCTCCCCTGGAAAATTTTGAAAATTAGATGCTCTGCGGAGCCATCTCCTGTATTCTGAGCGGTAATTCGTGGTTAAAATTGTTCAGGAAAATGAGAATTTTTCTCTTAGAAAATGTCAATTTACGGAGCATGAAAGGAATATTTTAGAAACCTTCCACTTGAATGACTTGTTTTCAAATCAGGGCGTGTAAATCGACATTTTTCAAGATCATTGCAGGTCTGTCTAGTTACGGTGATAATGCCTGGTTAATGATATTACAAACTGTCGCCATCAGTGATCTGCTTATATGTTTATAGATATTGTTGATATAAGATTTATGAGCAATAGCAATGCGTGGTCAGTGGACAATGACAGTACCATAGAAATACATATGCACAGTACACACAACACTGCGAAATTTTATTAAAATAGATGCTCTTAGAAGTCATTTCCTGCATTTTGAGTGATAATTCGGGGTTAAAAAATGTACACTAGAACAATTGAAGGGGGGGGGGGGGCGGCCTAAAAACATTATTAGCCCCCCAAAAATTATTTTAGGGGTGGCTTTAGCCCCTCCCCTAGCCCCCCCCCCCCACCCCACCGCCACTGGCAATCTGCCAACCTGTTGCCAACGTTGGTCCAACATTTACATGTTATCTGGGTTAGATTTTTGTTTAAAATGTACTGGAAATTGTCAAATTGCTTCTTCTTACCATCTTGACCAGTTTTAACCAAATTCGGCTGACAGGAACCTATGACTATATAAGCTCTAGAACTTCTATTCAGAATTTTGATTCATCAATTTTTGGGGTGAAAATCTTAGATTTTAAGAAAAATGTACCGGAAATTGTCAAACTGCGTATCCTTACCATTTTGAGCGATTTCAACGGAATTTGGCTGAAAGGATCCTGTTGTGATGTGCTCTAGAACTTCCATATATAATTTTGATGATCAATATTTTGTGGTGAAATCTTAGATTTTATGAACAAGAGGGCCAAGGGCCTGTGGCGCTCACCTGGACCATTGGCATTTAAACTATTTGCATTTAAATAGACTTGACGGATGGTTTTCGGAAAATCCAAGATTGCCACCAAAGAATTGACCAATCAAGACTCTCGTTTAATATGTTGAAGCCTACCGTCATAGGATCGTTCCACCCAAGTTTTGTTGAAATCGGGTTATTGATTGAAGGAATACCCTTTCTAAATGGTTCCGGAAAACTTTCAGAAAATCAGACATTTCTGACAAAACATTGACCTATCGAAATTCTGAATAGAATTTCTAGAGGCTACAACAATAGGATCCTTCCAGACATAATTTGTTGAAATTGCCCAAGCGATTAATGAGGAGTAGTATTTTATATGAATTCCCATTTATCGGAAAACCAAAGATGGCCACCATCAAAATCAAGCCGTCAAAATTCTGTATACAAGTTCTGAAGCATACAGGCCTAGAGTTCTTCCAGCTGAGTTTGGTTGAAATCGGCGAAGCGGTTAATGAGGAGTACTAGCCCTTTAACTGATTTCCCAAAATATTCAGAAAATCCAAAATGGCCGCCGGAAAAATTGACTAATCAAAATTCTATATGCAACTTCTAAAGCCTACCGCCATAGGCTCGTTCCAGCAAGTCTGGTTGAAATCACCCAAGTAATTAATGAGTAGACGATTTTCAGTAATTTTTTCGGATAATTCAAGATGGCCACCGAATAAATTGACCATTCAAAATTCTATATAGAACTCTGAAGCATAGCACTTTAGCATCCTTCCAGACGAGTTTGCTTGAACTCATTCAAGCGGTTAATGAGGAGTAGCCTTTTAACTGATTTCCCAAAATTTTCAGACACTCCAAGATGGCCGCCTGAAAAATGGACCAATAAAAATTCTGCATACAAGTTCTGAAATCTACCAGCCTAGTATCCTTCCAGCCAAGTCTGGTTGAAATTGCTCAAGCAGTTAATGAGGAGTAGCATTTTAAACGATTTCCCGCCATTTTTCAGAAAATCCAAGGTCGTTGCCGGAAGAATTGACCAATCAAAATTCTGTACACAGGTTCTGAAGCATACTAGGCTAGCGTTCTTCCATTCAAGTTTGATTGAAATCGGTCTTGCGGTTATCGAGGAGTAAGCTTTTAAGTGATTTAAAAAATTTCAGAAAATCCAGGATGGCCGCCGGAAAAATTGACCAATCAAAATTCTGTATACAGGTTTCGAAACGTACCAGCCTACTATCCTTCCAGCCAAGTCTGGTTTAAATTGCTCAAGCAGTTATCGAGAACTAGGCTTTTAAGTGATTTCCAGAAATTTTTCAGAAAATCTAAGATGGCCGCCGGAAAAATTGACAAATCAAAATTCTGTGTACATGTTCTGAAACATACCAGCGTACTATCCTCCCAGCTAAGCCTGGTTGAAATTGTCGTAGCAGTTAATGAGGAGTAGCGTTTTAAACGATTTCCCACAATTTTTTGGAAAATTCAACTGGCCGCCGAAAAGATTGACCTATCAAAATTCTGTTTACAAGTTCTAAGGCCTACCCCCATGGGGACCTTCCAGCCAAATTAGTTTGAAATCCGCCAAGTGGTTAATGAGGAGTAGCGTTTTTAAGCAAAAGTTGACGGCCGGACGCCGGACAGATGGATGGACAGACAGACAGACAGACGATGGACAGTCGTCATGCCATAAGCTCACCTGAGGTGAGCTAAAAACGTACTGGAATTTGTCAAATTGATACTCATCCTTAGCTGCTTATAGCACATTTCAACAAAATTTCACAAGATGGATTCTATGGTGGTAGGTTCTACAAAGTCTAGAATTCTGATTGATCAATTTTTTGAGTGAAAATCTTAGATTATATGAACAATTTACTAGAAATTGTCAACACGTTGCTTCTCCTTAGTTATTTGACATATTTCAGCCACATTTGGCTAGAGTGACCCTATCATGGTAGACTCTAGAGCTTCTATTCAGAATTATGATTGGACAATTTTTGGGGTGACCATCTTGGATTTTCCGAAAATCATCCATCATATCTATTTAAATGCAAATGGTTCAAATGATTATGGTCCAGGTGAGCGTCACAGGCACTTGCGCCTCTTGTTTTATTCTACCCCACTTTTTTTATTCGTGCAAAACTTCAAGAACAAGAAGCACAATATGATATATTTTTTGTCAATCAGAGTACAGGAGATGGGTAATTCTCTGGCCATGTATAGATATATAATTGGTAGTAGGGGTGATCAATAGACACGCTTTTAGTTGGCTCTCACAAGTCACATTTTCAACTCGACAGTTCCAAAGGCCGAATCGACAAGTATTATATAAACTATGCTTAAATTATACCACTGAGTTCCCTATCAAATCCGTCCGCACCCAAATGTAGCAGTTCAACATGTGAAAGAAGACATCAAAGAAGAACGCGAGAATCTGCCACAGGCTTAATAACCTATCCAACAGAAGACGAGGAGTATGCATGTGTTTATTATGCAATTATGTGACATGATTTCGAACAGGTGGGGCTTAATTGCCCATATAAAAAGTACAAAAATGTTTGGAGTCTGGTGGACATTCTTGTGCAAACAATCATGTGTACATGTCTATCACGTCCTACAGGGCTAGGTAATCGATAATTTATGCACGTCTATCGCTACATGTGTAATCGATGATTGTGCGTCTATCATTTAGCCAATCAAATTGTGCATCCATAGATATAAGGGTAATCAATAATTTATGTGTGCCTATCGCTATAGGGGTAATCAATGATTTATATGCTTCTATCGCTCAGCCAATCAGATTGTGTGCCCATCGCTACAGGCCGGGCTAATCGATAATGGGCTGTTTTTTTCATATGTGAGGTTGATATAAATAGTGAACTCTAGCTGCCTCTCCTGCTCATTTCAGTCGCTGACACCCTTGGCCACTTTTTCCTGCACTGCCGTTTAGATTGATGAAATAGAAAGCTCAAACATACATGGTAAGACACTGACCGACCTGCTAAAAGTAAGGATAGGCGGTTGTGTTCAGCACTAGTTGAGTTCCTAAATACATCTGATAGACAACCAATATAGATAAGAGCATGCTTCACAGTATCAGTCACGAATCCGATTTAATATATCTGAGCTTTCCACGGCTGCATTTTTTGTGGATAGCATGAAGAGACACTAGCGTAGATACCGTGTCAATCGCGTTTGCTATTCCGATAAGATGTTCCACTTGTTTCCACGGCCACATTTTGCGGATTCCATGAAGTGATACTCAGATAGACGGGAAACTAAGAAAACGACAATACCATACAGAATGATAACAAATATAAAATTAGATAGATCGTCCGTGTAACAACTTGTACATCCCCATGACACCCCTATCCACCCACCCACCCACCCACCCCATGCCCATAACCTAACTATACTAACCGATTAAACTACCATCTAATCTATTCTATTCTTCTTCTATCTACTAATAAGCAACACCAGCTGATAAAGTTACAATGTCCAAATGTGAATAACCGGCAATGGAAATGCCAATAGAATAGATAGTTAGATCTATGACTGAGGAAGATTTAGAGTCAAGATCACTGTGCTCATTTATTTGTGAGGAGTCATAGGCCGAGAGGCCTGCATGGTGAGGTTAGTACAAAGTAGGCCTGGCAGTTGAAAAATGTGGGGAATCGACAATAACTAATTTAAGTTAGATTAGGCTTGAATATCGCGATTTGTGAATAATGGTGGTCTCACCACACCAAGCTTCCTTTCTCCTTTTCACATGGAGCAGTCAACCCTGATCTCTCCCCTTTTCTGACTCTTGTATATCGGGCTGTTGGTGTCACGAAAAATAAAACCACACAGAATTAAAATTTCAACAACAAAATTCATCCCAACAAAAAATTAATACTGCTTTGAACCTGGCGTGAATGGGACTTGTTTAACAGGGACCCGAACAGGTCAAACTATCGGCCAACCAAACTAATCAAACAACAATGCTGCTCATTTTGGCGGCGGCATGGTGTAGTGGCTAGCATTCAGGACTACTTAACTGGAGAACCGGGTTCACAACCGAGCTGTGCACTATATTCCAGTTGTTGGAAACATGGGCCATCTCCATCGCTCATTGCCTCTTTCCACCCAGGCGTATAAATGGGTGTAAAAGATGTGGAAGAACCAATAATAGACCGAAATAACCCAGCCTAGACATAGCATGAATGGGACCTGGAATCACGGACTCGCTAGATGGTAATCAAACCAATAGTTTCTTCTGCTCATTTCTGTGTGACTCCAGCAAGACATATACTTTACAGGTATATCAGGTCATTTACAGGATTCACAAGAAGAGGAAAAGGAAACAATGAAAATATGGATTTGGATGGCTCTCACAAGTCGCGTGATTTCGAGGGGCTAGGCTTAATTGCCCATATATGGAGTGCCAAAAAGGGGCAGGTTCTGGTGGGCATGTTTGTACAACAATGCCCATCAGAATCCACCCACATATATGCGCAATTAAGCCCCACCCCCTTGAAATCATGTGTCTTGTGAGAGTCAATCAAAAATCTTATCTAATCTCATCCATTATTACTTAAGACTAATTTTAATTTGTTTTATTGTCGGATAGAGGCATGGCCCCGCTCATGGTCGGCGTGGCCTCGTACTGTCGTCAGTCGAACAGTGATAGTATCCATCTCGCTGGCCTATAATAAGGACGAGCATCTTCTAGCATGTGCACTAGGTGTAAAAATTAACTTAGTGCGAATTCCCTGCTAGGGAAAATCTAGAGCATGTTATGCAGTGTCCAACGCAGTGTCCAATGCAGTGTCCAATGCTAGATAAATATATGGCGCCTGTATCACTGTTGCGATATACATTGGGACTGTAAATTTCTCTCCCAGATGATTCGAAAGAGATGTCGCCACTAATAGCTTGAAACTTTACCAAATAAAGAAAGTACCATCGGAACAGTCTACCTGACAGCATGTGACACTCTCTGAATAGTATATAAACTGGCCAATGACTCAGAATCAGCACCGGAGAAAATGTACCAGACCGCACCAGTACATCTCTGAGGACTGAACGATGGGTCGCCTGAACTGCCGAGGCCAACACAACGGTCTCTTAGATCACTTAGCGTCCTCTGACTGACAGTACTACTACAATACCTAGCGTGCAATGCAAAGGTGGATTGTACCTTTTTTTAAATCCCTGCAGTTGGTCTCGCAGGGCAAATTAACAGCTAAATGAAACCTCCTCGCCATCAAAGCGGCTGGCCCACCATCATCTGGTCCCGCTTATGGAAATTTCAGTAGACAAACAGCTGACAGAAATCCATTTTGATCAAATATTGACCCGCTAACAAGAGCACAGCAATCACACCAGTGTTAAATCGAGGATAGAAAATATTAGTGGCATGTCCAAGATTACATCTCTTGTACATCAGACGCACGCTATCAGTATAAAGAAAGCTCCCTGCACGCCTGGTCAAATATGGCAAGTAATACGCTGGTGACGCCAGTCAATTCCAGTGCATTTGCTGATGACACTGATAGCGAGGCAGATACCAATCATGCGTTTAAAGTCTTACGCCACTACGCTCCTATTGACAATGTACAAGATTCTTTATGACAACAGATGCATGCCAGTGAATGTATGTTTGCGGGCTTTGCCCGATGCAGTAATGACGGTAATGATGCAGAGCTTTAAGAAGCCTGTGCAGAGTCTTACTTCATAGCCTCTTACAGTTTCTCTAAGCCTTCTGGCACCACGAATTACAAATGTGGACGAGCGCACGACCCCAATCCGTTCAGTCTAGAAGCGAGCGAATCCCTCTACCCATACCTGGGTAATGTACACATCATATATCGTCGTGACGCATCTCCTGTGGCTACCAGCAAAGACAGTCGCATGTTCCATCCGCAGAGGCAGGGCGAGGGGCAGACTGAGCAGATGCAACTGCTTGCTGAGCTGATGGCTCAACTACAGGTGATCACGCCACCATAATCGAGCGCCTGTTCAAGGCAGAGGTCCATGACCGCGTGCTTCTCGGAGCCACCCTCTGCGGCTGCCGCCGCCAGTCGGCCAGTGCAGTCTTAATCACATGCATTTGCTAGAATACTCTTGTGGCTTGGCCACACTGGTCCGTGATTTCCTTTGCATTGTTTCTCCACGACTGACACTTTCCTCCTATGTGTGCTCGATGTTCATGATGTTTGATTGTGCTCGTCCTTGAGAAATTCCAAATATTGTCTGTTTCTATTCATTTAGCATTCACAGTGGTTTACTAGAATCATGGCTTGTGTCTATATGCTCTTCCGCCTCCAACAGAATGTCATGGAATTGTACAAGCTGGCCTAAAATATTGCAGGGTAGACAATAGTCAAATACTGTATATAATTTATGTATAACTTCCTGTTCCTACCACCTCATAGACTAATTTGGTGTATGTGTCACCGGATTTATGGTTTGTAAATATTGCATGGGATTCTTTATTTGTGACATGTGTTGGATGTTACTATGATATGCTCTCAACAGTTTGTGTTGCAAGGTTTCACCAGTTTCTAGAATGTAGGACTTAGATTGTGAAGATATATCCTTGTCAGGATTGTTTCTTTTTATTCCATACTGTGTGTAAATAACTCCTGAAGCTCGGATATACATGCACTAGAGATATGCTACATACACACTTCTTGTCCTATTAGCTTGTTCCTACTATGTAATAACTACGTCTGTGGCTCGGCCACTCAGGGCTGTTGGCATGTTCATTACCCACCTTGTTTGTGTCAGTTGTTTGTACCGTAACATCTGTTTTCTGAGGCTTGATCAGTATGGTACTGTCTAGATCTCTTACCATCTGCTATTGGAAACTGTGAATGCAATGCCATATCTAATTGCAGACGACACAAAGTTGTACAGTGAGAACAGAGGACTAAAAGATGAGATTAAACTGCAAAATGACCTGAACTCACTACACATATGGACAGACACAAGTCTACGATAATGACCATACTCTTGGACAATTGACAAAGACATAATCTACGACTTATACAACATAAAGGGAGAAAAGGTTATACAATTGATAATGTGGGCGAAGAAAAAGACATGGGACTGGTTGTTGACAAAAACATAACCTTTAAAGCCCATATGCAGGCACAAGTGAACAAGGCAAACAGCATCATTGGCCGGATTAGACCATCGTTTATGTACCTTGATGAAGAGATGTTCAGTTGTCTGTTCAAAGCACTCGCAAGACCACATCCGGAATATGCGGTGAGTGTATGAGGTCCACATACAAGAAAGGATATCTTAGTGCTGGAGAATGTACAGAGGAGAGCCACAAAATTGGTCTCCTTACGGAGTTATACTATCTGGAAAGACTAAGAAAACTAAGACTCCCAATACCCATATACAGGAGCAGGAGATATGATAGAGTGTAGTACAGATCGATTGGACAGGTGTCGTAAGGCTGGCTATGGACCGGCTATGGACCGGCCATGCCGGATTCGTTCTAAAGCGCACCCCGCTGGATAGAGCAATAAGCCTATGTAAGCCCTATATCAGAGGGTTCTTGTTAAAAATTGGCTAAGTCCGATAGAACACGTGGTGTGCATGCGCGCGCGTCAGAGCTTCCCTGACAACACATCTCGGAATTGGAAGCGAGTGCTTACCTATAGGTACGCGTAAATGCTTATAATGTATCCGTCCTCGTTGTACAGATTACGACCAGAATTAAACGAGCTTTCCAAAACTGTAAATTATTTTTAAATCGGCCCAGAAATGGCTGAGTTATCATCGAAGCTCCCCGCTAAATTATACTTGGAAGATTGCTATGACGTCGTAGTCGCGTGTATATATTAAATTAAATACAAAGATCTGTGTACACGTGGTCGATGCGTCACTAGCAAACCAGTACACTGATTGGCTAGCGCTCGGCCGCTGATTGGTTGAGGCGGCCAGCCCTGACGTCACAGCGAGTATAAAAGGGGTGAAAAATCGAGGATCAGGAGCATCGTTGACGTGGAAGCCGGCCTGCGCAGGACGACTGGACCACCTAGATGACGGATGTAACTTGCTGACCTACCAGTGATCTTCACTTCAACCGTTGTCTTACGAAACCCAGCACATCCGCGGTGTAGGACGTCCTCACCTCAGCTTCCGCTGAATTTTGGATACTCCCGTACGGCCATCCGGAAGTAATAAATTTAATTTAAGGTTAGACCTTCCGCATCCGGACTTTCTTAAAGCAACTTCTGCGGGAGGGGCCGTGCGGGTCTGGAATGTAATCCTACGCGATGTTGAGCTATGGTGATTCTTGGTGGACGACTCGCTGGATCTGCCAACCATGCTGAAAAGTGGACACTAAATTCTGCACTGCATGTCGTGTGTGTCTTAATTAACTTTGCGACCACAGTCTCGTGGACTTTGCTAGGTGCGCCCCAAGAGCTATGCGACGCATCCCGCACCATATGCCAATTTATGTATCCACTTAACATTATTATACGGCCCTCTCTGTTAATGGGCAACCCTTAACTTTATTACTTCCATCGCCGGATGGAGAACTTTCTCACTTCCGTATAAATTATGATTTAGTTATAGAGACTATCTAATAGATGCTACTTCACTGTTCTGTTTCACTGTCATGAGTATGCACCGTATCCACCATGCCTGGAGGAGTCAGCTTGCGGAGCCAACCTGCGGAGACCAGCTGCGGACATCACCTGCGGAAAACTCCAGCTCCAGAGAATGTGTCAACTCGCACTATGAAAATGTTAGCGCCTCAATTTCAGCAACATAGTAGCCTGTTCCGTACCGACGACTATTAGTTACTCAAGTAAGTTACTATACTATTGTACCCCTAATTATTATTTCCGCTAATGGCACTGATGACTAGTCGGTGCCTTCCTGGTCTTAGGACCGCAATTTATAATTTCTTTATCACTGTTCATATTATCCTTATTTACTGTAGGTGCTTTAACTAACCACACCGTTTAGGTCTATCAGCCTGATATATACTACCTCGATAATTTTTATATAAATTATTATTGTTTATTGCATTGGTTAGTTATATATGGCAGATAGCCATTCGTTGATATGTTTTGTTTAATTATAGAAAACTTAGACCGCAGTACGCTAGGAAATACTAAACAGCAACATTTATATCCGCAAAAATTATCCCTACCATCATCAATTTTACACTGAGGTCGCTGACCGTGCTCTAACTGTTTAGCATGGCATGTTACCGACTAAAGCTTACTATTCGGCTCAATAGGATAGGTTAAAGTGGTTAGGAACAATCTCTTCGTTAGGAGACATATAGTGTATGCCTCTTTTCCAGTTGTAGGGTTATGTAGCCCCACACTCCAGCAAGGTTGTGTAAATTTGGCCAAATACCTATAGGGGCCCTATTGACTCTTTCCACGATCCACTAGCTGCATGGATTCTTAATTGTTTGGATGTCCCATCAGCACGTTGATCTGATCCGACCCTGGGAAACTATCAGAGGTTTCCGAGCGGTGATGGTTAAAGTGCTGATTTACATACATCTCCCCTGTATCCTCGGATACTTGTTAGCTAGATACCCCTGCCAATGAAGGAAAGCACAAGGAAAACTTATAGTTATAAATGTGAGTTTGATAGGTTTATTTACCAGCCCGTAGTGCATATCTGGGCACATTGGAACCTAATCCTAATGACAGGTCAAAAGTCAGATCCATAGGAAATGGTAGCGGATGAGATGCGCATCTCCATCCAACTCGTTGGAGTGTCTGGGAAGGATCTTGGAATCTGCCATGCCCTCACGGGAAGGACACTCGCGATGGATATTCGCCTCTCTAACCCCACCGTAACTCTATGTCAGTGATCAAACTTGCTTATGTGAAATGTAGCCATTGTCCAGGTGATGTTTTATGCGGGTGCGGAGCAAGGCACCCAGATTTTCATCAAATTCGGATGCGTTGCGATGTAACATGTATGCATACCGTCCGTGGAGGTAACTGCTTTTTCAAAGTGACCTATGGGAAGCTAGGCGTCTGCGCCCATTGGACAGCTGTATCCAGCAATAGGTAGGAATCCCTGCCAGTTGCGGCCAAAGCTAGTTTTCGTTTCTAACACTTAATTGGTAGGTTAGACTGTAGCAGAAGGTCCGCATAAATAAAGCAGCATCTACCAATACAGCATCTTGGAACTACATAAGATGGTGACATGGGAATTCTTCGGAAATTGCTCGGTCCGCCTTCACGTAAACCAGTACACATCACGTTAATTATGGCTTCACTAGGATTTTTCAGCACTTAGCATTTTCTGATGAACAAAAGAGTGGCCCTTTTTGCCAACTCTTTTCCTCCGCTTCGGCATTGAAGGCATTTTCCTGTGATGGAGGCCTGCGCGAGGCACTTGCCTCTCGCAACAGCGAGAATTCCTGTGATGGAGGCCCGCGCGAGGCACCTTCCTCTCGCACCATCAGGAAATATTCAGTGACGGAGGCCCGCGTGAGGTACTTTCCTCTCGCAGCAATAATGTTCTCTCTGTGTATGTTAGGGGTATAGTAACTTATATTAAGTTACTCAGTGATCTCCTATGCGGATGCTTCTCTTGTGGGGATACCTCTGCGGATTCAAGGATCTGTGTGGTACCTCCGGCTACACCGCGTAGAAAGGACACCAGCTAGCTCTATATTGTGCATTATTGTGTTCATTTTACTGTCAAACGATTCACCTTGTTTGTATAGTACTTATTTATATTCTTAGTATATTAATCTAATTATTCCGTTCTCTAAATTAGTATGGATAGACACACTGGTGACACAAACAGTTGTGATGACACTGTGTGGTTCAATCTCAGTGGCAATGGTCGCACGGTCCACTGGAACATCAGTGTTCCACCGGAACTTGAAGTCGGTCTATGTACTCCGTAGAGAGATGGCACATGGGAACCGCAACCCGGAGATCCGCAGATAACCAGCCATCCCGGTCATCACGCACTTGCGGTGCGATGGGCGGATATTTAATGGCGGACCAGTGCGTACCCCCACGGATTACAAGAGACCTTCAAGATCCTGATGGCATATACAACACAGAAGTAACTGGAAATATAGTGGAAACAGTCAACGAATGTATCATGAGAGGCCACAATTGGAGACATCTTAAGAAAGGATATAGACTAGACATAAGAAAACATGTATTCACCAGCAGATTTGTGGACCTAAGGAATAGCCTACCGGAAGCTGTAGTAAATACTAACTTCTTTTTTTCTGTTTGATGTAGGGCTAGTAAAATTTTGGGAAAAGCTGGAAGTAAAGTACGATTTTACAGCAGAAGTCACATCATCCGGAAGTCACATGTGTGAGTCACACCAGCAGTGATAAACGAAGAGGTGGACATAAAGGCTACACAGTCTTGTGTCGATTGAGTCATCCTAAGTAATCCTACGTAATATCTCAACCGTGGCATTGATTTAGCCCACAATTCAATTGTGGGAAAACAAAACAATAATGTGCAAGAGTATGGTGCCAAACCATAATTCACCATTGGCACACCAGCGAACATTGACGATGATTGTCAAGTGGTATCATCATATGCCTCTCGAGATGACCAAGCCAGGCGATATCTGAATGGCCTACTGAGTGGACGTGCAGAACAGCTGCGTCCGTCTCATCTTCTTCCTGTTGACTAGCCTCCTTCAAATTGCTGAAGATTCTGCTAGTTTGTGGGTGTGTATGCATGCTGAAGACGGATCAGACAGACGATAAATGGTTTACATGTGGTATTGTCTCTTAAAAAGCAGGCAGATGAAAGTCTTTCTATGTACACTATTTACAGTTTTCTACAGCCTAATCTCTTACACCTGGGCAGACACATTGGCTTTGAGCATGCCAAATGTGCTTGTGGTGGCATTCCAGTCACAGATAGTCCTCAGGAATAAAGGCATATTGCATGCTTCTGTATGACAATGAGGAATTTGGAAGGAATATTCATGTCAGTTTTGAGATCTGCGATTTGATTCGACCAGTGTTCCATCAGTGCTGATTGCTACTTGGTTATGCGAGGTTTTGTACATCATACAGGATCTTGTTATTTTCTTGGCAGAGTTCACCACTTCATATCTGATACGCTAGATGTAATGCGCGATCTATTTGTGAAGTATCGAGCAGCTCTTCTTTGGACCAGCTCAATTTTGTGGATGTTCGCCTGTGATTTGTGTCCCATACTACGCTTGCATATTCTACGAGGGGGTGGGTTAGGGTGGGGTGAGGTGCCCACAGGGGTCTTGTATGCTTGCGCTTTAATGGTTTGCTGATAGTGTTGACATTGCACCACAGGAAAGCAAGCGATCTGTTTGTCTTAAGTGGTAGTGTTGGAATTAAAATGATACCACCTCCCTCAACTGGCCGCCGTTCATCGATCCATGGCCCCTACCACCCTCTCAATCCCTGGGCATAGGTTGTTGAGACGGGGGCCACCACGGATCGCTGAACGGCTGCCCGGTATTATAGGGTCTGAACGCCCATTTAGAGACAAGGTCTTGACTTAAAGAGTAATACTGTCATGAAACAAAAAACTTAAAAAAAACAACTAAAAAAACTATAAAACTCCCGCACCCCACCTCTTCGGGAGAACCCCCGCTTATCGCTGGCCCTGTCTGTCCAGCCTCTCTCTCTCTCTCTCTCTCTCTCTCTCTCTCTGCAGGGGTTTTTAGGTGGTTCTCCATTGCTCCTTTTTTCGACTTGGTACGGCTTTTGACTTTTTACTATTGAGAGATCTGAACCATGTTTTTTTTATTGGAATTCAGCACTATTATCAACTGAGCTAACGGAGAACCGATAATTAGATTACAAATAATGATACTACTTGTTGTGCAATAATAGCAAACAGAACAATAACACACTGATAACTACTAAATTACAGTCTATAATATATACGTTATCTCGAAGTGATGTCAAGATCTAGAGGGACTGATAAGCGCAGCAATACAGCAATGAGAACACATAACTTATCAGCTATAATTACTAATGCATACATGGTCGAGATAGTTAATGCATTGGATCCTCGTTTTGTGTTATTAGCAAACTTAAAATCACAGGTTCAAATCTCACTGTTAGTATTTGTGGATAACTCGGCCATTTCTGGTCCGATTTAAAAATGATAAACAGTTTTGAAATTCTCGCTTCATTCCGGTCCTGATCACTACCAAGAACGACGAGAATGAAGTGATTTCTCGGTACAATATAAGCATACACTCGCTCACAATACTGACATGTGGATCTGACGTGTGCGCATGCGTGCTATGCAATCTTACGGACTTAGCCATACCTCTCTCATAGGGCACGCATACTATCCTATCCAGGGGGGCATGCTCGCACCCGGAGCAGTCGTCCCATGCCCGACCTAGCTGGGACGGCCTGTACCTGTCTGGCCGATCGGCGCTACATAATCACATGATTCCATGTCTACAATTACTCTTTACCCGGACAGTCACATAAAACCCATGATTGCAGACCACAGACCATCGACTGGGCCAAAGTCAAGAATAGTAGTTTAGCCCTTACTGCTATGCGTTAACACCCAATTAGACACAGCATCGATAATGGTATACCACGTGTGAACGCACAGCCATACATTACGTGTAAACACTCAACTACATGTAAACGCTCATCTACAAACAATATTACACACAATGGGCCTGAGCGCCTCCCCACACACATCTGAACGCCCATTTAGAGACAAGCATCCACTATCAACATCGACACGACGGATCCCCCATAGGCACTGATCGCCAGCACCACACATAATAGGGTCTGAACGCCCATTTAGAGACAGGCATCCACAGGCATATACACCACCCACAGGTTCCAGGCACTGATCACCAGCACCACACATAATAGGGCCTGAACGCCCATTTAGAGACAGGCATCCACAGGTATATACACCACCCACAGGTTCCAGGTACTGATCGCCAGCACCACACATAATAGGGTCTGAACGCCCATTTAGAGACAGGCATCCACAGGGATATACACCACCCACAGGTTCCCGTACTGATCGCCAGCACCACACATAATAGGGTCTGAACGCCCATTTAGAGACAGGCATCCACAGGGGTATACACCACCCACAGGTTCCAGGTACTGATCGCCAGCACCACACATAATAGGGTCTGAATGCCCATTTAGAGACAGGCATCTGCAGGGCTATACACCACCCACAGGTTCCAGGTACTGATCGCCAGCACCACACATAATAGGGTCTGAACGCCCATTTAGAGACAAGCATCCACATGGATATACACCATGATTACTGTTGCACAGCTTCGCGCTATTGCAAAGCAATTCAGCCTTAGAGGCTACTATGGTCAAGAAAGCCAACCTGCTCCAGATGATCGGACAGGCCCATGCCGAGGAGTGGCAGAAGCAACTCTCCCGAGCAATGAAGACGGGAAGGTTTCCAGCGCTTACCAAAGATGATCCTTGGAACCCCCACAAGAAAGTGCAGCAGATACGTGAGCTTCGTCAGTTGGACGAGGAGGTGACTGCTAGCTTGCAAGCCAAGACTGTAGTGAGGCAGATGGCAGACCATCCACTGGAGCACTTACCTCCCCTGCGCAGGATCACTAAGCGGGTGATGAGGGGGCCGAGGTCTGAACCCTTAGCCGGAGCATGAGGCGAGAAGGCGAACACATTCTTGACCAGCGTCTCGGCGAAAGGGAGACAGAGGATAGAGGATGCCGGTCAGTACACTGGACATTCTTCAGAGGTCTAGAAGGAGACCTCACAGGCCAGATCATGCAAAAGATCCAGCAGACTGTCCAGAACACCTTCTAGCTCCACTACACCCATACCTATCGCACCGTCACATGCTCTTCCACAAGAATGCTCCAGGGATCCCGTAGCTGAACATGATAGGAGCAGCTCATGACTGGGTGGCAGCAAGAGAGCAAGCCCGCCTTGACACAGACAATATCGATCGACCCAACAGCAAGTGGGCTTTCGTTCGATCAATCAACGTTGAGGTCAGGTCTGTCATCGACCGGCAACCTCTGCTTGGGACAGGCCCCTCCCAGACTGGCTACGACAGAAGAAGAGTATGACTGCCCACGACACCTACAGGGACAACATGTGTCTCTGGAGGTGTCTAGCAGTCCACCGAGGAGCCAGAGCTGATAAAAGTACAGCTCCTGCACGAGAGCTTGCCACACAGTTCTACAGCAAGACAGTGACAGTACCTGATGCCCGCAAGACCTCGCTGGAGCAGCTGGACAAGGTAGAGTTCTTCGCCAAGATCGGGATTCATGTGTATGAACCAACTGAAGAGGGCACCTGGCACTTGATCAGGCAAGCGGCTCACTACCGTGACACTTTGACCATCGGAGTGCGGGACCACCACGCCTTCTACATCAAGAACATCTCCAAGCTGGCACATATACTAGTCTGCAGTCACTGTCAGCAGAGGTTTACACAGGCATGCAATCTTCAATGCCACGCTGATCACTGTACAGGCGGCAAAACAACAATCGTGTGTCCTGGCGAGAAGGTTGAGGTGCCACAGTCTGCGTATGGGAAAGCCTTCTATCCACCCCAAACATCCAGTTCAGTGGCTACTCGTTGGATCGAGTATGAGTTGAGAAACAGAGGCGTACACATACACCATGTAGAGTGTGGGCACGGTGGCGAGCGTTGGATCGAGGGTGCTCCTGTAGATGGTTATGATCCGACCACCAACACTGTTTTCCAGTTACATGGCTGTCACTGGCACGGGTGTCCACTACACCAGCGAGGTGAGGATGCCGAACAAAGATACCGCAAGACAGTCCTGAGAGAGGAGAAGCTGAGAGCATCTGGATGCACGCTTGTCGTACAGTAGGAGTGCTGTATAAAACAGTGTCCCTAAACGAGGTCGGACTGTCCCATACCCACACTTCATAGTTTATGACTTTTAAGCACTCCTAGATGGTATCAAGACTCATCCTACAGAGACGATCCAGAGTCCTCACATACCTATCTCTGTGTCAGTTGGCTGCTCCTTAGATGGTGCCACGAGTGAGCCCACTCACCTCTGCAATCCTGACCCCAAAGAACTGATCAGAGAGTTTATGCTGGTGATCCAACGGCGAGCATATCTAATTCGGACAAGGGTTAGGGCACAGTACATACCGATAGACATGGACAAGCTCCCAAAGCAACAGCAGCGACTGATCAATGACTGGTGTGACCAAGTGCCTGTACTGGGGTTCAACTCTGGGCGGTATGACCTGAACCTCATCAAGAAGTACTTTGTCGATGAGCTGACTGACAGTACAGGTACAGTGAAAGTCGCCAAGAAAGCTAGTCAGACCATGTTCCTCATAATACTTGAGCTATGGTTTCTCGATGTGCTGAACTACCTCATCCCAGGAGTCTCGTACGAGGTATGGGTCAAAGCTTACGGGTGTACACAGCAGAAGAGCTGGTTCCCGTATGAATGGTTTGACACACATGAGAAGCTCAACTATCAAGGGCTTCCTGACTCCTCAGCATGGACTAAGCTCAATGGTGGCTACCTCTTGACGCGATCAGAGTGGGAACAGTGTAACCAGACATTCAGCGAGCATGGAATGCGGACATTCGCCGACTGGCTGTGATACTACAACAACCTGGACGTCAGACCATTCATCGAAGCCCTAGAGCGGATGCGGGAGTTCTACACAGAACGATAAAAAGACATCCTCAAAGACGTGGTGTCTCTCCCAGGTGTGTCACTGCAGTACCTCCTACGTGGAACTGCTCAGCACATGCTGGATGTTAGCCTCTACTCACCGGGCAAGGAAGCCTACGAGATGCTGAAGGGTGCTGTTGTTGGAGGTCCCAGCATCGTGTTCACCAGATACCATGAGGGCGGTGTGACTCGAATCCGCCAGAGTGAGCGTGTCTGCCAACGTCTACTCGGCTACGACGCAAATGCTCTGACCTGTCAACGATGGCCAAAGAGATGCCATGTGGTAAGGAGACAGTGTGCCATTGGTCCGGTGCCAGTGGGGTAGCTAGTTTTAAGGAGGCTCTCCTAGCAGACAGCTGGTTTGGGTTTGCTGAGGTGGATATAGAGGTCCACAAGGCTCTGTGGGCAAAGTTCGAGGAAATGCCTCCTCTCTTCTATAACCGCGAGATCCCGGTAGAGGCAATCTCTTCTGAGATGCTGGCATATCTAGGGCAGAAGCTGGTCGGTGCCCTCTCTGGCAAGAAGCGGCTGCTGTACGCCCCGACACTCAAGTGGTATATAACCCATGGCCTGGCGATCACTGCTGTATACTGCACCATAGACTATGAGGCCATGCGCCCATTCGAGTGGTTTGTGGAGAATGTTACGGAGGCCCGTCACTCGGGAGATGTAGATAAGAGCAAAGTGCTCTTGGCAGATCTCTTCAAATTCCTCGGGAACAGTGCCTACGGGAAGCTCATCGAGGCCCTAGAATGCCATAGCAACACCAGCTTCATGAAGGATGCATGGTAGACAAGGCCCTGCGTAGTGCATGGTTCGAAGATCTCGAGGAGATCAGTGAGTCATACGAGCTCCAGAGTCGCAAGCCGAGAATCACAATTCGAAGGCCCTTCCAGGTGGGGATAGCCATTTATGAGCTCGTGAAGCTGCGAACGCTGGAGTTCTACCATGACTTCCTCGATCACTACGTAGCTCGTGACAGCTTCGAGTACCTGCAGATGGACACTGACTCTGCGTATATCGCTGTAGCAGGCTCCAACCTCGACGACGTCATTCGCCCTGAGACAAGAGCAGAGTACCAGGCTCATAAGCGGGACTGGCTAGCTTGGGACAAATGGTCTGGACGGACTCTGGGACTGTTCAAGCTCGAGTTCGAAGGCTCTTGTGGCATCGCTCTCTGCTCCAAATGCTACTACATGGAGAGCACAGCTGCAAGTAAGTGCTTGGCTAAGGGAATGTCAAAGCGGCAGAATGAGGTCTCTTGGCAGAGGTTCTACAGCGCCCTACATGGCGGGGTGGACAGAGCTAAAAAACGAGGCCTACACATTCGCAACCAGGGTATGGTGATGTAGGAGCAGGAAAAACTCGGACTCTGCTTACTATGATAAGTGCCATGTGCTGCCAGATGGTGTCCATACCGAGCCCATCGAGTACCATATTAACAGCCTAGGAGTGGTAGCTGTGTGTCTGCAAGGACTAGCTGAAGCTCCGTGAAACTCTGTGCTGGCATGCCAGGTAGTACAGTGTAGGCTGCCCCTCTGCCTCCACATACCTGTCAAGCCTGTGAACATCTACCAACCAGTTAGGATCTGTTGCGCGCTGTCGACCACCTTCCAGCTGACCAGGCTCATACAGGTCCCGAACCAGAGCATCGGGTGGTAGGCACTCCTCTCCATTGTTCACCCCACTAGAGCTATGACCAGCAGAGTGTCTGATAGCCTCTATGGGCTTCTTCCCGATTAGCCTAGTAACCTCGGCATTGGATCTCTCCACTACAGCAGGCAGCCCTCTCACCCATACTCTAGAACGTTCACTCGGCGTGGCCATTTCCTGGGCGTATTGGTGTGGGAACAGGCTCTCTGCCAGTGTCCGATTCCACCACTCAACGATAGCCTCGGCACGGTGATGCCCTACCTCGCCTCACCTAACTGCCACACCATGTTTCCGCATGAGGGCTGCAGTCTCCCCTCTGAATTCCTTACCCTCATCTACCTGCAACAATTCCGGCGACTGGAGGGGATTTTCCGAAGCCTCGAATACACCCTGGAATGCCTGGGCCACCTGACTTGTCTGTGAGCGGTACTGCCACCTTGTACCTGCTGGCGACATCGACGATGGTGAGGGCATACTTGTAGGTCCCACGACCAACCGAGTCATGGGGAAGGAATAGAACATCTGCCTGGTGAACTCTGTTCGGGACAGTTTCCTCGAAATGGGCATGCATGATGTGCCGTGGACGAGGTCTGTATATCTGACATATCGCCTGGCGGCTGAGCCACTGGCTAACTGTCTCCAATGTGAAGTTGTAGCCCTTGCGATGTGCATCCTCGAGTAGTTGAGGGAGCTCACGGTAATATCCACCAGGCTGATAGTGGAGTTCCTCAAGAAAGACGGAACTCCCAGATTTCATCACTGACATCCACTCCCATCCTGTCACACATGGCCTGGGTGATTTTATCACTGACGTCCAGTCCCGTCCTGTCACGCATGGCCTGGGCGAACTCTAAACAGATGAACAGATGGCCATCATTCATTCGACTATCACTGAAGACCTCCTCAAACACCTCCGTACACCGGCGTCTAGTCTCTGCTGGATCCTCAATGAACGGTAGTTTATCGATTAACCCTCGGAAGTTAAGTGTCTTGACCAGGTCGTACAAAGACGCTGTCCTTACATAGTATGGCTTAAATGTTCGGCAGCCCAGATGGCAGTGAGCACTATGGCAACGTACTGTAGCCATGGGCCTGCGACTCCGAAGAACGTACCTACTCCTGAGGCGATGGCTGGTATGGCTTCAGAAATCTTCTCCACACCATGGAGAGCATTGTTGGCGATCTTGCAGACCATCGCACCAGCCTTCATTGTGAACAGAGTGATCAGAGCCCCAACTGCTGCCAGCAGACCGATAGAACCTTTTATGTAAGTGTGATAGATTCCTTTCGCTCTGTGTACTAGCTTGCCAGATTCAGGCTCTACATCATCCTACTCACCACTGACATCGTACTTGTCTGCATCATAATCCTCCTCATCATAGTCCTCGTCATCTATAGCATCGACTGGATCAGCCTCTGGTTCATACATCACTCTGGGGATCCGTCGCTGGGGCAGCTATATAGTAGCTTTAAACTGTAGTCTATAGCATGGCATCCGCAATCTTGAATGCGGGAGTGTTTGCCTTAGCGAATTGGGGACTCAGCTTCGCCGATAAGAAGGTGGCAGAGGTCGAGCGTGAGTGTCATAACCAGGCGATAGAGAAGCTGTCTAAGGAGAAGTTTGAGTACAGCAAAGCACTCGAGCATATGCGCCAGAGGGAGGCATGCCGACGACAACTCTGCGCTCAGGCCAACCAGAGCATCAAAGAGGCAGATGAGAGTCTCGATGAGTACTACAAGGCTGTAAAGATATGACTATGAAGCATCGACAGGTCAGAAGGCAGCAGAGCTTATTGTAGTGGTGGCAGCTGCAGCTGTGACGACAGGAGTCGTGCTCTATGCACGCTCAAGCTGAATACCTGATGTGTTCAACACGCATACCTTAGCATAGCCAAAGTAAAGTACCGTCACACCTAATGAGCGAGTCCCAGCTATGAGGTTTCTGATATTGAAGCTGAGCCAGTTGCTCTGATTAGGTGAGATGTCCCTGCCCCAGAGGTGGTGACGGCCCTCGAGTGCCGACTCGAGGTCCCCATCTCCACTGGTTAGGCGCAGAAGTGCATATGACTTAGGTTTCTGTCTGTAGAGTTGGCAATCAGCCAGCTCGCGTACCTCACCAAGAACATTGGTCCCAGCAACCACAGGCTTGAAGTCGTCTAGCTGATCCACCTGCTGGATGGCTGCTCCCTTCTGAACCAGGACCGTAACAGCGACACAGTCCGATGCACCACGATGCAATGTCAGCTCCACCTGTTGGTTAGCTGTGGCTTGGACCTGCTGGGGTTCTCGCTCCACATTCATGATCTGCTGTTTGGAACCCGTTTGTTTCAGCCCCTGGTCATCCTCGTCATGCCAGACATGAAGTCTTGGAGCATTCATCATCGCATCTGCGAGCTACTCAGTGTACACCCGGAGGAACAGCCTATCCTGCATGGCAGCCGGATTCACGTGTGTGTTCTCGAGGAGGGTAAAGAGTGGACCTGCCACAGGCTTCTCAACCCCTGCCCGTAGTTCGAATTCCGTGAACTCCTCATTCCACCCACAGCGTAGTACCCCTTTCCCTTCGCATAGAAAGTTGGTCCACGAGCCAGCAGACCTAGGACTCGGTACTCATCGGTCACCAACGGTGTCCATGGTGCTGTTGCTCTGCATGATCTCCCACCTGTTCAGAACCTGCGGGAGCTCTACCGTCTGTTCTATTGTGCTCTGAAGCTTGAACTCGAGTGTCATGCTCTTGGTCTCATGGATCTGTGATGAGATTGCAAAGTCAATGACTTCCCAGCAGCGGACAATGGGTTCTCATCATGTATACTGGGTCGAATGACTGTCAGGCAGTCCGAGGATCAGTGCGGTGCGAAGTCGCGGGTTCAATGGACCCATCTGGATGTTGCACATACTGCAGCATGTTTAAGGGCTGGGTATATAGAGGTTTTAAACGGCTGCCATGTTTGGTAAAGTTCTCCAGCAGATTGTCTATAGGCAGCAGGACAAGTCGGCATGACAGTCCCAGCCACGGCATGCACTGTCCCACTGTGACAGGGTCTGAGGACTGCTTCATGACATCAACATTATCCACGAGCGAGCCAAGGTCACACCTCCGTCTGATGCAGATTTACTGGCCGCCATAGAGGAAGGAGCACCAGCTCGTAGTACAAAAGAACTCCTGACTCGGATACTCTATCAGAAGTTTGACAGCCCCTAGGGCAAGGTAGTACCCAACCTACCTGTGGCCCCAACCAACAGTCCTGTTATTCTAGCTCTCCAAAGGGCGAGGGTCGCCCCCAAAGATCTACCAACGGTCGGGAAGTGGGCCTCCATAGCCAAGAAGAGCGAGAGAGGCTGAATAGACTCCAGTCTAAAGCACATAACGACCTCGGGGTCAGGGATTTTGAGCCCATCTTCAACGCCAGAGGGCGCGAGAGAGTGGTCAGTGATGTGGATGCATTTGTGAAATTCCCAGAAGAGAACTACCAGAAATACCTTGTCAAATCCCCTATCAAGACAAAGGCTAGGCTCACATGGGTCTTCCGTGAGATGCACTAGAGGAATAGAATCCTAAAAAAGGATCCTCAGTGGCTAGAGTTTCAGCGACAGTATGCAAGTGATGAAGTAGCTTCTGAGGAAGTAACTTCTGACGAAGGTCCTCAAGCCTCTGATGAAGTAGCGGAGACCACGGATGAAGTTCCTCAGCCTTTTGATGAATGAAAAACAAGCAGCTGCGACAGGCTGTCAGCGATGACACCTAGAGCAGGCTAGTTTCCTGGCAGGATTCAGCTTGTAGGTGAAGGTCTGTGCCTTTTCCAGAGATGGCTTTAAGTGTGACAGGCTGACAGCTCACCTGTCTCCTTGTTGCTGAAGATGAAGGGTACAGCTCAGCTGCCCTCTGTACACCTGCGATAAAGTCCCCTTTGGTCTCCTTGGGGGTTAGGCTGTCGTATATGGTCTTGAGCAGGGCAACTCCACACTTGGAGCTGAAGTATAGCAACCGGGCATTGTGGCAGATGTCCGGTGAGATCTCGCGGGTGTACTTCTGAAAGAGGATGAACACAGTTATCTTTGTGTGTCAGATGCGCCTGGTGATGTTGCTCTGGTCCATTGCAGGGTCATCGATAACTAGAACAAGTGGTTCTGTCAGTTGGACTGCCAGCAGCTTCTCCATCAGTGCTTGCAGATTCTGCGTCTTGGTGATTGGGCCATTGTACCATTGAACATTACTGTCAAGCACCTCAGCGGTGGAGTCAGACACCAGACGGATGTATTGAGAGTGTAGATGTTCGGCCAGGGGAGCCTACAGCAAGATGTTTTCCCCGTATCTTGACGAGGCAATGATCAGCACCACCTGGCCAGCATTGGCCGGCCTACTGGTGAATGGTAGAGACATGCGTGAGGAGGATGGTTAGCACTTGGTCGGCGGTAGTCTCATCTATATCTGGGAGACTAAACGGCAGTACTTCCTGCACCAGCTCTTTCGCCTGCAGAGTGGGGGGAATCCTGCACCACTGGCTGATACGAAGGATGCAATGGAGGCATCAACCATGAAATCCCAGCAGCAGCTGAGAAGATAGCGTAGAGGGCCTGTGTCAGCACCCACAGTGTCTAGTACATCCAGTATCTGTATGATACATGCACGGGAAGCCATGACTATCCTGTGGTTTTAAACGGCAAACCAAAGAACCCTGACTTCTTCACCTCTGGTAGCTGGAGGCTGGCAGTAGCACCTGTTTGGCAGTCGACAGTGATGTGGCTCAGGCCGAGGGTGCCTATCTTGAGATTCTCTCCATCCTGTCGGAATGAGCTCCGTGGTTTCAAGAGATCCGTAACCAGGTCCTGTGCAAAGGACTCAGCCATAACCTTGATGGCTCCAGCCTCATCGACCCCGAGCATACCTCACATCGTCACCCACTCCTTGATGCCCATCCCCTTGTATACAGTCTTGGCCTTGTTAATGGCCGATTGTTCTACCGTATCCGTGTTCCCGATGAGATCTCGGGCCGGGATGGTACCTCGGATCTCCCGCGGGTCTCTCTTCTCATCGAAGTCTAGGAAGGAGATAGGGGCAACAGTGTCCTCTGAACCGAGGCGTGCCTCACCCAAGTGCGCAAGATCGCCTAGCTCTTTGCTTTCCAGGTCTGTGAGTGACAGAGTCATAGTGCTATATACAGATGGCTTAAACCTACTAGTCATACCCCCAGTGAAATAGTTGGGCATAGGAGGACCACGCAGTCGGCCAAGGGAATAGGTAGCAGTGCTCAGGGTACTGGCCCTCTCAGCAGGGGCCCGCCTTGTGGGTGGTCCACCATTCCCGAGCATTGGCAATCCTCAGTCCGCATGCTCGACTATGAGCTACACACCGCCCTTCAGCACGCCATGCCTCATATGCTGCAGAGGTCTCGTGAGCCATCTCTCACTCTCTTCTTCTTGTCGTTCGCTGATCATACCGCCCGTCCTGTAAGTGACTATCGACATGATCATAAGCGTTAAGTGCGTGGATCCATGGTTTATTAGAGTGCGCCATGCGGCCTGGAACCTCCGTCTTCAGCACTCAAGGTTTCTGTCAGGGTTACCTCACCCTTACCTCCTTTAGTCGCCTCTTACGACATGCAGAGGATACGGAAGGTGTATTCTAAGCCCCACCTACAGGGCAAGTTCTCTCACTATTCAGAGGTTTTAAACATAGGCGACGATGATCTCAGCCATTGCACTCGTTGCTAACCCTAGAACCGCGGCCTCCATTAGTGTAACACGTTCACCCATGGTCTTGGCGGCAACAGTGTAGGAGGCGATCTTTGGGATGGGGTGAGTTATTCCGAGTTGAAGGACTACAAGAAGAAGACACCAGATGAGCTCGTTCAGCTCTCCGGTGCTGAGCTGACGGCGAGCTGACAGCTGTGAAGCTTTATCTAGGATTTGGCAAGGGACAGATTTGTTTCCTCGAATACCTTATCATGGGCGGTAGTATCATCGAGCAGCTCCTGCGAGCTAAAGGTTTCTACAAGGATCGGGAGTATCTGTCAGATGTGTTCCAGCAGTTGCAGACCGCCATGGCCTCATGGGCTCAGAGCTGAACAAGGCTCTGCGATACTACAAGTTGGAAAAAGGATGCACTGCAAAACCCTCCAGCCCTTGGATGTGCACGTTGGCAGCAGGTATAGGGGCTGTAGGACATGCCAAGTCAGTTCAGTGTCTCACTGTGGTCCCCACTGCTACTGTAGAGAGTCAGGATAGTCTTATAGCTGATTTGCTAGTGGCGGAGTAGGCTGATCCCGAGCACCATGATAACTAGGCCTGACAACACTCATAGAGCTATCATGGGAAGTGGTGTCGTGTTGACTGACTGCAGTGTTGGGGTCGGAATGCCTGGAGCTGCCGTGTTGACTGGCTTCAGTGTCAGCGTCGGAACGACTGTATGGCCCATACTACGCGTAGGTGCATTGATGTCAGTGTTGAAGCCGAAGTGGACACCGAGGAACTCCCCTCGACTATCATGTTGTTATAGCCCCTGACTTGGAGGTCCTCGATGTTCATGATCATGTTGCTCGGAATCAACCGTAGGTGTGGCGAAATAGCAAAATCAAGTTTGCAACGGGCCTTCTGCAACTCCTGCTGGAACTTAGCAATAAGACTACTGGTGTCTGCCACGATGATCATATCCTCAACGAGACTGATGAACATGGCCTGAACCTCTGGTCCGCTGACACCATCTATGGAATGCTGCAGCTGGGTCTGTGCTGTAAGGAGGCAGTAGCACAGTCCTTCCAGGGACTGGTTGATCCGAACTATCTCTGCTGGTGTGAGGCCTGAGATGGTGTGTGGGACAAAGTACTTCCACACATCTGGATAGTCCTGCCGCAAGCCAGTGATGTGCATATTTTGCACCAGCGCTCCAGGGTCAGAGTCTGGATCGAACAAGAATGTCGTTGTCTTCCGACGGCCTACTCATCGGGGTGTTCGATAGGGGAATCCTGAGTAGTCACGTCTTGGGTCACAGTACATAACCCCTAGACCGCTGTTGTCACCACCATGTCACCGATAGGCTGGTGAGCACTAAACTCTCTCTGTAGTCTGCTGGCCGCGGAGACGCTATGACTGTTGAGCTGTTGGTCGAAGTCGTTTGTATCAGGGAGGCTTGCATCCAGCTCATGGAGGATTCGTCGCACCGTGAAGTGCACGTGGAATCTGAGGGGCGGTTGGCTCCGGATGACTGTTGTGAGGTTCAGTGGGAAGGCGATCTATACTGGTGTTCTTACAGCTATCGTACAGGCAGCACACTATTTGTAGTCATCTCAACTCCAGAGACCAGCGAGGCGACCTCGCAGTAATATCTCGTTTTTTAACTCCTCCATATCAACCCACCCGCTGGAGCCTTTGAGGTATTGCTGTCGCACTTTAGGTTTCTCCATGTGGTACAGGGCTTAGACCTTCAATATATGGTAGTACTCTTCATTTGTGACCTGGCCATCCTCGAGAGCTTTGCTGACAGACTCATCGATAATCTGTAGCATACTCTGTGCCAGTGCCACGTACTTAGCATGCTTCTCCAGCCTCCTTGTGATCTGCCGCTGCCCCACCCCAAGCCTGTGGCCAAGACAGTGGCGGCTAGTGTCATGCCACCCAGTGGGATGGCGAGGAGGCACCCACCCCTGTAGCGAGAGTGGCCACAGCTGCCACCCCAGCACTGGCTCCAATCACACCCGCAGCAGTGGTTGTACACGCGAGGACGTTGTAGGCTGTCTTATATCGCCTGCACGTTCTGCTATACTTTTCTGCCTCATGGACGAGATTATGCCTGATGGTATCTATCTGCTGGAGTCACCAGCTGTGGATGGTACCACCCTCATCAGCCGTCAGGGAGGGGTATAGTTCTGGTTGCTTCCGCCACTCTGATTTTGCCATAGTATACCTGGAGATTAAACCTGCATCACCTGCAGAATCTGCTCATGAGTCATAGAAGGGTTCACTTTGGAGAGCCTGGCGAACCATGCCAGCTTGCTGGTGTCGAGACAGATGTCTCTTAGAGAGGGGTCATCCAGCAATATGTCAGGTGCCAGTAGCCTTCTGAGACGTGACATCTGGAACACCTTATGCCCAAGATAGTAGGTCCGCCGCTGGATGGCTTTGTTGGTCTTACACTTCTGTGCCATCTCCTCTTCCTACTGTATGGCATCTGGCTCATCCTCGTCTGTGACATTGTCGTAGACATCTGGCTCCTCCGTCCCACTTACTCTCCTCCAGGAGAATCTGCCAGTATCGGGAACCTTCACTGTTCCTTCGCCTCCTTGCAATGCTCGTGTTCTGTTGATACCGGCTCTCCCGCTGTAGTCCCTGTCCTTGTTGCAGTGCGAGCCTCTGGGCCTTTATCTGTGCAGGGGTCATGAAGGGCAGCCCTGTAGTGGGCTCTTCATCATCTCGGCAAAGGTCAGATATTCCTGGTGTGATATCATGTCAGGTCAATGAGTAATAAGAGTGTAAACTCTAAATGGGCATCCGATATCCCATCCATGCTGGCATATATGTTAATGGAGGGGCTGTCAAACAGGTGATTTACAGGTGTGAACAGGCTAGGACTGATAGCTTTCCATAGGTTCCTGTTGGCACCTGGGAGATACTCTATCACATCCCAGCTGACTTCTACCAGTGAGCTGCTGTGTGCACTGCCCAGAGGTTGATGTAGCACATCGGCGTGTATGTATGTTGTGCCCTGCTGGGGCACCTCAAAGAGGACCCATTCTACACGGTACTGTACCACCCGTCTCCCCTAGGTGAGATTACGTTCTCACCACCGGAGAGCAGCAGTCAGACAATCGGCATGGTTATATTACCTGTTTAACCCCCTCCTATAGCATGCTATGGAACCCATATTTGCTCACTCGACTGGTCTTGCTGACCTGTCAGATGTGTATGCAGTTGATGCTGCCAAGGTAGAAGAGAGCGATGGCAAGTCATTCGCCTTACAGTACGAAGCAAACTCAAAGGCATACTCCCTCCACCCCATTGGTGTTGATGGGGTGGAGCTGCTCACAGACCTCAAGGATGTGTCGAAGGAGCACCTGGGTGGCAACATAGATGGCCACAAGATCGTGTTTCGGTACGATTTCCCGAAGAGGAAGTACATCCTCGAGCCATTGATTGAGCTCTCGGATACAGAGGTGGCAGACATCAACACCCTAAATAAAGACCTCAGCTTTCATCTGGTCAAACCCTATTCGAGTGGTGCCCCGCCGATGACCCATGATGGACTGCTATTGACCCTGGCAAAAAACCTGCAGTTCATATTTGAGAAGAATGAAGTGTGGTACCGTGCTGGACCTGGGGGTGACTGGCAAACATGGTTGCCTCTATATAGGCCTGCCACAGTGATTGACATAGAGGTTACTCCCCTCTCCACCGTTGTGAAAAAGGATGGGACAGTTCGAAAGCTCTGCAATCGGTTTTCATCCTTCCTCACCTACATAGGTGAAGGTGTCTCCCTGACAAGGGTGGGTCACCGGATCAGGGTTACAGGTGGAAAGCTCCTGCTGCATCGTCCATTCGATGGACCAGAAGAAGCTGTTAACCTCCAGGAGGGCATCCTATGGGTAGATGGCATGTCACATGTCTCCAAAGTCAAGGGTGCTGTTAAACTGCTTCAGTGAGTCGGACTCACTAGCCCGCAAATGACTCATATAGTCCTAGAGCTACGTTTCTTAGCCAGCGGCAGAGTGAAGTAGCTAGCCCCTGCCCCTGAGGGGATAAAGGTCACTGTCGATCCGTATGGAACAGGGCTTGATCTGGCACAGATACTTCTCGAGGGGTTCACTCTGTTCAGTTTAACTCTTTATATATAGCCATGATTCTCATCATACTGCTCGTGCTGGCGTCTACAGCAGTGGCACAGGGCGCTGAAACTGCCATGATATTGGATGCCAAGTGGGCCCACTTCCGGGATGACCCCCAGTACAATCCTTGGGTCGACCCCTTGTGGAGAAACATTCACGACCGCTTTCACCCATGTAAAGAGATCGAGTCTGTCTGCCACTTCTATGGGTGGAGAGGGTAGGGACGTGGTTGTCTGCTGGAGACCCCTGCTCATCACCAGATTCTCTGCGTAACATGTGAACATGCCAGAGTCTTCCTACTTTAGCATCCTCCCAGGTGAGTGTTGTCAAGGTAGATGGAAGCCACTATGGGTGGTCCCATCATGCCGATGCGACTCTGGCAGAGACTACGTGTTTGTCTGAGCCTTACAGAGAATAGAGAGAGAGAGAGAGAGGCCCTTCTGGTGTGGTTGATGGCGATCAGTGGTGTATATCACTGTGGAGGCTTGTCTCTAAATGGGCATTCAGCCCCTGGTAGTAGTAGTGTCGGGATGATACTACCTCCCTTGCAGCCATTCGGCGATCTGTGGTGGCCCCCGTCTCAACAACCTATGACCCAGGGATGAGAGGGCGGTGGGGTCACGGATCGTGGAACGACGGCCAGTTGAGGGAGGTGGTATCATTTTAATTCTGACACTACTACTTCTTATTACATATGTTTGTGATGTGTTGGTCCCATTTAAGGTCGCGGGTGATTGTTAGCCCAAGGTATTCCATGGCTGATACAAATTCTAGGACATGGCCATGCAGTTTGTACAGACTGTCGATTAGCCTACTTTTGTTGGTGATCGATAAAACAGTGCACTTGGCAGGATGGAATACTATGCGCCAGCGTTTTCCCCACTCACTCATCATGATTAGGTCACTCTAAGAGATCTTCGGAGTCTTTGAGAGACGAGATGCAGAGATAGGCTATCGTGTCATCCACTAAGACTAATTCTGGATTTTAGTTTGGCTGGAAGATCGTTGATGTAGTAGAGGAACAAGCACGATCCGAGCACAGATGCTTGTATCATGCAGATTTGACATTCTTAGAATCAAACACCTCGCCATCCAAAACAACCCATTGTTGATGATTTTTAACCGAATCACTTATCCAGGTATTAACACTTCCACAAATGTCATAGTGCTGCAGCTTTAGAGTCAGTACGCTGTGGCTGGATTTGTAAAATGCTTTTGCAAAATCCATGATGAGGACATTGTTTTGTTTCCCATCTTCGAGGATAATGGAGACTTCCTCAATGAACTCAATTAGTTGGGGTTCACATGACCTACGTAGTCTTCCAGAAACCATGCTGTAATGGGTAGAATATATAGTTTGACTCACTATGGTTCATTATGTGTTTCAGTACCTTTCAGTAATCACGTGTCAGTTTTGATTGGTCTGTAGTTTTCGGCTAAGTATTTTGGACCTTTCCTTTATACCGGAGACGCTAGTCCTTTTGCATGCTTCTATGATCATGGTTAGTATAGAGTCTATTTCAGGGCTTATGGTATATCTCATATTGTGATATATTTATAAGTTGTCCAAAACCACTACAATTAATTTGATACGACCACTCAAAACTCTGAATAGAAGTTCTGGAGGACGCCGCCACAGGCGAAATTTGGCCAAAATCGGCAGGTGGACTTAGGAGATCTATATGTTTGTAAATGATTTTCAGAAAATCCAAGATGTACATCAACACTTTTTTCATCAATAACACGAGGAGGAATGACGCCGAGATTAATATGTTTGAGGATTTTGCTATATTAGTGGTTAGTACTGTGATTATGGTTTAATTGTATGTACTCTATTGAGATGGTAACCACTATTAAAACTCTGTATTCCATGCTGATCATTCCTCACCTCACATATTGCAATGTCATATGGGCTAACACACAAATAAGCAAATTGACAAGAATACAAGGCATGCAGAAAAATGTATTAAATGTTCTTAAAAATAGCGAAGGGTCAAAACATGTTCAAAACACAAACACTTCTTAAACTCACAGACATAGGTAAGTCACAGTTGATCAACATTGCCAGACTTATATCACAAAATCCTATCTATATCTAACCCACAGCTTTGCAAACAACATTGAAACCCACACATACGCACGCACGCACGCACGCACTCCCGCACACAGCACTAGGATCAACATGATCTCCACATTAGATACCCAGACACAGGAAAACGCAGAATTTCAATAGGTGCGTTGAAAGCATGGGATAAAACAGACAAACAAACACGCCAAAATCCCTTTGCACACTAGCATATAACAGTAAGTCAGATAGGCAGAATGGTCGTGAAGGAAGATGAGGCGGACATAGATGATGAAACTAATTTCCAGTTTAATTCAAGGGAGGTAAGGCAAAAACTGATTCAACCTATGAAAAGACAAGTACACATATTGATGCAAGGCATCAATGGCAAATAGCGTGGCCGGAGATTATAATAATTCAAGTTGAGTTTCAAATTCATTTTTATATATAATATACAATTTGCAGTAGCACAACAGGTTGTCCACCAAAGACAGTGACTATATCTAGACCTTGGGCATCTACATAGAACAAAAAATAAATTATACATGAAAAAATGCCACCGGCACTATATAATATAGGAAGAGGTGAGCTTCAAGTTAAGTTCAATGTACTATAAAGATATAGCCATTAGACATGTGATAAATTGACAATATAATTTGCAGGGCAGAGAGAAATGTTTTTATCTTGTTATATTAACATTCAATATTACATGGGTTCTGACTATCATTTACAGTTTCTTACCTTTCCCATGTAGTGCTGATGGTGGTTGCGATTGTAATAATGATAGTTTCTTGGTAGTGTCATATCTTTAAGATGGTTGTAATGGCATCGGCCTTGGATAGGATTAGATATGGGCTATAGGAAGAAGCAGATTATATTTTGGGGCAGTACGTCCATCATTTCATCCATCTTGTGGACCACTTGCATAAATTCTGGGGTTTTTTGTTTGATACTTCAGATTCTATCTGGAGCTAAATTATAGGATATATAGAAAGATTTTCACATTATTGCAAGAAATATTTGATGATAGAATCATGCAATATCAAGTGAGTTCTAGATGGTATTATGTTCGAAAGCCTGGTTACAAGCCGAGTACAGAGATTCTGATAATGAATATATAGTAAATTATTAGCATTGGAAAGCTGCAAGTTGTGACTAAATGGCGTATTTCGAAATTACTTCATAGTAGAATTTTTTTAAACTCTACTTTATTAGCTCAGTCATATATATCTATGTAAACATATCAGTGAAATTCTGGAGCCGAACCTATTACAAGCGATATGCCAGGACCTATCGACATCTATCCGATTGTGGCTAATGTGAACCAACTATCTTTGAATGGGGACATATTGCGCATAAGTAACTACATGGACACACTTGGTAATTATATTATTTGATGGTAGAATCGTGCAATATTTTGTACAGCACTAGTACATAATAATAAATATTGAGTTCTGCATGGCTAGATGTTAAAAAACTGGTTACAAACAGAGTACATAGATATCAGTACGTAGATCATTGACAACATTTGCTCACTACTAAGTTGTGTATTATAAGATTACTTTATGGTGGAATATTTTAAAATCGATATTACATTAGCGTATTTATATATCTACCTGACATTTTGGGGCCAAACTTATTACAGACAGTAGGCTACCGAAAACCATGGATCTGCCAAAACTTGTGCACATATTTGCCATGGAATTGTCTACTACGAAATTACTTCATGGTAGACATTTTTAAGCTTGATATTTTATTAGCGTGTTCATATACCGATCTGACCATATGTATGAATTTCGAACCGAATATAGGCCAAACTTGTTGCAGACAGTATGGTACTGAAAATCACTGATCTGCCAAAATTTAAGCCAATTTTCGGTATGGAATTGCAGACTATGGAATTATTTCATTGTAGAATTTGTTTTAATTATGACTATAGGTAGCAATGATATGATATCATATTGTTTACAGCTGAAAGTTATTTAAGCTAAATCATAGTTTTTAAACTCACGGGGGTGAAAATCTGGGGCCGAGCATAACCTACAAACAATAGGTCAGTGAAGACTGTGAATTGGGTAAGATTTCAGCCAATGTTGGGTATGAAATCGTGTACAACGAATTAAATTACTTCATGGTAAACATTTTTTTAACTCAATACTTCATTAGCATATTCAGATACCTATCTAACCATATTAGTGGAATTTTGAGGCCGAACCCATTGCAGGCATTACTAACTTAGCACATACATACCATTTCTGTTGATTTATGTATCTAACCACCCGTTACAATGTTATTGACAGCCATTTTGACTGGAAATTCGGAACAATATTATTATACATGTTTTACTGTTAAAATTTACCACACATATAGTGACTAGTAAAATGCGTCCACAACATTAAAATCTTTGCCCCTACGCCGTACGAGACATAACAATGGAAATTTATACACATCTCGAATGTTCAGCCCAGTGTCTTATGCTATAATACATAAGGGAAATGAAACAGACACAGAACCTGGTATTGTCGTCATAGTATATTAAACATTTACTGTCTAAATTTGGTAAAGAATGTTAAAATATTTAGATATTGAATGTCCATTTGCAGGCCAGGAGAAGACTGTTTTTTTGCAGATTTGCCACTGGAATCTGGAATGATTGTCTCGGGAGTCATTCCAGTGGTAAATTATCAAGAACTCTCACCTCATGGCATGCAATTTGGCATTGTTCAAGATCTCTGTAGGGGCAGGTTTGACCAGCTATGCCATGAGGCGGTTAAAATACAATAAGAGATGATGATAGGCCTATATTCATAGCTGTCATCATTGTGATTTACATACGTTCAACCGTGACTTCCTACAATCCCATTTTCAAGGTAACTATAGAGGTGAGCTGTTGAATATTTTAAAACTAATTTGACTAGATGCTATCGGTGCTTATAGCAGCAGCACAGTTAAATTAGTTTCAAAATATTCAACAGAATGTTTATTAAATAGTAAAGACATACAATTCCCACAGCTTACAGACTTTTCAACGTTCCTGATAGCCATAGCTACGTCATTCATTACGTATTTTGACTGTAACGTCAGCCTACATGTGACATAATTGATTCTGACGTCAACACTTGAGTGACAGGTTGGATAACGTATACCTTCTGTCCATAAGAGAATTGGTCCATTGTGATTGGGTCTACATGCGTCTGGCAGGGCAAAGCTAACTATCTGAATGCTCTTGCTAAAATATGTCGTCACTTATTACAAGTGGGTGGATCACAGATTACTAAGTGGTATTGGCCAATTAATGATCAAATTTGTTCATGACAATTTCAAAGGTGGGGTCCATTTCTAGCTAAGCTCTGTCTGTTCTTTCGGCGTGTTGGAATCAATTTATATACTTTGATTCACGACTTCCCAGAATCCCAATTTCAAGGTAACTATACAGGTAAGGTTTTGAATATCCTGAAACTAATCTGACTGGGTGCTTTTGATCCCTATGGCGTAACAGTGCCCAGTCAAAGTGCCTGGTCAAATTAATTTCAAAATATTCGACAGAATATTTATTTATTTATTAACGAGAGCGTCTCTATTTAGATTGGAATCGTAGATTTAGGATATGTTGTCTAGATTTCTCGTGAGCATTAAACGCATACCCTCACTATTGGGGCTAGTTGTACTAGATGGTGACCTGGGCTAATTGCTGACTGTACATTTGCATCAGAAATAAAATAGTATTGTGATCTGTCCCACTGTACCAACGTACATCTCTTAATATATATATATATATATATATATATATATATATATATATATATATATATCTATATATATATATATATATATATATATATATATATATATATATATATATATATATATATATATATATATATATATATATATATATATATATACCTGTGCAAAAGTTAAGCACCACCCTATTTTTACGCACATGCGAGGGTATATTCATGTGCTATGAAGAAAGCAATAGCATAAACATTTATGTACCCATCCATCTTAGTGCAAGAGGTAATAATGCAACTAGAGGAATGCTGATTATGATGGTGGGGAAACACTGTATGTTTTTGTTTGAACTTGAAAACGAGGCCTGAATATGGTTACGTTGACACAACTGACAACTATTGCCCTACAGTTGACACACGTGGCTAGATTGTCATTAATGGTGTCTGAAAACGAAATTTAACATCTGTGCACGAGTTTGAGACTGTCATTATTAATACCGGGTATATCCACCTTGTGCCTGGATGACGGCCTGGACACGACGTCTCATGCTGGTCACCAACCGACTGATACGCCATTGTGGTATTCGTTGCCATTCAAGATGGAGTGCGTCTGTTAATTCCTGTAGGTTCTGCACAGGAGGATCCCTCCTTCTCACCATGTTTCCCAGAATGTCCCAGATATGCTCAATAGGGTTCATGTCAGGGCTCCTTGCTGGCCATGGTAGGGTTTTGATGGCATTCTGGCGGAGGTATTCATGCACAGCTCTAGCACGATGTGGTCGGGCGTTGTCATCCATGAATATAGGGTGGGTTCCAGGAGCATGATTTACAAAATAAGGGACCACAACTCTATCCAGTATGGAATCTTGATATCTTTGTCCATTTAGTGTTCCAGGTACAGTCAACAGATCCAGCTTACAATCAAATGAGATGCACCCCCATATCATAACGGAACCTCCACCAAATGGAACTTCTTCCATGATGTTACGTTGGTCGTACGCCGTGCGTCTGGACCTCCATACACGAGTTCGACCATCTGTGGCATGAAGCAGGAACCGACTTTCATCGGACCAGTGTACCCGTCTCCAGGATCTCATGTTCCAGTGTCTTCTTTCGTTGCACCACCTCAGACGCTCCTCTTTGTGGTGTGCAGTGAGGAGAGGACGTCTGACAGGTCTCCTAGCTTTCATGCCAGCAGCATAAAGTCTCCTTTTGATGGTAGACATTGACACTCTATTGCGCGTTTCCCATTGCTGGCTGAGCACTCTGCTGTTGGTGAATGGAGATCTCCTAACAAGGCGTACTAGGGCTCGATCATCACGGGCAGTAGTCTTCTTCGGTCTTCCAGATCTAGGCCTGTCCTTCACCTCGTTAGTTTGCCCATGTTTTGCAATCAAACGACTGATTACAGTATGGTTAATGTTCAGCTGTCTGCCAATCTCTCTGCATGACATACCAGTGGTATGCATGCCTATGATTTGCCATTTCACACGATCACTTAACCTTCGTCTTGCCATAGCGGTTCACAATCAAGAGCTAATTCTCTCTGTACAAATAAACCACGGTCATGAACACAAAATTCCTAATCTTGTCGCCTAAATCTGTATGTAATGTTCTACACCTCAAACTGGACTTTTACATAACTGAACACGTGTGCTGTTTCCCGCCACGCACGGACATCAAGCGGCGTGAAGTCATGCATGCATGTGCATTTCGTACTTGGAATTATGTCAGCTAACGCGGGGACAAAAAGTATGGCAGCCTAGTTGTACCATCATGTTTCTACGTTCTATTGTTTTTGCTGGTGCTTAACTTTTGCACAGGTGTATATATATATATATATATATATATATATATATATATATATATATATATATATATATATATCGCTCTCGTTAGTGTTAGGAGATCTGGCGAGAACGTGAATGACCACAATCCCTAGTGAAAAATGACAGCGCCGGCAATGGACCTTTCCAGTCTTAGCTATGCCCCGCTCACCTCTGTCATACCCAAGTAAGTGACGTGCATGCTGACATCATAATCATTACATCATAAATGAGATCAATTTGGCCCGTCTTTAACTCTTAATCGTCCAACATGTTGTAAGAATTGTATGTCTGCTATTTAATAAACATGCTGTTTAATATTTTGAAACTAATTTGACGGGGCGCTGTTGCTGCCGTAAGCAGCAGCAGCACCCTTACGGCAGCAACAGCACCCAGTCAAATTAGTTTCAAAATATTTAACAGCTTACCTGTATACTTTTCTGGAAATTGATAGTCAGGTATTTCAGGGATCGATCGATCCCAACACGAGCGAGGTGTGGGTGGAGCTTAGCGAGATGTGGGCGGGGACTAGCTGAAACTGGAAAGGTACATTATGTGCCCGTGACGTACTTGTTTAAGTCATTCATGACGCCATGATGACGTTATTGATTATGATGTCATTCTACACGTCACGTAGTTGATTATGACATCATGTGATGGATGGATAATGTGGAAGGGTCCATTCTAGACACAGCCAAGTGAATGTGTAGCGCTGAGCGGCCACGGAGAGATGATAGGCCTACACGCACATCCGTCGTTGTCGTTGTGATTTATATATATGCTTTGAACCTTGACTTCCCAGAATCCCCCTTTCACGGTAATCATGGGGGTGAGCTGTTGAATATTTTGGAACTTATTTGACTGGGTGCTGCTGCTTATTAAATCGTAAAGCTCTTCAATTCGTACTGCTGAAGGACTTTTAAATGTTCCTGTTGGGCATAGCTACGCCAGTCATTGCGTATTTTGACTGTGACGTCACCCTACTGGGGAGGGGGTGGGGTGCCGGGGGTGGGGGGGGGGGGTGCTAAAATATGTGCTCACTTATTACAAGTGATTCGACTGCTTAGCCCACGTTATACAGCTCATAAATAAGTTAATATACTTACAAAACATAAACAGAAATTCTGTCTTGTTTTGCAAACATGTTAATTTATTCTTTAGATATTCTATATCATCGAGTTGGCGGTTTTACAGAACAGCTAATACATGTAAATAAGGCACTATATTTGCAAAGAAAAACTGAAATTCTACCTTGTTTTGAAAACGTGTTTATTTTTTAGGTCTTCTATACCACACGGTGTCAGGTTTCACGGAAACTGGGAGATAAAAAAACCCTCACTTTAACCATTATCTTTCTGCTTTCCCTGCCATCAAAGGCTAGGCCTAGTTGTTTCATGGTCAGTACAAGACAGATTTGTGTAGATTATGTAAACAATAATGCTGAAAGTTGTCTACGTGTGTGCAGCAACGGTTTACGGCAACAGTTTCCAAAATGAATAGAAGTTATCATATAGTTATCATATGTACATAAATGTTTGTAATTTCAGCGATATATGCGTTAGGTTTTATACGGTATTTCCCCTATTTATTTTTACTGTAGTTGTGTAGTTCCACATGCTATTTAAGCAGAATTTCTATTCCAATTTACAAAAAAAGAATTTACTGACTTTTGAAGGCTATATACATATCTGATCGTCTGCGTCAGATGTCAGTCAGTCAGTCAGTGAAGCTCCAGCGGTCGAGACATCTACCACCCCACCCCACCTGCCACCACCCATAGTGAGCGTATGCGTATAAGCGATCTAGCCAATATATATCCTAAATCTATGGTTCCAACTAAAAATAGAGGCGCGCTCTATCTCTCTAGTTAGCTGTTGGAGACCACAATCCTTTTGCGCAAAATGGCCGCACCTATACGCAATTCTAGACACAACCCGAATATAAGCGTAGCCGTGAGCGGCCATGCAAAAACAGCTGATGATGAAACTAATTTCAAGTTTAGTTCAAAGGAGGTAATGCAAAAATGTGCACTTCTGACTGATTCAGTGATATCACAATATGAGATATTTAAAAAACAAAACTTATGTAAATTGAATTGTGATGCTCAGACACTTTTCTTAATTTTTTGTGCATTCCATTGTGATATTCAAATACCGTTTATATATCACAGAACACATAATATATGAATCCTGGAAATTTTGGCAAAGCAATTGAATGGACTTCGTAATTACCTCCCCTTTTCATACCAACTAACTTCTCTCCCAAAAATTGAGGCAAAATCTTCAACTAAACAAGATACAATATCATACCAGTATTGGGCTGTTTGACCTGATTGGAATGACACCCAGCGAATACGACGCAAATAGCAATTAAATACACCACATAATGCGTGCACAATAGCCACATCCAATGGATTCAATGTATTACAGGACATGGGAATACCTATGCTTGAAGTAGAGCACAATACATCTCAGGTATATAATGTCAAACCACCACCCATGGCGAACAACCATTCTATGTCACCATCAATTCAATGTAACAAACATAAATCCGTTAACAGACTAATATGTATCACAAGCTTCAAAAACACATATGTTTAAACTTCTGCCATTTAAATGTAAATAGATTACTTAATAAGTTAAATGAGGTTACACTACTGGGCATCACAGCATCTTTCCTTCCTCAAGGGACACCAGATCAACAGATTGCAATTAACGGAATTAACAGAGAGAAAGGTGGGGTCTAGCTGTCTATGTTGCAGAGAATATCGCATTTACCAGAAGGAATGATCGTGAGGTCAGTGAAATAGAATGCATCTGTCTAGAAATAAAACCCAATAATGCCAAACTATTCCTGTGTGGTTTTTTCAACTGCCCTCCTGACTCACCATTGTACTAGCTAACTAAACTCGAATAAACACTAGATACATCCGAACTAGAGGGCAGAGAAAGGATAATTGCAGGCGACTTCAATATTGATTATGGTAACCAAAATAATGAGGAATGGTTCCAAAGCCTAACTCTATACTCATTAGAACAGGTAGTTAGAATGCCAACGAGGGAAACCAAAATCAACATCAACCATAATTGATCATGTGTACAGCAATAGGCCAGATGTAATTAAAAATGTTAATGTACAACCATGTGCCATAAGCGATCACTATACTTGTTAGTTTACATGGATAAACAAGATGAATATATTCTCTTCTTAGGACTTCTTAGGATATTTCTGAGGACTCACACTGTGTTCAGCCTCTATGTCCGCATCTTCTTCCATTAAAAATTTTCCACGTTCCTGACTTCCCGGCATCCGATATTCGGCCGTGAAATCAAATTTAATGGCTTATTGCTCCCAAAATTTATCTAAGGCCACTTCAAAGGCGAAGACAGATTTACAATTTACTATGGCGCCAGGCAAGCTATTTCAAATATCTACCACTCTATTTGTAAACATATATTTCCTAATGTCCGTTCTAATATGGTGCTTGGACAGTCGCAAGCTATGGCCTCTTGTGCCTCTATTCTCTGCCAAGATCAGCAGCCCCTCAGAAGCTTCAGGATCATATTTCTCTTGGGTGAGTTTATAGACCTCTATCATGTCTCCTCTCATCTTTCTGTACCGCATTGTGGGCATTTTCAGTCTCTTCAGCCTATCTATATGGCTCATGTTGCTTAATGCTGGAACTTGTTTGGATGCTCGTCGTAGTACATTTTCTATTAGGGCTGCATCCTTTTTCAGATGAGGGCTCCACACACATACCGCATACTCTAGATGAGGTCTCACCAGGGCCTGGAACAGCTGCTTAAACATTTCCTCATCTAAGTAAGTGAATGTTCTTCTAATTAGCGCCATAATGCTGTTCGCCTTGTTAACTTGGGCTTGAATGTGGCTTGAGAAGGTTAAGTTTATGTCTACTGTGACCACAATGTCCTTTTCCTGTTGTGTGTTCTCAAGATTTACTAGTGTCCCATCTTGCTTGTAGAGGTGGTAGCTCTTCTCATCTGGGTGTTTTCCTCCCTTGCTCTCTACCGTCAGTACTTTGCATTTGTTTGGGTGGGATCTCAATAGCCATGTGTTTGACCACACCTGAAGGGAGTCCAGATCCTCCTGCAACTCAACTTCATCTTTCTTGCATCTGCTTTGCTTGTAGATTTTTGTGTCATCTGCGAAGAGATAACATGTAGATCTTACAGCCTCAGGAAGATCATTAATGTATATCACAAACAGGATAGGCCCTAACACACTGCCTTGTGGGATTCCACTTGTTACTGGGTGGTTTTCTGAAACATGTCCATTGACCACGATGCATTGCTTTCTGTTTGAAAGAAAGTCCTGTACCCATAGTATTATACGTTCGCTTAGACCATATTTTCTCAGCTTGCCGATGAGTCGCCTATGTGGGACGGTATCGAATGCATTCATAAAGTCCATATATATGGCATCTATTTGTCCCCCTTTGTCCACCACTTTTGTCCATTCATCCAGTACCTTTAGTAGTTGCAGTGCTGGTGATCTTCCTTCTATAAAACCAAATTGTCTTTTGCTGAAGAATTTGTTTCTCTTCATATGTTCTATTATTTCTGACCGTACTAGCTTTTCCATTAGTTTACACAATGCACTTCTCAGGCTTACTGGTCTGTAATTTCCAGGGTCAGATTTGGCCCCCTTTTTGTAAATTGCTGTGATGTTGGCTGTCTTCCACTTGTCTGGTACTATCCCTTTATCCATAGATTTGTTAAATATAATAGTCAAGGGCATGCACACACTCTCTTTTAGCTCTGCTAAACAAACTCATAAAACTTATAGAACATTTAGAAATGTTAATGAACAGTTGTTTATTGCAGACCTTATGAACACCAATTGGCAAGATATCTTCAATACTACAGATCTAAATGTATCACTAGATAATTGGCCAACCATTTATCTTAACGTAGTGAGCACAAACATGCACTCTTAAGAAACCAGGCAACGTGTTAAATTTCAAGTGAAATATTGGATACAATGAAAGTGAGGGACAATCTTATGCGCGCCAGAATCCGGTAGAAAAAAGTAAAAAGAATCTCATAGATAAAGCTAAACTGGATTAAAAAAATCAAGTAGTAGAAAATTCATGGTCAGCCAGTCCACTTTGGGATGCAATTAAAACTGTGGTTCCAAAATCTACTGATAATATAATACCAAAATCAGTCAAAATAAAGGATGGAACATGAATTAATAGTGATACAGAGACCGCAAATACTTTCAACTACTACTTTATCTGTGTCTCAGATGATACAATGAATGACAGATGGTGCAACAACGTGAGGAAAGATTTTCCTAACAACACGCAAGTCAGGTTTATTCAAACCATAAGATGCGAGATGTGTTTTGAAATATAATCAGAAATTATCTCATGTAATACAAAAATAATAATAATAATAATAATAACGATAACAATAGCAAAGTGATACGGTAATAAACAATGCAGAAAATGAACAATACAATAAATATGCTTTACAATAACTGTACCCAACAAGTAGACCTAGTAGAACGGTATTCATTGCTGTAAAACGATAAGCCACTGGGTGCTCATGTAATAATTCAGAGCACTTGTATATCATTACAATGATGTCAAAATAATAAAAACGAACATGCAATCGATGAACGATTGGTTTCTCTCTGAAGATGCTATCTCTGTAAACTGTAGTAATAATAATAATAATAATAATACACACCTAAGACATTCCACCACCACCACCACCACCACCACCACTATAGATAAACTAACCTAACCTAATAATTGAAGTAATAAGTCTAAACACAAACATACTTCACAGTTTACTTTCACTACTACTACACTTAAATAGCCCACATACGATCAACGCATCTGTCGATTCTTAACAACTCCAACTATCTCAACTTTATATTACAGTGATGAGCTCTTCCCTGCCCCCCCCCCCCCCTCAGTAGCATACAAAAGTCCTATATAATAATAAACCACTCCAAACTAAATTTAAATAAAATGAGATAATGATGTAATTAGGCAGTATATGGATAATATATGTTTATTTAAGTCAGTAAATATGTATGTGTGTATGTAAATATTAATGCCATAAATATGTGTTTGAATGTTGTGTGTTTTATGTTTGTGCACATAGTGGCATATATCTATGTAAACATCAAAGAAGGGACAGCCCTACCCACCCACCGCTTAATGGAAGACATATATATATAGTAGCTTTTTAGCATTCTGTCACTGTGCCACTGTCTTGTGTGTCATATATATGTTAATGTATAAATGTTTTGTAATGTGTGTAAGGAGTCCATCGCTCAATAGGCCATGCCTTTGATGGACTGCCGGTTTAGATTCTATTTACATGTATAGTTAAACCATGAAATAAAGCAACTTTGAACTTGAACTTGAACTTGAACTTGAATCTTAGACAGTAACAGCCTACAGCAATACCACTTCAAACAAACACCAGTCTTATTGATTGTAGTTTCCAACCTATATACACATTGTGCACTCTATGGTACAATAATACATTCGATGGCCAATCTAAACATAGAGACGTAGTTTCGTGCTATTCCGAGAATACACTAACATTCGCATCTCGCGAGATCTCCTTCGATTTGAGATCGAGAAAAGTATCTCGTATGAGTAGCCATTGGCGTAGTGATTTCCACCAGAATATGGTGGTAGAGAGAATTGAAACTTAAAAGGACACGAGCGCTACTCTGCTAATACCAGACAATATTAATTCACATAAAACCAGATAATATAAAGCATATAGTAATCTGTATGACAAGTAGTTCACAGAAAAATAGTCCCTCTGAATTCGTCGTAAAATTCAAATCTGTCGCGTGTCTGTCACACACAAAACGAGTCAATAATTTGCTGACGTTGCATGGATATCGATATCGCACGAACCACTGGGTGGATCAAGTCCATTTTAATATCTGTATTAAGCTAGTGATACAGAGGTTAAGATTATACCAAAATCAACACGATCCATAGCGTTACTTTTACAGTCCGCTACGGAGATGGACTGGGTCCCGATATGTCTGGTCGCTGAGGTTGAGTCTGTGTAACAGTCTAGTCGTTGTGATGACGTAATAAGATAGGCTGGTACCCGACTCCTCATACCATCGCTGACGATTCTCTGGCTCAGGATATCGTGAGAACACGAATGATTCGATGGTATTCGATGAGTAACAGGTACACATATTGATGTAAGGCATCAATGGTAAATAGCGTGCCCGGAGGTTATTATAATTCTGAGAATAAACTCAACTGTTTCATGAAAAAATGAAGTTATATAAAGGCATACAAGCCACTTATGACAAAAATATACGGGACAATAAATAGAAAAGAAGGAATATTTCTTGCAAAAAGATATGGGCAGTATTAGCTATGGGCTAGGAAAAGCAGCTTATATTTTTGGTCAGTCCAACAGTTTTTCCATCCATCCTTTTTCTCCAGGCCAAACTCCTTAACAGAGAGAGGAACAGACAAAATTAAGAGCAGCCAGTGATGAGAAAATTGCACTACTGCATCAACAGAGTGTAACAGATCAAATTTGGGTCATTAGGTTTCAACAACTTGTAAAGATAAAGAAATCAACAGAACTGGCAACCCAGTCAATAGAACATCAGCGCAAGAAGCAGTACAGACCCTGACATCCATTCAAACATATTAAAGAAAAACTGTAAAGAATATTTTAAACCTAAATCTTGATACCTTCTTAAACAGATGTGAAGAGCTTATTACCCGGAAATATATTGGTGAAATATACACTGCAATGCTAGTGAAATGCACAAAGCAAGTATATTTCTGATGCAATACAGGACCCCGATCTGTACCGACAGATAACCTTTTCAACAACGTTAAGTGGCCAGGAAAGAAACAATACCGTGAACCTAGTTTTCTCCAACGAAAATGATATAGTAGAAAACATTCTGACTGAAGACCCAGTGGGAAACAGCCATGGCATCGTGATATGTTTCATTTAGCTATCATATCTATGTCACCTATTAAACGATATCTTTACTGGAAACACTGACACCCTATTAAATCAAATATTTTTGCTCCACAAAAAGGCCAAAATCGGCCTCAACTGTTGTAATCATGACGATCTTGTTGACCATATGTGCAAATGTTAGGGTATTAGCCTGATAAGTCAGGTTCTACCAGTACACGCGGCTAATAATATGGGATATATAGAAATATTTTCACATTACTATAATAAATATTTGGTGGTAGAATTATTACAATATTTCGCACAGCACGAGAACATAGTGAGTTCTACATGGCCTTAGTTCGAAAACTGGCTACAAGGCATGTAGAGATATTCTGGTACCGAATATAGTACATTTTTGGAATTGAAATTGAATATGACGAAATTACTGTATAGTAAACATTTTTTAAACCTTTGATACTTTATTAGCGTATTCATATAAGTATCTAACCATATGGGTGAACTTCTGGGGTCGAACCTATTGCAAACAGTGTGGTACAGAAAATCGTTTATATGACAGAATTTGCGCCAATTTTCGGTATGGAATTGTGTACTATGAAATTACGTTCCTGTAGAATTCTTTTAAATTCGGAATACAACTAGCGTATTTCCTATAAGTATTTGTGGGTGAAATTCTGGGGGTGAACGTATTGCAATGACAACCATGAATTATCCTAAGTTTGAGCTTATTTACGTTATTAAATTTGTTTAATCTCACTACGTCACAAGCTTATGCCTATACCTATCTAAACATATGGGTGATATTCTGGGCCGAACCCATTATGAATGATATGTCAGGACATATCGACACCTATCTGAATGTGGTGAATGTGAACCAACCATATTACAATGGGGCCATATGGCGAATATGTAACTACATATTACCAAATTACTTGATGGTAGAATCGTGCAAAAGCAGTAGTACATATTCAGTTATATACAGCTATATGTAAAAAAATGATTACAAACTGAGAACTGAGATTCTAATACTGAATATAGTAAATTGTTGGCATTTGACAACTGTCCGTGGCTACTAAATTGAATATTACGAAATTACTACGTCGTAGAAATCTCACGATTCATTAGCGTATTCATATCCCTATCTAACCATATGGGTGAAATTATGTAGCCACACATATTGCAGACGGTAGGGTATTGAAAACCACAAATCTGCCAACATTGGAACAAATTTATGCGATGAAATCGCATACTACGAAAATACTTCATGTTCGAATTCTTTTAAATTCCCAAGGTAACTAGCATATTCAAACTCCTATACGTCGATGTGAGCGAAGCTCTGGAACCGACCATGTTACGGAACGTAGGGCACCGAAAACCACAACTACACCATCATTTAAGCTAAATTTTGCGTATTAAAATTACTTCATCTAAAATTTGTTAGATTCGGAATATAACTAGCTTATTAAAGCTCAAGTCTATGTGGGGTAAATTATGGTGCTGAACATACTACAGACAATAGGGCACTGAAAACTGTGGTGGTTTATTAATACAATGAACCTTTCCAGTTTAGCTATGCCATGCCCATCTCTAGCTAGACTCCACCCATACCACTCTCGAGTTGGGATCAATGGATTTCTGAACTACTAGACGATAAATTTCAAGAAAATTATACATGTAAGCCGTGGAATATTTTGACACTAAATTGACTGGGTGCTGTTGCTGCCTATGGCAGCAACAGCGGCCTGTCAAATTAATTTCAAAATATTCAACAGCATTTTTATTAAATAACAAAAACATACAATTCGTACAACGTGTCAGATTATTAAGCATTTAAGATGGACTAAATCGAGTCAGTCATGACGTCATTATTATGACGTTATCTTCCACGTCACTTAATTAATTACGACGTCATATGACGTAATATGATGGATAGACAACCTGAAAAGGCCCATTAGCAAGTGGTATTAATTACCTTCGCTCCGTCAGAGGATGAGTGTATTGTATTCGGGTCTATGTGCGTTCGGGATGGCAAGGGTCTACAATCTATGATTGGCCTTGTTAAAATATGTGACCTATAAATACGGGTGCTCTCTTAATACAAGTGGTCCATATTGTGTGGACCACGCATTAACAAGTGGTATTAGCCCTGTAATGCTCAATTTGCTCATGCCAATTTCAATAGATTGTAGGAAATTTCAATTTCCCTTTCTCCGAGATCTTACAATACTCACCATTCTATTACTCTGGATATGCAGCTGGTCCTGACAGCTGGCTCTAGGACTATAGACTTAGTAAGCTTTACCGACTCCTGGAACCGGGTACTCGGCTCCCAACTGCCGAGTACCCATCTGCCATGAAGCTCATATTGTTTGCATAGCCACCAAACAAGAGAAAACCATGGCTTGCCTCCGTGGGGCTGGGAGGCTGGGTCCGTAATAGAATGGTGAGTATTGTTAGATCTCGGAGAAAGGGAAATTGAAATTTCCTACATTCTCCTTCGATCAATACTCACCATTCTATTACTTCTGATATTCACCAGATTTGGTCAGTAACCTGGTGGGAAGGGGCAAGCCATAACTGCTACTTTTGCCCCTTGGAGAAAGAGCTAGACTTAAACTTGATTAAAGGAGACCTAAAAAGGCCCATCAAGTTAACAGAACCGAATCACATTCGCTTCACTGCCCCCCCCCCCTTTTCTCCTAAGAAAAGGGAGAGAACTCACGAACATGCATCTCGACTGAAAACACAAATATGCCAAGAGGGTTAACTGCTCTTTGCATATATTAGCCTGGGAATGAGCATGAATATATAAGATGAATGATCATGATATATAGACATAATACAAAACACTCTCAATCTTGAATTACCTCATGATATTTGGTTTTCGGATGTGGAGCCTCCAACCATTCACTTGTCCGGCCATCAGTGACACAATCTGGTTGATATCCTCTCGCTCGACCATGTCTGCTTCTTAATTCTTTCTTACAAATGCCAAAAAAGGAAGAAGAGCAGTGTGGTCATATAGCTATCGTCTCAAAACAGCTAAAGCGAGTGGATTGGCGAAGTCTGACACATCCCTCATATAGTAATCCGTGAAAGAGGACACACAGTGCCATTGTGCAACAGCCATGATGTCCTTTAACGGAACACCATTGTAAAGGGCGGAAGAGGCGGCTATTCCTCTAACATTGTGTGCCCTTGCGCATTGCACCTGGTGCCCAGTCGCAATCTCATGGGTAGTCTGAATGCATTCGACTACCCAACGAGAGATAGAATCAATGGATGCGGCGCCATATGGCTCCTTATGGCAGATCCACAGATGTCTATCATTCGACCGTAACGAGTCTGTCTGTTTTGTACTTAGTCAAAGCACGAACTGGGCACCAGACACCGGCATCACGATCAAACCTACTTAGTTTCGGTACAATGATCGGTTTGCCGGGATATCTCAAAGATTGAATCATTGACATAAATTATGCTCTTGGCAGTAGATGCAGACCCTCTCTGGAGACAATAAATCGGTCCCTCTCTGCTGAAAGTGCATGGATCACACTGCCAATAGAAAGACCGCCTTTAGAGTCAAATGCGTTAGAGTAGACGAACGCAATGGTTCGAAAGGGTGCTTGGCCAGTACATTAAGCATCAAAGATAGACTCCAGGCTGGAATGACTACCGGTTGTCTCGGTCGGAGATTGCTCATTCCCTTTACCATCACACTCAACTGGGCCACCTCTGGACTATCCCTGTTGGCTAGACAAGGGATAACTGATGACTTGTATCCAGCAATTGTGACAGGAGCTAGTCCTGAAAAGAACAGCTCACAGAGAAAGTTTGCTATTTGATGAATAGTGGAATGAAAGGTATCAATACCCTTTTCTTCACACCATCTGCAAATCTGTTAACCTTGTTGTTATATGACTTGAAGTTTGACCTCCTTCTCGCAGCTGCGATGAAATCTGCAGCTTGTCGAGAAAAGCCCTCCGACGTGGAACGTTGTTTTACAACATCCACACAGTCAATAACATTTCGGGACGCTCGTGTAGGAAGCGTCCCTTGGCCTGGGAGATTATGTTCGGAATCTCGGGTAACTGCACTGGATTTTCGACCCACAGATCTCGAAGATCCGTGAACCACGCCCTGCTGGGACAAAATGGCGCTATTAGCAGGACCAGGCATGGTTCCTCCATGATCTTCACCAATATCTTCGGTAGAAGAATGGTGGGTGGGTACGCGTAAGCATGCATCCCTCTCCAGCTTAACGCCAGAGCGTCTGTATCGACGGCATTAGGATCTGGAATCGGCGAGACATAAGTCATGATTTGAGCATTTTCCCTTGTGGCAAACAAGTCCACGTTGGGTTTGCCCCAATGCTCGAAGATCCTGTGAAGAACTGAAGGGTTGAGAGACCATTCTGTTGGCAGAATTCTCTGTCTGCGAGACAAAGCATCCGCCAGAATGTTCAATCGCCCAGGAATATGAGCTGTTTTCAAAACAACCGAGTAATTCCTGCACCATTAAATCAAGAGCCACACTTAGATACATAGTGTGGGTGACTTGGTCCCGCCTTGGCGATTTATGTATAATACTATTGTCGAGTTGTCCGACCGTATCAATATCGCCTTGCCCCTGACTTTTGGAAGAAACTTTTCCAATGCCAGTTCCACTGCCATCATATCCAACAGATTGATATGCAGCTGGCTCTCTTGGAGAGTCCATGTGCCCGAGACATGGTGTTCTCCCAGGTAGGCCCCCATCCCTCCAGCGATGCATCCGTGTACACGAACAGCTGGGCGTGGGGTAGGTGCAGCGAAAACTCCTACTAGGAGATTCTGACGCTTTTTCCCACCATACAAGATGCGACATTATTGGCTCCAAAACTGGCACCAGTTTTGACAGGGGTTCTGTTATCTGTTTCCACAGAGACATCAGATACAACTGGATAGGTCTTCGCATCAGCGCAGTGTACGGGATTACCTGCTCCATGGAGACCATCATACCCAGCAGCTGAAGAAACCGCCTCGCCTGAATGTGGTTTCCCAATCGAAACTCTTGAGGATGGCTAACAGAGACACCACTCTGGGCTCTGATGGGTAAAAACCCTGCCCTCATCGAGATCGAATCGCATCCTTAAATAAACGAAATGTTGAGTGGGTGTCAACTCAGATTTCTCCTTGTTGACTATCCAGCCTAGAACTGAAAGCAACTTCAGAGTCAGAGCAGTATCCACCTCTAACCTGGCTGATGAGTTTACTTTGATCAGCCAATCGTCTATGTAGGTGTGAAGCGCCACGTTCTCCTTTCTGAGAAACGCTGTCACCACAAGGACCACTCTGGTGAAAACCCCTTGGAGCTGTCGACAGGCCAAATGGGAGGATATAGACTCCCATACTTGATTCTGAAACGCAACTCTCAGAAACCTGTGACAACTCCTGTTCATTGGAATCTGGAAACATGCATCGCTCAGATCGATCGATACACACCACACTCCCTTCCTCAATCCTGCCATTACCGACCTCGGAGTTTCCATCTGAAACCGAGGCATATAGATAAACCAATTCAGTGGCCTGAGATTTAGTATGGGTCTCCATCCCCCTGTGCTCTTGGGGACAAGGAACATGTTTGAATAGAAGCCTGGAGTGTTCCGGTTTGCTGGTTTTTGCTGGTTTATTGCTCGCTTCAGAAGCAAACCTGACACTTCGTTTTGAATGGCTTCTAACTTGTCTGGTTCCCTTGAACGGGTGTCCAGACAGGTGCCAAAGACAGATTCTGTGGCGGAAAGTCCCACCACTCTGGCATGTACCCCTGGGATAACCATCCCAGGACCAGTCTGTCTGACGTCACACCTCGCCAAGCCTCGACGAAACGTGTGAGCCTTCCACCCACTATAGATGCCTCGACGCCTAATGGGGGTGTCTGGCTCGCGGTCTGCTCCCCCCTCTCTTGACGAGAGAGAGAGAGAGAGAGAGAGAGAGAGAGAGAACCATTTTGGTCTTGGCTTGGCCGGTCTAAGAGGCACCGCTGTTCCTGTCGCACAGGTGCGGTCCAGGCAGATGCGAAGGGAGCCCTCATACCCTCGAGGACTTACCCCTCCCCTTCCCTTTGCCCTTCCTGCCTCTCGGGCGATCAGGAGCAACATTGGGGAGGGTAGGGGCCCCCACAACCTTCTTGGCTTTCTTCGCCGAGGCGGCTGAGAAAACCCAGCAGAAAACAGAAGCAGCACTAGGCTTAGCTTTCACCTTGCTTTGGTGCTTTTTTCTGCTTCTTGAAGGTTGCCCGGTCAGCGGCCTGACTACAGCCCCTAGTGCATGCGCTTGATGCACTAGCTGCAGATTAACTGCTAACCGATTCTGCGCAATGCTGGCCGTGTCCTCCAAGATGGCCAGCGCCTGGCCACCAAAGATGCTAAGGCCTCTCAGGGGCGTCCCAAGAAGATGCTCCCTGATGGCAGTAGCTGGACGCATATGGTCAAGGACCATCTGCCTCCTGGACATAGTTACACGCGCCTGCACCCTTGCCAATGCGTCCATAGACAGCACCAGGCCGCCATTAACGCACAAAAGCACCACAGGTGGCACACGGTGGCCTGCCCCCGCTTCAGCCCACACCGACTGAAGAAGACGATAAGAGTGGTTGACAGCACTCATTGCTGTCCTCACACACCCATCACATAGGGACAGGACTTCATTATGGTGCACCTGAGATTTGTCCACCAGTGCCGGGGCGGGGCCACCCGCTCCAGCACTCTGGACACCCTGTACCCAGCGGTCATCCTCGGTGACCGACGGGACAACACCATACCTGTCGTATTCCTCCCATGGAATACGACCCCTTGCCCACACCTCCCTGGGGGCCGCAAGAAGCTGGCCCTTGGTCATGCGTTGTTTGCTATAAATAGCATCAAGCAACTCCATAAACCTTGGATCCAGTCCAACAGACTGGATCAGGGCTGCGGGCAATATCCCCATCCTGATCAATGCAACCGATGGATGGGGTACATCCTCCTCGGCCGTGGTCCAAACCACAGACTGGTCCACCCTGGCTAGCCAAGCCAGAGCCTCAGACCAATCTGTCTCCGAGGAGGACACTCCCGTGAACACGTCACCCCTTGATATGATCACGGCCCTACCAGCAACGGCCTCCCGGCTAGGAGCCATTGCTGATATGCCAGGAACTCCGGTACCGTACGGTTCCGCCGCCACCCCATGGAACACACCAGTCCACGGAGTAGGCCCGCACAGAAAACCATGCGGACCCGTAGTGGTTGAGGAACCGTGGCCAAACACGGGCGCCAATGGCACCCCATGTCTGACTGCCGGACCAGGCGAGATAGGTGAGTACCATGCCTGCCCAGCCACACCCGTCACCGTGTCGGTTGGCGGCAAACCAACCATCACGGGACCGGTGCCCGGTACCGGAGTGGCCTCAACCACGGGTGGAGCTGCTGCCCTGGCTGGCGCCAAGCCAGACAGATGGAGGACGGTTCCGTCCAGGATGGAATCGACCTCCATGCTCTCCACCCGCAGCATCACAGGCCGCACCAACCTCTCCTCCTCGGCCTCCTCATCTTCAGACCCCGAAGAGTCGTCACTAGACAAGGAAAATTGTGACCTGATGCCTGATGGACCGGCCACCACTACTGGACCACCCGGAGGTGGCCGCAGAGAGACAGAACCCATCAGGCCGGAGCCCGACGGGACTGCCAGGGGGTCGTACGAGATGGCCCCCTCGGTGGCCAGTCCAGAATCAAACATGGGGAGAGACTGCGCTACAACTTTTGGCAGCAGGGACGACACCAGCGTGGGCAGAACGCTATGCAAGAAACCTTGCATAGCTGGACCAAACCACGCCGGCAGTGCCATCTCCGCCACCTCCGGTTGCAGATGTGGAACGCCCCCCACGGGCCGAAACGGACACTCCACGATTTACTTTCTGACCGCCTGACCCCGCGTCAGACCCTGCCAAGTCCTTCTGGCAAGGAACTTAAGCATCATATCGACCGACCACACAGCGCAAAAGTTACACCTACTGTCAAGACTACACTTAGTACAGCGGAAACAGACATGGTCCTTGAATAGAACCCGTACGAATATGTGGCACTCGTCACATGATGGCGGGGCTGGCTTGGCCTATAATAAGCCAAACCTACAATAAGCAAGCGGAACGAAACAGAAATGGAAGGCAGACAATTAATTTCCAAATATTTTGACCATAAATTAACTGTAAACCCTCCCGCACCCCACCCCGCAACGTTACAGCAAAGATCGCATAGATTATGATGACAAGAACGAAGCGAGCAATAATACACACATACACTGATCCTCAAGGATGTATAACGGAATCAGGAATCATAACGCATAGCATTCGGGGTATATTTACTAATAAATATAAATTATACTCCTAACGAAGGCCAAAGTGATATGTGAAGAAACAATAAAATGTAAACAAACTGCTGTAGCACACGGTAAAACCGCAGACCACACATCTAAATCCAGAATTTTGAAACCACTGATCATTGCAAACAGATCGTGATAACACGCAAAACTTGAAAACGCCAAAGTTTTTCTGGTACCAATTAAAGTACGCAGCACCCAGAATCAGATGCGCGAATCAATGAAACATTTTCTTCACATAAACATCCGAGAAACACGGGTGTGACGTCACCCGCTCGGATCTTATGGAGAACGACGTCAGCTGATTTTCATGTTAAAACACCGATAAGCCAACACCTAATTTCATATCTGCCGATCACCTGTTGGGGTTTAAAGGAAGGCGATCATCTGGGTATCATCGGCGGCATCCATATTAATCCAAATATCCTTTTGAGAATGCACAAGCTATCACAATTAATCACAGTAAAAGACTTGGGCTTAAACAATCTCAAGACTTTCCAACTGCAAAAAGCATGTATTCTCTTGTTGCTATGCAAACAAGAATGAGCTTCATGGCAGACGGGTACTCGGCAGTTGGGAGTCCTAGAGCCAGCTGTCAGGGCCAGCTGTATATCCGAAGTAATAGAATGGTGAGTATTGATCGAAGGAGAAGGATCCATTTCTAGGTATGCCACCCCTATTTCTAACTAAGCTCCACCCCATTTTTGCGTGTTGGAATCGATGTCTATATATACGCTGAATAATGAATTTCCAGACTTCCAATCTCAAGGTAATTATACAGGTAAGCTAATGACTATTTTGAAACTAATTTGACTGGGTGCAACGAAAACCATGAATCGGCCTAAATTTGAGCCAAAATTATTTCACGGTAGATAGTTTTAAATCTCACTACTACGTAAGCGTATGCCTATACCTATCTAAACATATGGGTGATATTATGGGGCCGAACCCATTATGAGCGATATGCCAGGACATGCCGACACCTATCTGTATGTGGTGAATGTGAACCAACCATATTACAATGGGGCCATACGGCGAATATGTAACTACCTACGATGAGACTACTTGATGGAAGAATTGTGCAAAAGCACTAGCTCATATTGAGTTATATACATCCATATTAAAAAAAAGTTATTACAAATCGAGAACAGACATTCTGATACCGAATATAGTAAATTGTTGGCATTTGACAACTGCCCGTGGCTACTGAATTGAATATTACGAAATTACTACGTGGTAGAAAACCCAAGATTCATTAGCGTGTTCATATCGCTATCTAACCATATCGGTGAAATTATGTGGCCAAACCTATTGCAGACAGGTAATAGTAGAACATCGAAAACCCGCAGATCTGCCAAAATCGAAACAAATTTACGCGATGAAATCGTATACTACTAAATTACTTCACGGTCGAATTTTTTTTAATTCCCAACATAACTATCGTATTCAAATCCCTCTACGTCTATGTGAGTGAAGTTCTGGAGCCGACCATATTACATACAGACAGTAGGGCACCGAAAAGCACGAAAGACCCAACATTTAAGCCAATTTTTGCCTAATAAAATTATTTCATCTAGGATTTGTTAGATTCGGAATATACCTAGTATATTAAGGCTCAAGTCAATGTATGTGAAATTATGGGGCTAAACATACTACGGACAATAGGGCACTGAACACTGTGAATCACCGGAGATTTAGCAAATTTTCGGTATGAAATTGTGCACTACGAAATTACTTCATGGTAAACTTTTTTTCAGCCTCAATCCATTACTTTACTAGCGTATTGATATACCTATCTAACTATATGGTTGAAATTATGTGGCCGAATTTCCTGTAGACGTTCTTAACTTAGCACATGCATAGGCCTACACTTTCGTAGGCTACATTGTAGCAGCTTGTTGAATACAGATATCAACATATCTGTATTCAACAAGCTGCTACAATATTATTGACAGCAGTTTTGACTGGAAATTTGGAACATTGGTAGTCTATCAATACTGCTACATAATTACATTGGCCCTACATGGATTTATTCCCACGGATGGATTAAAGACAAAAGGATACTATTGATAATCACACATCCATTATTCATTCGTATCCCGCGAGTTCTCTTTCGATACGAGATAGAGAAATGTATCTCATATGTAGGGGCCTATTGAGTAGCCATTGACGTAGCGATTTCACGATCCACGGTGTTGCTTTTACAGTCTACTACGGAGATAGACTTGGTGCCGGTCCGTCTGGTATCCAAAGTCGAGTCTGTGTAACAGTCTAGTCGTTATGATAACGTAAGAAGATGACCGGTCATTACATTAGGGGTGTAGTTTCGAAGAAACCAAGCCTTTATTTTTAGATGGATCTATTATTGTTAGCGAACTCTGTCTACTTTTTCTTTTGAAATTTACCACACACATAGTATGCCTCAAGACTGTCTGTAACAAGTCTGTAATTTTCACCCTATCTCGAATGCAACAAATGTGAATCATACTATAATACAATACGGGAAAGGTTAAACAGACATGGACATCATCGTCGTCCTCATAATTTAATAACCCTGTATTACCTAAACTCAGTCAAGAATATTACAAAAAAATGTGGTTATTGAGTGCCTATTTGCAGACCAATAGACGACTGTTTTGAAGAGTTACTATTGGAATGACTGGCTCAATTATCCCTGTTAAACAGGTCCCATTCACGCCAGGTTCAAAGCAGTATTAATTTTTTGTTGGGATGAATTTTGTTGTTGAAATTTTAATTCTGTGTGGTTTTATTTTTCGTGACACCAACAGCCCTATATACAAGAGTCAGAAAAGGGGAGAGATCAGGGTTGACTGCTCCATGTGAAAAGGAGAAAGGAAGCTTGGTGTGGTGAGACCACCATTATTCACAAATCGCGATATTCAAGCCTAATCTAACTTAAATTAGTTATTGTCGATTCCCCACATTTTTCAACTGCCAGGCCTACTTTGTACTAACCTCACCATGCAGGCCTCTCGGCCTATGACTCCTCACAAATAAATGAGCACAGTGATCTTGACTCTAAATCTTCCTCAGTCATAGATCTAACTATCTATTCTATTGGCATTTCCATTGCCGGTTATTTACATTTGGACATTGTAACTTTATCAGCTGGTGTTGCTTATTAGTAGATAGAAGAAGAATAGAATAGATTAGATGGTAGTTTAATCGGTTAGTATAGTTAGGTTATGGGCATGGGGTGGGTGGGTGGGTAGGTGGATAGGGGTGTCATGGGGATGTACAAGTTGTTACACGGACGATCTATCTAATTTTATATTTGTTATCATTCTGTATGGTATTGTCGTTTTCTTAGTTTCCCGTTTATCTGAGTATCACTTCATGGAATCCGCAAAATGTGGCCGTGGAAACAAGTGGAACATCTTATCGGAATAGCAAACACCATTGACACGGTATCTACGCTAGTGTCTCTTCATGTTATCCACAAAAAATGCAGCCGTGGAAAGCTCAGATATATTAAATCGGATTCGTGACTGAGACTGTGAAGCATGCTCTTATCTATATTGGTTGTCTATCAGATGTATTTAGGAACTCAACCAGTGCTGAACACAACCGCCTATCCTTACCTTTAGCAGGTCGGTCAGTGTCTTACCATGTATGTTTGAGCTTTCTATTTCATCATTCTAAACGGCAGTGCAGGAAAAACTGGCCAAGGGTGTCAGCGACTGAAATGAGCAGGAGAGGCAGCTAGAGTTCCCTATTTATATCAACCTCACATATGAATAAAAAACAGCCCATTATCGATTAGCCCGGCCTGTAGCGATGGGCACACAATCTGATTGGCTGAGCGATAGAAGCATATAAATCATTGATTACCCCTATAGCGATAGGCACACATAAATTATTGATTACCCTTATATCTATGGATGCACAATTTGATTGGCTAAATGATAGACGCACAATCATCGATTACACATGTAGCGATAGACGTGCATAAATTATCGATTACCTAGCTCTGTAGCACTTGATAGACATGTACACACGATTGTTTGCACAAGAATGTCCACTAGACTCCAAACATTTTTGTACTTTTTATATGGGCAATTAAGCCCCACCTGTTCGAAATCATGTCACATAATTGCATAATAAACACATGCATACTCGTCTTCTGTTGGATAGGTTATTAAGCCTGTGGCAGATTCTCGCGTTCTTCTTTGATGTCTTCTTTCACCTGTTGAACTGCTACATTTAGGTGTGGACGGATTTGATAGGGAACTCAGTGGTATAATTTAAGTATAGTTTATATAATACTTGTCGATTCGGCCTTTGGAACTGTCGAGTTGAAAATGTGACTTGTGAGAGCCAACTAAAAGCGTGTCTATTGATCACCCCTACTACCAATTATATATCTATACATGGCCAGAGAATTACCCATCTCCTGTACTCTGATTGACAAAAAATATATCATATTGTGCTTCTTGTTCTTGAAGTTTTGCACGAATAAAAAAGTGGGGTAGAATAAAACAAGAGGCGCAAGTGCCTGTGACGCTCACCTGGACCATAATCATTTGAACCATTTGCATTTAAATAGATATGATGGATGATTTTCGGAAAATCCAAGATGGTCACCCCAAAAATTGTCCAATCATAATTCTGAATAGAAGCTCTAGAGTCTACCATGATAGGGTCGCTCTAGCCAAATGTGGCTGAAATATGTCAAACAACTAAGGAGAAGCAACGTGTTGACAATTTCTAGTAAATTGTTCATATAATCTAAGACTTTCACTCAAAAAATTGATCAATCAGAATTCTAGACTTTGTAGAACCTACCACCATAGAATCCATCTTGTGAAATTTTGTTGAAATGTGCTATAAGCAGCTAAGGATGAGTATCAATTTGACAAATTCCAGTACGTTTTTAGCTCACCTCAGGTGAGCTTATAGCATGACGACTGTCCATCGTCTGTCTGTCTGTCCATCCATCTGCCCGGCGTCCGTCCATCCGTCCGTCAACTTTTGCTTAAAAACGCTACTCCTCATTAACCGCTTGGCGGATTTCAAACTAATTTGGCTGGAAGGTCCCCATGGGGGTAGGCTTTAGAACTTGTAAACAGAATTTTGATTTGTCAATCTTTTCGGCGGCCAGTTGAATTTTCCAAAAAATTGTGGGAAATCGTTTAAAACGCTACTCCTCATTAACTGCTTCGACAATTTCAACCAGGCTTAGCTGGAAGGATAGTACGCTGGTATGTTTCAGAACATGTTCACAGAATTTTGATTTGTCAATTTTTCCGGCGGCCATCTTAGATTTTCTGAAAAATTTCTGGAAATCACTTAAAAGCATAGTTCTCGATAACTGATTGAGCAATTTAAACCAGACTTGGCTGGAAGGATACTAGGCTGGTCCGTTTCGAAACCTGTATACAGAATTTTGATTGGTCAATTTTTCCGGCGGCCATCTTGGATTATCTGAAATTTTTTTAAATCACTTAAAAGCTTACTCCTCAATAACCACAAGACCGATTTCAAGTAAACTTGAATGGAAGAACGCTAGCCTAGTATGCTTCAGAATCTGTATACAGAATTTTGATTGGTCAATTCTTCCGGCAACGATCTTGGATTTTCTGAAAAATGGCGGGAAATCGTTTAAAATGCTACTCCTCATTAACTGCTTGAGCAATTTCAACCAGACTTGGCTGGAAGGATACTAGGCTGGTAGATTTCAGAACTTGTATGCAGAATTTTTATTGGTCCATTTTTCCGGCGGCCATCTTGGATTGTCTGAAAATTTTGGGAAATCAGTTAAAAGGCTACTCCTCATTAACCGATTGAATGAGTTCAAGCAATCTCGTCTGGAAGGATGCTAAAGTGCTATGCTTCAGAGTTCTATATGGAATTTTGAATGGTCAATTTATTCGGTGGCCATCGTGAATTATCCGAAAAAATTACTGAAAATCGTCTACTCATTAATTACTTGGGTGATTTCAACCAGACTGGCTGGAACGAGCCTATGGCGGTAGGCTTTAGAAGTTGCATATAGAATTTTGATTAGTCAATTTTTCCGGCGGCCATTTTGGATTTTCTGAATATTTTGGGAAATCAGTTAAAGGGCTAGTACTCCTCATTAACCGCTTCGCCGATTTCAACCAAACTCAGCTGGAAGAACTCTAGGCATGTATGCTTCAGAACTTGTATACAGAATTTTGACGGCTTGATTTTGATGGTGGCCATCTTTGGTTTTCCGATAAATGGGAATTCATATAAAATACTACTCCTCATTAATCGCTTGGGCAATTTCAACCAATTATGTCTGGAAGGATCCTATTGTTGTAGCCTCTAGAAATTCTATTCAGAATTTCGATAGGTCAATGTTTTGTCAGAAATGTCTGATTTTCTGAAAGTTTTCCGGAACCATTTAGAAAGGGTATTCCTTCAATCAATAACCCGATTTCAACAAAACTTGGGTGGAACAATCCTATGACAGTAGGCTTCAACATATTAAACGAGAGTCTTGATTGGTCAATTCTTTGGTGGCAATCTTGGATTTTCCGAAAATCATCCGTCAAGTCTATTTAAATGCAAATAGTTTAAATGCCAATGGTCCAGGTGAGCGCCACAGGCCCTTGGGCCTCTTGTTCATAAAATCTAAGATTTCACCACAAAATATTGATCATCAAAATTATATATGGAAGTTCTAGAGCACATCACAACAGGATCCTTTCAGCCAAATTCCGTTGAAATCGCTCAAAATGGTAAGGATACGCAGTTTGACAATTTCCGGTACATTTTTCATAAAATCTAAGATTTTCACCCCAAATATTGATGAATCAAAATTCTGAATAGAAGTGCTAGAGCTTATATAGTCATAGGTTCCTGTCAGCCGAATTTGGTTAAAACTGGTCAAGATGGTAAGAAGAAGCAATTTGACAATTTCCAGTACATTTTAAACAAAAATCTAACCCAGATAACATGTAAACGTTGGACCAACGTTGGCAACAGGTTGGCAGATTGCCAGTGGTGGTGGGGTGGGGGGGCTAGGGGAGGGGCTAAAGCCACCCCTAAAATAATTTTTTTGGGGGGGGACTAATAATGTTTTTAGGCCGCCCCCCCCCCCCCTTCAATTGTTCTAGTGTACATTTTTTAACCCCGAATTATCACTCAAAATGCAGGAAATGACTTCTAAGAGCATCTATTTTAATAAAATTTCGCAGTGTTGTGTGTACTGTGCATATGTATTTCTATGGTACTGTCATTGTCCACTGACCACGCATTGCTATTGCTCATAAATCTTATATCAACAATATCTATAAACATATAAGCAGATCACTGATGGCGACAGTTTGTAATATCATTAACCAGGCATTATCACCGTAACTAGACAGACCTGCAATGATCTTGAAAAATGTCGATTTACACGCCCTGATTTGAAAACAAGTCATTCAAGTGGAAGGTTTCTAAAATATTCCTTTCATGCTCCGTAAATTGACATTTTCTAAGAGAAAAATTCTCATTTTCCTGAACAATTTTAACCACGAATTACCGCTCAGAATATAGGAGATGGCTCCTCAGAGCATCTAATTTTCAAAATTTTCCAGGGGAGAACCTCCGGACCCCATCCCACACGTATATAGGGAGGGGAGGTCCCCTCCCTAGCCCACACCCCTTCACCACCAAACACGACATTCCGATTCCGACCCTTCCCCCCCCCCACCTCCCTTGTTGCAGAGCCACTCCACCGGCACTGCAGATCGCAATTGGCATTGCAATGTTGGCTGTATCACTTGTTTGCCAACATTGGGCCAACGTTGAGCAAACGTTGAGTCAGCATAGGAAATTTCACAGTAAATCAAACAAAATTAACATAACATACACCTTTCACTTTTTAAAACTGTTAACTTATGCTATCTGGTGTGCTATTTTAAATATCTTCATAGCTTTATGCCCGTTGTCTCAACGTTGGCCCAATAACGTATTGCCAACGTTGGGCCGATGAGCAAAAGTATGTTGGCCCAACATAGTGGTAAACGTTGGGCCAACGTTTGCTTGCTATCACGGAAAATTTCAACCCAAAAAACTGACCAATCAAAATTCCGTATGGAAATTCTAGAGCATATTACCATAAGGTCCTTTCAGCTAAATTTGGTTGAAATCGCACAGAATGGAAAGGAGAAGAAGCAATTTGACAATTTCCGGTAAATTTTTCATAAAATCAAAGATTTTCAGCCCAAAAATTGATGAATCAAAATTCCGAATGGATCTTCTGGAGGCTACGACCATTATAGAATCATTTCAGACAAATTTGGTTGAAATCGCTCAGAATGGTGAGGAGAAGAGGCAATTTGACAATTTCCAGTAGATTTTTCATAAAATCTAAGATTTTCGCTAAAAAACCAGATAAATCAAAATTCCAAATGGATCGAAGTTCTGGAGCCTACGACCATTATAGCTAGGGTTCATTCAGACAAATTTGGTTGAAATCGCTCAGAATGGTAAGAAGAAGCAATTTGACAATTTCCGGTACATTGTTTAGAACATCTTAGATTTTTACAAATCAAAATTCTGAATGAAAATTCTGGAGCCCACGACCATAGGGCCCTTTCAGCCAAATTTGGTTGAAATCGGCCAAGTGGTTAATGAAGAGTACTGTTTTAAAGCAACGGTTGACGGGTGACAGATGACGAACGGACGGTCGCCATGGCATAAACTCACTTGGCCCAAAGGGCCAGGTGACCTAGAAAAAGTGCGTGCGTGTGGTATCCCTGGTCCGCCCAAATTGAATCAAACACTGCGACCAACTAAAAGTGGGTCCACCATCTTAAATTTGTGGTGAATCTGGAGAAAAAACCCCACTGGAAACATAATTAAATATATGGCCAACCGAGGAAAAACACTGACAACATTAAACAGAATCAGAATGTTTTATTGACGCAAAATCTAAGTACATGTAAATCTTATTCTAGTCAAGCGCAGAAAGCACAATAGACATTATTTACACCTCCGACTCCATCTAGCTGTTAGGAATGTGTAAAATTCCTTAAGGTGAAATAAATAATCTTAAATCTTAAATCCTGACTTGGTGCGTGTGACTTATAAATTGATAATTTATGTACATCATCATTATCATCATCATCATAAAATACAGGACATAAGCCACTGGCTTGTTATTGACCTGCTCAGATAGATTCGGGTTTGCTTGGGCTTTTTAAACATAGTTGTTTATGTAGGCCATATACCTACTCTGGAATGCTCAACACAGATATGTTTTAATCAAATAAGAATTTCATGTGTGTCTAATTTGGTTTTGAATGTGTCAAGAGTTGATGCCTCAGAAACTATGGCTGACAGTGAGTTCCAAGATGATACTGTTCTATTCGAAAAAGGTTTCTGCGGATATAGCTTTATTTCTATGATTTGTGCTGAGTTTGTGTTTGTGTCCTTTGGTGTGTGTAATTCGGTGAAATTTCAAAGATATTTTGTCTATGTTATATTTATCATTAATAAACTTATATGTTCCTATTAGATCACCACGGAATCGTTCATATTTCAATGACATTAAATTAAGCTTTTCAAGCCTCACTGGGTATGTATAGTTTTTGATTTGTGGAACCAATTTTGTTGCCCGACGCTGAACCCGTTCTATCAGTTTTGATTGCCTTTTGAATCTCGGTGCCCACACACGGTTACAACGTTCGAGGATCGGTCTCACAAGAGACTTGTATAATAATGTGAATGTGCCTGGGTCTAGCTGTGTAAAGGTACGTTTGATTATTCCCACTGTTTGATTTGCCTTCGACACTATGGAATTTATATGTTTATCAAAAGTAAGTGTACCATCAATATGGACTCCTAGGTCTTTTTCTTCTTCTGATGTCGATACTGTGTATGTTTGTGAGGAATCTGTCATAGTGTACTCCTTTCTTTCCCGTGAATAACATGGAGTTTGTTTTCATTAAATGACAGTTGCCATGTTTTAGACCAGTTGCATAATGTATTTATATTATCCTGAATGTCATATACGGTGCGATTTCCATAGATCTTAGGATCATCTGCAAAGATATTGCAATAACAGCTTAATCTTTCTGACAGGTCATTTATATATAACAGGAAAAGGGTAGGTACAAGTACACTACCCTGCCGTACACCACACATAACGTCTACCCAGTCTGATTGAGTGTCATTGATTTTTACACTTTGTTTTCTATTAGTTACACATTTTCTGTCCACTTTGCAATTTTTTCTCCTATTCCATATTTCCTCATTTTAATTAGGAGTCTCCTATGTGGAACTGAATCAAATGCCATTGAGAAATCTAAGTAAATTACGACTGTTAGATTGTTATTGTCTAGATTAGTGGTTATGTGGTCATGTACTCCAGTAGTTGTGTTTTGCATGATCGATTTGTTCTGACGCCATGTTGGCATACGGAAAGTAAGTTGCTGTCTTCTAAAGATTTCATAATTTGATCCCGCATGAATGATTCAAGGACTTTGCAGAGAGTACAGGTAAATTAAGGCTTATAGGTCTGTAGTTACTCGGGTTACTTTTTGGTCCTTTTTTATATAGCACAGATGTTTGCTAATTTCCAAACTGCAGGTAGAACTCCATCTTTTGATGATTTTCGAAAGAGTATACATAAGGGGTTACTAATTTCTTTCACTACTTCAGTAAGTAATCGTACAGGTATTTCATCAGGCTCGTTACTTTTGCTTGGGTTTAGGGCATTTAATTTTTTTCGCTATGCCAACTGGTGTTCAAGATTCAAGATTCAAAATTATTTATTTTTATATAACACATATTTTACATTTACACAACAGGCAGTCCACCAAGGGCTGAGCCTATACAGCGGTGGACCCCTTACATTTAACATATAATAAACATATAATTCAGTAATAGTTAGATCATGGGTGAAGATAGTATAATATTTACATGTATACATTTAAGACAATAGACAATTAACACACACGCACGCACGCACGCACGCACGCACGCACGCACGCACGCACGCACGCACACACACACATGGAAATGGGAAAAACACATGCATATCTTGTTTACAATATTATTATTATTATTATTATTGTTATTATTATTATTATTATTATTATTATTATTATTATTATTATTATTATTATTGTCATATATAATAATACGGCCTAATTTGTATCAACATTTCTTGGTGCAGCATTATTATTATTATTATTCTTATTATTATTATTATTATTATTATTATTATTATTATTATCATATATATAACACTGCGGCATAATTTGTATCACCATTTCTTAGTGTAGCATTATTATTATTATTATTATTATTATTATTATTATTATTATTATTATTATTATTATTATTATTATTATACACAACTGCATCATCCAAATTAACAATTACGGATGCATTATTATTATTGCAGATGTGTATTTTACATTCTAGTTGTTATCCTGGCAACTGGGTACACACTTGTTTTTGTACTGCCATGGTGGTGACTTCTGCATTCATATCATTGGTTTGGATTTTTAGTATCTTTCTAAGATTAATTTTTTAATATTTTGTTTAAAAGAGCTTTGTGTTAGAATTTGTGTGCGTATATTTATATCTGTGTTGTTCCAAAGTTGTATTGCTTGGTGAGATGGTTTTTGTGTAGCTGTCATTGTTCTGTAATAGGTTTGGTGTAAGTTATTCTTAGTTCATGTGTTGTGCGAGTGTATATCTGAGTTGTTCCTAAAAAGGTTTGATAATGAGGAGGGTAGATTGCCATTTTGGTAGTCCCTTAAGATAGTGTATAGTTGGACAGATCCAATGTCTTCAGGTTTTAGCATTTTTTCGGTTTTAAAGACATCCTGGCCCTCTGCTGGCTGTGCGAATAATTTGATTGCCTGCTTTTGTGGTGATTTTAAATGTGCTAGTTTAGTTTTATGCGTGTTAGTCCATATTACATTGCAATATGTGATATGTGGAAGGATCAGTGTACAATAAAGAGTTTTTAGAATATTAGGGGGAAGATATGGCTTAGGTCTGCACATGATACCGATGTTCTTTGCTACCTTGGATCTCACTATTTCTAAATGCTTCTCCCAGGTTAAGCTTTTATCCAGATAGATGCCGAGAAATTTGACATATTGTGCTTCACGAATTTCTTGATTATTTACAAGCATTTTGGGGAGAGCTATTTGTTTTAAATTCTTAGATTTTGAGAAAATTATATAGTTAGTTTTATCGACATTCAGAGATAATTTATTCACTTTAAACCAGTCTATGATTTTTTTTCATTTCATTATTTACATACTTGTATACAGTGTCTATGTCCTTGTGACTATAAAAGCCATTGGTATCATCCACAAACAATATTAGTGAGAGGTGATTACATGCTTTGGGTAGGTCCTTCATGTATAGTAAGAACAACAGAGGTCCAAGAATTGATCCTTGTGGAACGCCACAGACTAATTTCCTGTCTCCTGACATGGCCCCACTGAATTTTACACATTATGTTCTGTTAGTTCAATAGCTATATATCCAATTTAATGCAATGCCCCTAATTCCATAGTGGGCTAGTTTTTTTTAGTAATATTTCATGATCAATAGTATCGAATGCTTTGGAGAGGTCCAAGAATATACCTAGAGTGTGTTCATTTCTCTCAAGGGATGTGGTTATTTTTTCAAGCATATCCACATTGGCAAGCATGGTAGAGTGTTTTTCTCTGAAGTCGTACTGGGATTCATAGATTATAGATTTTATTAAGATATTTTATAGTTCTATTGTAGTATAATCTTTCCAGAAGTTTAGAGAAAAGCGGAAGTACTGAGACTGGCCTATAGTTAGTAAAATCAGATGGGTCTTTAGCTTTGAATATAGGTGTTACGCATGCAGTTTTTAATCGGGATGGAAATATACCCTGTGAAAATGATAGATTGCAGATGTGATTAAGTGGAGTTAGTATTTCTTTATCGCAGTCTTTAAAGATTTTCCATTTAAAGTTATCAATGCCGGCGCTCTCAGTTGGGTTAATTTTCATTAAGATTTTGTAAATTTCTTCATTGTCAGTAGGGGTCAGGAACATTGAGGATTGGTAGTCGCCTGGCAGAGAGTCTTGCACACTTATTCCAGGACTGGTCTGTATTTTTTGTGCGGAAAGTATGTTAGGGGTCCACCCCTTCATAGGCTTGTCTTTGCTGGACTGCCTGTTGTAATCTCTAATACTGACGACTAAATGCGAAAATAAATAATCTTGAATCTTGAATCTTAAGTAAGTATGTCATGATTATGGAGATGAAGCCATCCTAAGAGACGGGATCTACACAAGACAAGACTATGGGCAGGTAATCCTAGCAACAAAAAATTAGGGGCAGGTAATTGCACAATTTCCTCGGTGACGTCATATACTTCAGGTTTAAAATGGCGAAAAGAAGTTTTGTTAGAAGTTTTATGTGATTGCAGTTAAGTCGTCTATCGGTATTCTTTTGGGAAAAGTATAAAAAACAAACGAATGTTCACCTTGTAATGTCATCATGATTTCAGCCGTTCTATCCAGACTTATTGTGTAAGTATAATTATCCACAGGCCTTTGAATTTTTGTCCATCCATAGATAATGAATAAATGATAAATGATGAATTTAAATGATGATCCGTGCACTAATAATAGTAATAGTTACAGTAGTACATTATATATCCCCCTGGCCGCCCCCTACTATATATTATATATATATATATATATATATATATATATATATATATATATATATATATATATATATATATATATATATATATATATATATATGTAATATACATTAGGTATATTTAATATTAGACGTAGTAGTTGCTACCATGTTTTTGTATTTTTGATTTCATGTTTTCGTATCTAAAACGGCAGACTCCTGTGATTAAATAATAATGATGTAGCGGAGATAGAGAGGATTATAGCCTAGCCTAATGCGCAGGGATTGATAATGTTGATAACTTGTTATTGGGCCGCCAATAATGATGGATGAAGACACCCAAAATAATGTTGCAAACGTGATTTGCCGAGATTTTAGCTGTTGCTAGGAATTCCATAATGATGTCATAGGAATTCTTTTTACTGCACAGCGATTCGTTAACATCTATGATTGCATTAATTAGTAACATTTCATTAACGTCTGTGACGTATCTATGAAATAAAGATTATTTTAAGATAGATGTAATGTAAACAAACGAGAACTTTTAAAAACTGGTTGTGTTTAAAATAAAATTGTGACCTGCGGCATACTAAGCCCATGGATCACTGCCTTCCTTTCCGACAGGCAACAGAGAGTCATGATTAATGGCAAACCATCACAATGGCAAGAAGTCATCACTCGATCTCAGTCCATAATGACCGCGAGCTAAAATGACCGCGGTAGGGACGAAAATGACCGCTATAGTATTCCTATGGTATTCCTAATAAGCCTAACAATAACTACTATCCGCTACGAATATTCTAAATGCGTATATAAGTTACAATATATATTATATATATTATATGTTTCCTACTATGAGTTCCTATCTAATTTAACGTATATAAAATTTGTGTGGGTTTTTTTAGGTACCGTCGCGTAGACTGTGCCTAAAGAAGGGAACGAAAATTCCGGAAGTAGCAATTTAAAAAGTGAACACTACGTCTGCTAGATAATGCTAGAGTGCTCAAAGATATTTAGAAGAAGTTTAGTGCTACAAAAAGCTGTATTGAAACTGTTTTGTAAATATCTAACTTATGCAGAACGGCTTAACATTAACGCATATTTCGAATTTAAATAATAGCGGTCATTCTTGTCCCGGCGCGGTCATTTTAGCTGGCGGTCATTTTCGTCATACACCCATCACTCAGTGCCATCCCACAAGGATCTGTGTCAGGCCCTTTATTATTTATAATCTACATCAATGACATACCAGATATGACTACTAATTCAGATGTATGTACCAATTCGTGATGACACTAAGATTTTCAAGCCAATTCACCCAAACACTGACTGCATTCAATTACAGGAGGATATTGATAAAATGTTTGAATATACCCAAAATTGCCTTCTGGAATTCGACCATGACAAATGCAATTCTATGCTGATTGGGAACTCAGTTGTGCCGAACGTACATTATACCATGTACCCAGAACACAATGTACTCTAGTCATCGGAGAGTGACAAAGTCATTGGTGACACCATTGACACATAACTAAGTTTTGTCACATACATGACTGCAGGGTGGAGTTTCTTCTGTAAGAAACCTATGTCTTCCTGGACGGCTGAAAGAAAGGGGTTTTGTTCCACCTTTCTTCTGGAAGAAGGGTGGAGGAAACCCAAGTATACTGATAGTCCAAGTTATTTTTCTAAACATTGACAGTATACATTAACTTTGATAGGTTTGTAGTGAATGAATCCCAGGGACTCTGGGGTGGGGGGGGGGGGGTGGAGGGTTGTGTGTGTGGGTTAACTAGGTGAATGAGTCCATGATAAATTTAATGTGCTTTCTACGGAGTGACATGTGCCAGATAATGCACCCTCACCTGGAATATGCCGATCAGGTTGTGACATCACAAATCAGGCATAACAGCCTTGGAAAATGTTCAGAGACGGATGCCCAAACTAACCATGCGATGAAGGCTTACTTACTACACTGAAACTTACAACTCTTGCTTATAGACGTATACCTGGCGATATGACTGAAATGTTTCCGCATAAAGACGTTTGCGACTTCATCAATCTTGGGACCAGTAACAACCGAGCACACCATTTGAAGATCTCTAAAATACAACCACGGCTTAATGTTGAATCATTTTTTTATATCAACAAACACTTGGAACAAGCTACCCGATGATGTCTCAGCACCAAACATCCACGTATTCGAAATACGACTGGACAGGTTCTGGAAAAATCAGCACTTGAAATACGACTTCAGCAGCTGCATGCGAGTCGCAACCCTCTGAACCTCAGAGATATGCTGCGCATATACCACATGAGTATAACCATAAACTCTAATCCTAACCATTTCTCCACAATTATGTGGGTAACTGAGATACCAAACGGTTATTTCGTAATGCAGTTCCGTCAACATGCCAATGTCATAATGTAAGCGTCCAATCAAGCCAGTGATGTCGGGAAATACGTCATGAGTATATCAGATTTCTTCCGTGTAGGTGTGATCAAAACTCAAAACAATGCATACATCCGTAAACAAATTAATTAAGAAATTCAATTCATCAAACTATATCCGCCATTTATGGTCATGAGTATTCAAAACAGGCGGGGCCACATGTAATTGTGCTCATCTACTCCACATTGATATGGGTCATTTCCATATTAAATTTGGTTGAATTCCAGACAATGATTTTGTAGGATTTGCATTACAATCATCTTCTTGACCTTTTAACCGTGAGCACCCCCACCCACCCCTGGGGATGGGCCCAAATATAAATGAGCTCATGCACTCCACATTGATATGGGTAACTTACATACCAAATTTGGTTGATTTCCATTAAACAGTTTCGGAGGGGTTGCATTACAGTTAATTTCTTGACCTTTGACCCCCCCCCCCCCCCCCATCACCAACCCCCAAAAGGTACAGGGCCAAATTTAAATGGGTTTATGCACTCCACATTGATATGGGTAACTCACATGCCAAATTTGATTGAATTGCGTCCAATGGTTTCTGTGGAGATGCGTTGCAATCGTTCAAGTGTAAACGGCCTCTTCCACTCCGCAATCATATGGGTAACTCGCATATCAAATTTGGTTTGAATTTTGTCTAAGGGTTTTGTTACCATACAGGGCCCGCGCTACCCACGCGTCAACACGCCAGTGGCACTAAAATCATAGGTTTGACCCCTTAAAATGTTATCTAGGCGTGTGAACTGGCGCGTCAAATTCCGAACAATATTTTGCTCATACTTAACATTTTCAATCCAAGCTATGACAAACAGACGTTAAAACATCCATAAAAGTGATGTGATTTGTGACCATATTATAATTCACTACGAGAGATAGTACCATGATCATGATTTGTTTGACATTTGATGAAATCAGAATCTCTGCGATGGTGTATTTGTGCTTTTTATAAAGAAAAATGTAACCGATAGTCTGCGGTATTTGGTCAATCTTTAATCATTACGATTAAATATTCCGAAAATAATCACAAGAACGCGTTGTTCCACATATATTTTACATGGAGATGCGATTAGAGCGTTAACTTTTACACAGTGAATTTTACGACATATATTTCCGTGATTGCTGGTCAATTCAACCCGTTGTAAATGACGACGGTATGGAATAACCATGAATATGGTCTGTTCATCCAATTATTCGTATTGTTTAATCTATTATATTAATGGCTAACTGCTATCCAACAATGAAAGTGTTTGAAGGAGCTGTTCTTTTCTTTCCTATTCTTTTTTAATCTGTTTACATCGTTTTTTCCCCCACATCTATCTCTCTCTCTCTCTCTCTCTCTCTCTCTCTCTCTCTCTCTCTCTCTCTCTCTCTCTCTCTCTCTCTCTCTCTCTCTCACACCTCTTAATTTATTGTTTCTCTCTCACCTCGTTTTAGTGTTCTCAATCATTGGCGGCTTATAATAATTCTGTAGGGAGAGGGCAAATCTCAGTTGTAAGAACTTGTGCCCGATCCCATTGTGCAATTGTTACAATAAAATATGTTTACACCAAAAGAAGTTTTAACTTAAATATCAAGTGGAACCTGGTTTATTTATGGCCATGTAGCTGTCCCAAGGCTCGAAATTTGATTCTCGTAATATTCCCGAAATTGAAATTACAGATTCCCGTAAATAAACACTTCCAAAAACGTAAACATTCCATTCTTACAAAACGCCGCGATCCCGGTTACTTATTTCAACAATACAAATTATGTCACGAATCAGCATAGAGGGGTGTCTGCTAATTCACCAGTAATGAGAAATGTCTCGCGTGACTGCGCAGTCGTAGTTAATAATAATCGATAATGTGCACTCGTAGTTTCTGATTGGCTCACGGGATATCTGATGTCAATAGGCATGAATGAAAATTACTATCGTAGTAAAATTTTGATCACGTGCCTCGTTGTCTTTCATAACAAATTAATCACATGATTTATTTCAACCAATCTGTGCGACTCTTGCGATTAAAATTGATGGCTAATGGCGAACGAAAAATCTAGTCACAGTAAAGCAATATGTTAGCGCCCACTTTGATGGGTTATATGCCCCAATATATTATTATTGGAAGGTTCCGACAGTAATACCACCCGATATTTAAGTGGTTCATTGCTTTGGAGCAACCGAGAAAACAGGATTATATGTCAGGAAAACCGGTGCGTTCTTATTTCCAGTAAATCGCTTCTCCTTCGATCAATACTCACCATTCTGTTACTTCTGATATACAGCTGGCCCTGACAGCGGCTCTAGGATTATAGACTTAGAAAGCTTTACCGACTCCTGGGAACCGGGTACTCGGCTCCCAACTGCCGAGTACCCGTTTACCATAGAGCTCATTCTTGTTTGCATAGCGACAAGAGCAATACATGCTTTTTACATTAAGGATTTTAGTGTTTTAAAATAATCTAAGTCTTTAATCAGTGATAGTTTGTGTGTTCTGAAAGGATTAACTAAGGACTATGGAGAATACCGCCCAAGACAACCAGGTTGTATTGTTCTTTATTATCCATAGTTAAAAGACTTAGGTCTCTAAATTTCGTTGTGTCGCATGTTCCAATTTCTGTCCCCATAGAATCTGGGACGTGTGCTAACAACGATATATGCCAGACGATTGCCTTCTTTAAACCCCAACAGACGATCGGCAGATATGAAAATAGGTGTTTGCTACGGTATTTCTAACACGAATATCGGCTGACGTCGTTCTCCGTAGAATCCGAGCGGGTGACGTCACACCCGGTCGCTCGGATGTTTATGTGAAGAAAAATTTTTTCATTAATTCGCGCATCTTATTCTGGGTGCTGCGTACTAAAAATGGTACCGGAAACTTTAGAATGATCAAGTTTACGTGTGATCACGATCGGTTTGCAATGATCGGTGGTTTCAAAATTCTTGAGTAGATGTGTGGTCTGCGGTTTTACCGTGTGAGACAGCAGTTTTGTTATACATTTTGTTGTTTTCTTCACATATCGTGCTGCGTTCGTTAGGAGTATAATTTATATTGATTAGTAAATATACCCTGAATGCTATGCGATATGATTCCTGGAGCCGTTACACATCCTGGAGGATCTATTATGGGTGTGTTGTGCCCGCCGCGTACTTGTCGTCATAATCAATGCGATCGTTGTTGTAACGTGGCGGGGTGGGGTGCGGGGAGGTTACGGTTAATTTATGAGTCAAATTATTTGAAAATTAATTGTCTGCCTTCCATCCGGGTCTCGTTCCGCTTGTTTATTGTAGGTTTGTGCTTATTTTATAGGCCAAGCCAGCCCCGCCATCATGTGACGACTGCCATAAGTTTGTCCGTGTAATGTTCAAGGACCATGTCTGTTTTATGTGTGCCCTGTGTAATATAGATCATAGGTGTAATGTTTGTGCAGTGTGGTCCGTCGAAACGATGGTTAAGTTCCTTGCCCAGAAGGATTTGGCTGGGTCTGACGCGGGGTCAGGTGGTCCGAGAGTAAATCGTGGAGCGCCCGGTTTGGCCGGTGCGGGTGCTCCACGTCCCCAGCTGGAGGTGGCGGAGATGGCACCGCCGGCGTGGTTTGGTCCGGCTCTGCAGGGTTTTTCTGCATAGCGTTCTGACCACGCTGGTGTCGTCCCTGCTACCAAAGGTTGGGGGGCAGTTTCTCCCCATGCCTGGTACGGATCCTGTCCTCGGACAGGATTCTGGACTGGTTACCGAGGGGGCCGTCTCGTACGGCCCCCTGGCAGTCCCGTCTGCCTTCGGCCAGACGGGTTTCTGTTTCTCTGCGGCCACCTCCGGGTGGTCCAGTAGCGGTGGCCGGTCCGTCAGGTGTGGGAGCCATCCGCCAGGACGGTTCCACGGTTGACTCGTCTAGTGACGACTCTTCGGAGTCTGAAGACGAGGAGGCCAAGGAGGAGAGGTTGCTGCGGCCCGTGAAGCCGCAGGTGGAGAATATGGAGGTTGATTCCGTCCTAGACGGAACCGGCCTCCATTTGTCTGGTTTGGCGCAAGCCAGGTCAGCGGCTCCGCCTGTGGCTGAGGCAAATCCGTTACCGTGCACCGGTTCCGTGCGGCTTGGTTTGGCACCAGCCGTCACGGGAACGGGTGTGCCGGGCCGGGCGTGGTACTCACCTATCTCGCCTGGTCCGGCAGTCGGACGTGGGGTGCCGTGGGCGCCCGTGTCCGGCTATGGTTCCGCGACTGCTACGGGTCCGTACGGTTTTCCGTGTGGACCTACCCCATGGACCGGAGTGTTTCATGGGGTGGCGGCGGAACCGTGTGGTACCGGAGTGCCTGGCGTGTCAGCCGTGGCTCCTTGCTGGGAGGCCGTGGCTGGCAGACCCGTGAGCACGTCAACGGGTGACGTGTTTGCGGGGGTGTCTTCATCGGAGGTAGATTGGTCAGATGCTCTGGCGTGGCTAGCCAGGGTTGACCCGTCTGTGGTTTCGGCCACGGCCGATGAAGATGCGCCCCGTCCGTCAGTTGCGTCGATCAGGACGGGGATTTTGCCCGCGGCCCGGATCCAGTCAGTGGGACTGGATCCACGGTTCATAGAATGGTTGGATGCTATTTATAGCAAACAACTGATGACCAAGGGTCAGCTCCCTGCGGCCTCCAGGGAGGTGCGGGCAAGATGTCGTATTCCGCGGGGGGAATACGACAGGTATGGTGTAGTCCCGTCGGTCACAGAGGATGACCAATGGGTACTGGGCGTCCAGAGTGCCGTGCCGGGTCACCCCGGTCCGGCACTTGTGGACAAGTCTCAGGTACACCAGGAAGAAGTCCTGTCCCTATGCGATGAGGGTGTGAGGGCAGCGATGAGCGCTGTCAACCACTCTTATCGTCTCCTTCAGTCGGTGTGGGCTGAAGCGGGGCAGGCCACCCTGTGCCACCTGTGGCGCTTTCATGTGTCAATGACGGCCTGGTGCTGTCGATGGACGCATTGGCAAGGGTGCAAGCGCGTGTGACGAAATCCAGGAGGCAAATGGTCATTGACCATATGCGTCCGGCTACGGCAGTCAGGGAGCGTCTCCTTGGGACACCCCTGACAGGGCCTAGCATCTTCGGTGGCCAAGCGTGGGCCATCTTAGAGGATACCGCCAGTATCGCGCAGAATCGGTTAGCGGTAAACCTACAGCTAGAGCTAGTGCGACAAGCGCATGCACTAGGGCCTGTGGGGAAACCGCTAACGGGACAACCTTCAAAGGAGCAGAAGAAGCATAAGGGCAAGGCGAAAGCTAGGCCTGTTGCGACTTCTGCTTCAGCTGGGGTTTCACAGCCGCCGCCGGCGAAGAAGCCCAGGAAGGTTGTAGAGGCGCCTACCCTCCCCAATGTTGCTCCTGACCGCCCTAGAGGTGGGAAGGGCAAGGGTAAGGGTAAGGCCTCAAAGGGCGGACAGAAGGGGCCGAAGCGTACCTGAGGGTACGAAAGCTCCCTTCATATCCGCCTGGACCGCGCCTGTGCGACAGGAACAGCGGTGCCAGTTATACCCGTCGTGCCTAGAACGAAATGGTTCTCTCTCTCTCTCGTTAAGAAAGAGTGGGGGGGGCGGACTGCGAGCCGGACAACCCCGTTAGACGTCGAGGCGTCTATGGTGGGTGGAAGGCTCATGCGTTTCGTCGAGGCCTGGCAAGGTGTGACGTCAGACAGTCTGGTCCTGGGATGGTTATCCCAGGGTTACATGCCGGAGTGGTGGGACTTTCCACCACAAAATCTGTCTTTGGCACCTGTCTGGACACCCGTACCAAGGGAGCCAGACAAGTTAGAAGCCGTTCAAAAGGAAGTGTCGGGTTTGCTTCTGAAGGGAGCAATAAAACCAGCAAATCGAAACACTCCAGGCTTCTATTCAAACATGTTCCTTGTCCCCAAGAGCACAGGGGGATGGAGACCCATACTCAATCTCAGGCCATTAAATTGGTTTAGCCATACGCCTCGGTTCCAGATGGAAATGCCGAGGTCGGTAATGCGGGATTGAGGAAAGGAATGTGGTGTGTATCGATCGATCTGAAAAATGCATATTTCCACATTCCTATGAATCGGAGTTGGCACAGGTTTCTGAGATTTGCGTTTCAGAATCAAGTATGGGAGTTTACAGTCTCCCGTTTGGCCTGTCGACAGCTCCGAGGGTTTTCACAAGAGTGGTCCTTGCGGTGACAGCGTTTCTCAGAAAAGAGAACGTGGCGCTACACACCTACATAGACGACTGGCTGCTTAAGGCAGACTCGGCAGCCAGGTTGAACGTGGATACTGCTCTGACTCTGAAGTTACTTTCAGATCTACGCTGCATAGTCAACGAGGAGAAATCCGAGTTGACGCCCACTCAACGTTTCGTTTATTTGGGGATGCGATTCGACCTTGAGGAGGGCAGGGTTTACCCATCAGAGCCCAGAGTGGTGTCTCTGTTAGCCATCCTCAAGAGTTTTCGAGTGGGAAACCACATTCAAGGCGAGGCGGTTCCTTCAGATGCTGGGCATGATGGTCTCCATGGAGCAGGTTATCCCGTACGATGCTCTAATGCGAAGGCCTATCCAGTTGTATCTGATGTCTCTGTGGAAACAGAGAACAGAACCCCTGTCAAAACTGTTGCCAGTTTTGGAGCCGATAATATCGCATCTTCTATGGTGGAAACAGCGTCAGAATCTCCTATTAGGGGTTTCGCTGCACCTACCCCGCCTCCAGCTGTCCGTCTACACGGATGCATCGCTGGAAGGGTGGGGTGCCTGCCTGGGAGAACCAGGTCTCGGGCACATGGACTCTCCCGGAGAGTCAGCTGCATATCAATCTGTTGGAAATGATGGCAGTGGAACTGGCGTTGGAAGAGTTCCTTCCGATGATCAGGGGCAGGGTGATATTGATACGGTCGGTCGATTCGACAGTAGTATCATATATAAATCGCCAAGGCGGGACCAGGTCGCCCACTCTGTGTATCAGGGTGTGGCACTTGATTCAATGGTGCAGGAATTACTCGGTTGTTTTGAAAGCAGCTCGTATTCCTGGCCGATTGAACATTCTGGCGGATGCTTTGTCTCGCAGACAGAGAATCCTGCCAACAGAATGGTCCCTCAACCCTCCAGTTCTGCGACGGATCTTCGAGCATTGGGGCAAACCCAACGTGGACTTGTTCGCCACAAAGGAAAATGCTCAAATCATGACATATGTCTCGCCGATTACAGATCCAAATGCCGTCGATACAGACGCTCTGGCGATAAGCTGGAGAGGGATGCACGCTTACGCGTACCCACCCACCATTCTTCTACCGAAGGTTTTGGTGAAGGTCAGGGAGGAACCGTGTCTGGTCCTGCTAATAGCGCCGTATTGGCCGAGCAGGGCGTGGTTCACGGATCTTCTAGATCTGCTGGTGGAAAATCCTGTGCAGTTGCCCGAGATTCCGAACATAATCTCCCAGGCCAAGGGACGCTTCCTACACGAGTGTCCCGAAATGTTCAATGACTGCGTGGATGTTATCAAACAACGTTCCACGTCGGAAGGCTTTTCTCGACAGGCTGCTGATTTCATCGCGGCTGCGAGAAGGAGGTCAACCTTCAAGTCATATAACAACAAGGTTAACAGATTTGCAGACTGGTGTGAAGAAAAGGGTATTGATACCTTTCAATCCACTATCAGCAAATAGCAGACTTTCTCTGTGAGCTGTTCTTTTGAGGACTAGCTCTCGTCACAGTTGCTGGATACAAGTCAGCTTTGGCATCAGTTATCCCTTGTCTAGCCAACAGAGATAGTCCAGAGGTGGCCCAGTTAAATGTGATGTTGAAGGGAATGAGCAATCTCCGACCGAGACAACCGGTAGTCATTCCAGCCTGGAGTCTATCTTTAGTGCTTAATGTACTGGCCAAGCACCCTTTCGAACCGTTGCGTTCGGCTAGTCTAAAGCATTTGACTCTAAAGGCGGTCTTTCTATTGGCAGCTTCCTCAGCTAGAAGGCGCAGTGAGATCCATGCGCTTTCGGCAGAGAGGAACCGATTTATTGTTTCTGGAGAAGGTCTGCGTCTTCTGCCAAGAGCAGAGGTTATGTCAAAGAACCAATCTTTGAGATATCCCGGCAAACCGATCATTATACCGAAGTTAACTAGGTTTGATCGTGATGCCAGTGTCTGGTGCCCGGTCCGTGCTTTGACTAAGTACAAGAAACGGACTGACTCGTTACGGTTGAACGATAGACATCTGTGGATCTGCCATAAAAAGTCTTATGGCGCCGCATCCATGGATACTATCTCTCGTTGGGTGGTCGAATGCATTCAGACTACTCAGGAGATGGCGACTGGGCACCAGGTGCAAGGCGTAAGGGCAGACAATGTCAGGAATAGCCGCCTCGACCGCCCTTTACAATGGTGTTCCGTTATAGGACATCATGGCCGTTGCACAATGGCACTGTGAGTCCTCATTCACGGATTACTATATGAGGGATGTGTCAGACTCAGCCAATCCACTCGCTTTAGCTGTTTTGAAACGATAGTTAGTGACCACACTGCTTTTCACCCTTTTCTCACTTCGGTAAGAAAAGAACCTAAAGCAGGCATGGTCAGGCGAGAGGATGTCAACCAGATTGTGTCACTGATGGCCGAACCGGTGAATGGTTGGAGGCGGTACGTCTGAAGTCCAATTATCATAAGGTAATTCAATAGTGAGAGTTTTTTGTATTATGGATATGTATCATGTTCATTCATCTTATATATTCATGCTCATTCCCAGGCTAATACATGGAGTATGCAGGGAGCAGTTAACCCTCTTGGCATATTTGTGTTTTCAGGCGAGATACATGTTCGTTAGTTCTCTCCCTTTTCTTAGGAGGAAAAAGGGGGGAGGACTGTGACGCGAATGTGATTCGGTTCCGTGAACTTGACGGTCCTTTTAGGTCTCCGTTAGTCAAGTTTGAAGTCTAAAATCTTTCTCCAAGGGGCAAAATTAGCATTTATGGCTTGCCCCTTCCCACCAGGTTACTGATCAAATCTGGTGTATATCAGAAGTAACAGAATGGTGAGTATTGATCGAAGGAGAATGCAGGAAATGTCAATTTCCCTTTCTCCGAGATCTAACAATACTCACCATTCTGTTACGGACCCAGCGTCCCAGCCCCACGGAGGCAAGCCATAGTTTTCTCTTGTTTGGTGGCTATGCAAACAATATGAGCTCTATGGTAAACGGGTACTCGGCAGTTGGGAGCCGAGTACCCGGTTCCCAGGAGTCGGTAAAGCTTTCTAAGTCTATAATCCTAGAGCCGCTGTCAGGGCCAGCTGTATATCAGAAGTAACAGAATGGTGAGTATTGTTAGATCTCGGAGAAAGGGAAATTGATATTTCCTGCAATTTGCAGTAAATCGTTAGACTTTTAAAGCGTACAAGTTAAGACGCATCAAGCTATCTACTAAATGCTTTAGAGCTGGTTACGCTTTTTATTGTGGCAGACTTGCGGGTTATAGTTTTATATTAGAAATGTAAACTGCTTATGCAAGTACAAATATTTGGTGACAGTTACAAAAAAATCTACCCATCACAGGTACAATTTTATAAACATTTCAACCCCTGTTGTTTTTGGGGCCATTAAGACTGTAGTTCTTTACAAATTAAAGCATATTCTTTTAAATATTTTGAAAATACTATGACTGGAAGCCATTGCTTTCAAGGGGGTTGTGGGTGGGCTGGGGAGGGTTTCTCAACTAGCCACAACAATATAAGATCTTCATTTCTTTGTTTTTGTAGTGGGGTTTGTGGGCGGGGTGGGAGGATGGTGTTAAGATATTTATAAATATTGGGTCATTAGTCGCTAATTATTATAGTGGGTCTGAAATTTTGAAATATATGTTTGGAAAAAGTATGGAATTTTATTGTGCCCATGGTGTATGAACCCTGAAATTGTTGCAAGCTGGAAAGATGTTACCAATGAGTTGTCATACAAATACTGATATTTTGGCAGAGAAAATGTACAAACAGTTCGTAGCTGTTGTAAAAAATTTGATAAATCTGGTACTAAATTGAATGGAAATAAACGCGAATTATTTCCCTTTCGAGTTTGCGAAACACAAGTACCAAAATCATGGTGGACAAACCAGAAGTCAAGAAACGAGCGATAACCATCTATTTACCCCCAGAAAGGCAGGAGAAGCGCTCTGGGAGCATTTAGATTTTAAAAATCTCAGTGAAAAAAAATTTGAGTCTGATGCAATGACTCCAAACTTCGTTAGGTGACTCCAAATATTGGCAAACTGATTCCATCATGGACTCCTTTTATCTGAAACTCAGGGCGGGCCCTGCCATGGTGGGCCCGAGTTAAATGTAAATGTGCTCTTGCACTTCTCACTGATATGGGTAACACATAGGGCTTCATGATATACCGATGCCATATTTAAGACCGATATCGTGCACTGGCGGTTTCAAAAGCGCTTATAAAATATAAATATCGAAAAACCGAATATGAACATATTTTCTGGTTTTCATATCGTCATTGTTAAAAATGAAAGACCTGGCCTTTGTCCACCCATTCCAGTACCATATATTATATATATATATATATATATATATATATATATATATATATATATATATACAGGCCTGCCCAAACTGAAAATTTGCTTAACCCAAAAATGGGATACGCAAATTTCTTTGGCACAGCCCATTTGAGTTCGCGTAACCCATTTTGAATATGATACTATTTGAAGGTAAAATTCCTGGCAGTTACATAATGGAAATGAGATGTCAGTATTAACCCTTTAATGGTCAGGATCAATGTATTCTCATATTAAATATCCATTTACTGGCCATAAGAGGACTATATTTGAGAATTTACCACCAAAATGACTGGCTCAATCATCGAGCCAGACATTCCAGTGAGAAATTATAAAAAATTGTCTCTTTGCCTGCAATTGATATTAATAAATGTTATTAATAAGCGCAATATCTCAAAATTGAACTTTGACACAGGATCCGAATTGTATCTAATCCGTTCATCCAATGAAAATGTGTTACAGAAGTCTTATAAATGAAATCCGCTTCGTTCGTTTACATACATTAAGGCAATGGCGAATGTGAAAATAGCCGATTCATGTATTAGCATAGAAAGGCGGACAGGGAACTAGTCTCTGATAGGGCACTAGTTACATCACAAATCATCTCAACATACCAGGTTCTATCCATTTCAATCTTTATTAAATCAGTCCGATTTTTAAAAAAGTATTATCGCCTCCTTTATTATACAAGATGTTAGCAGCCAGATTAAATAATTTTGCAAGATTTACCGACACAAATAACGGGAAATGTACCTGGGAAAATGACAACCGAAGTTGTTATTACACCACAAAAACATCCATTACCGTTCAATCACTACTTGCTGCCTATACACTCCCTAAAGCCTATACCATCACCATGTAGACCCTCCACCAGGCTTCTGGTAGAGGGACCCCCTGCATTAGCCTTACAATAGACTGGCACCAGTCTGTACTCACTCCTTGGTGACGCTTGTCACTAAGCACGCTAGCGCATGCGCAGTAGGTCCCAATTGTGAAAACTGAATCACTTTTCAAATATTCTGCTAGCTATACAGTACTGTCAGCTATCAAATCGATATAAAAGTTTTAGCTTGCTAACTAGAAACTTTCCAGTTATCACGAGGTTGACACAGGAATGCCTACCATGAAGTCTATTCTTCCTAAGTTATGTTTAACTTCTATATCATGGTGTTTTAGAGGTGTTTGTAACTCTAACGTTTGGAGTTACCAGTTTTTGTGTCACTACTCCCGTTTTCGAGGTTAGAGTAACCATGCCTATTATATACCATCAAGAGTGCCATGTGATAATAATAATAGCCAGTACCACTCCTAGTAACGTAGGTCCTAGTGCTCTCAAACATTAATCAGAATCATTACTGATTCTTTCCTCAGACACTTTATTAAAATCGGCCAAGGCGTAGCCTCTGTGATTTCTCAGGGGTTTCTCAAAGCTAGTTCTTTATTTCGCATCATTTCTTATTTTTATAGGAAGTGTCATTATCTTCTGAGAAAATAAAGTGTGCGTCGAATAAGTGTGATCGGGTTCACGCTAAGGATTATGTGGGACATGTTTGCCTGAGGTCTACCACCTGCACCCCTTTAAAAATGTGTGGAGTGTGCAAGGGTTGGCCATTGGTCATATCTAAAGCGTTTTTCAAGGACTTTGTGGTTAAGCCTGCGTTGCCCTCAGGTCGCTCTCCCTCCGTTGTTGAAGGTCCTAAAGCAGTAGCATCTGCTTCCACCTCTGTTAATACGTCGGTTTCAACAAAGGAAGGGGGGGGGGGGCAGCTCCTCTATCACAGATCCGGTTATGGCATTATTCACCAGATTTGAATCCTTTGCCATCGTATTGACTAAATCTTTAGACGAGCGAATTACATCTGCTATTAAGGCCGCTAAAGAGGAGTCGTCAGACTCCGAATTTAGCCCCCAGTCTCGATCTCGTAAGTGGGGAAAGCCGGTTTCCTTAACATCGAGGCAGCAAATCAAGTCTCCCAAAGGCAAGTCCGGCGAGACACGAAAGAAACCTGGTACGGCATCCTCCGGTAGGAGCCAGGTCAAGGACCATGTTAGACTTGAGGATCAGCTTAATCCTCAAGCGGTGGCATCGGGGGTGGAAGCTTCCGATTTGTCACCTCAAGCTAAGGTCCGTTTCACAGTGATACCGATTGCCAGGAATGTGGTAAGATCGCCGATCGCCTCTAAAGAAGTACCCGTCTATGCTCCTGGCTTGTCCGGGCAAGCAGGTTTGCTGTCTGGAATGTCTTCTGGTTTTACCGGGCATCCGGAAATGAGCACCGTGATTGTTTCTGGCCTGGCTGAACATCCGGTGACTCATGAGAATATGGCTTATGCGTCAACATCCGTTTCCGGTTCATCAGTGTCCGGCTATAGAGTTTCCGGTTCCGGGAGGAAGAATGTAGTTCCGGGTCTGTTGGACCCGGCGGTGCATCATATGTCGTCTTCCGTTTCCGGTTCTTCGACTTCCGCTTCCGGTAGTAGTGTTGCTACTTCCGGTAGGAAGAATGTGCATCCGTGTCTGTTGGACCCGTCTATGCACCGTTCCATTTCCGGATTGTCAGGCTCTTCTTCCGGTACTAGTGTGGCTACTTCCGGTGGGAATTATGCTTATCCGAGTCAGTTGGATCCGTTGTTGCATACATCCTCTTTTTCCGGCCCAGTTTTGGTTAATTCCGGTTCCGGGGGTAGTGTAGACACTTCCGGTTCAACTTATGCATGTCCGGGTCGTTTTGACCCGTCCTTGCAAGCGACTTCCGGTTCCGGGTTTTCTGTTTCCGCTTCTGGTGACAGTTTTTCTACTTCCGGCTTAGGAGATATGAAGCATTCTATTTCCGGTCTCGGTGTTTCAGTCCCGGCTGGAACTTCTGTTTGCGCATCAAGTTATGAGCTTCTGAATAACTCAGATTCCCAGTCCAGTAATAGGTCTGTTAATTCCGATTCTAGTTATTTTCGCGCCGGTCCTCCCGTTTTTGATAGACATTATCCTGATCGTTCTTCTAGTTCTCAGTCTGTTTCTGCGTCAGATTTTGTTCATCCTTCCTTTCGTGAGGTAGTATCTCTCTCTCGTTCTTCATCTCCTTCCTTTTTCTCTCAAGCAGGTTCTCAGAAGAGTAGTAGTCATCCGTCCTCTTCTTCTGTATCTGGCTTGTCTGATAGGGATTTTTCGTCTTCGCATGTTTCTAATTCGTCTTCTCTTTTTCATCCGCCATCTATGTCTCCGCCTCCAGGTTTTCTTCATATTCCGGCTTCCCTTCATCAGACTTATTCTGCGGTGTCTCACATACCTTCTTCTGCTCCGTCTGTCCCTCCTTTGCCTTCTTATTCTTCATCTTCTCCGGAGTTTGATCATTTGGATCCTATTGTTTCGGTCGTTCTGTCTCCAGAATTAGAGTTCCAGATAGTTGATTCGGGCTTAGATTTTTCCTTGTTTTCAGTAAGCCGCGATTCCTCTCTTCACCGATCTGTTGTTTCAGCTAGATTTTCAATTTTGTCCAGATTTTCAGCTAGTGAGTTGGATCCTTAGTTTTTCAGTTCTAGTCAGCCAGAGGCCCGTGTTGTTAGTCCTTCTTATCAGTCCCCGTTGATGTTGGACACTCTCTCGGACGCTCCTTCTAGAGCTTTAGCTTCTCCTTCCTCTCTGAGGATCGTTGATCCTTCTGTTTCGCTAGACTCGGACATCTGTCCTCCTTCCTCTTCTTCTTCTTCTTCTCCATCTCACCTTTCTGTCAAGGCTCCTCAAAGATCAGTCAGGGCCAGGGATCTGAAGAGGTTCTATCATGAGAGAGCCTCGCCAGATGACTGGTCTAGTGCTCATCAATGGATAGCTTCATCTCTATCTCTTCCTCTTCAGGATGAATTTTCGATTGATCCTCCGTCGTTTGGTTCTGCGCTTTCATCTTCAGACTCTTCAGCTAATGTTCCTTCTGTTCTTCCGGTAGATAACTTGGTAGTAGACATGTTAGATTTTTACATTAACGATGTCCAACTGAAAGATTTCTCTCTTACTCCCAAGGTAGATGCTTCAGTTCAGGTTCCGAAAGATGATTACATTAGATTAGCTTCTACTCAATCTCTTAATGGTCCGACATGGGATGTTCTTTCATCGCATCTGAAGGAAGCGGCTAAGGTAGAATCTTCGTCAGACCTTTTTAGATGGGAGTCTGTCTGTCGGGCTCAGTTGAAATCAGCAAACTTTTTGGCCCTTCTTTCAGAGGCTATTCTCAAAACTCAGGAGAAAGGGGGTCAGATTCCTCCGGAGATATTTCGTTCTTTAGCTGACCCGTCAAGAGGTTCGTTGAATTCAGTTTGCCGTCACTAGGTTTCATCACCTCTAAGAGAAGGTCAAGGAAGCTTGCTGAGGTGAATATTTCGGATTCCCTCAGGAGTAACCTGATATCTGCTCCGCCTTTCGGATCAGATATTTTTGGTCAGAATTCTAGCTCGATCCTTAGGGCGGAGTCTGATCGTCTTAGATCAGCTAAGGATCTGCGGGATCAGATTTCTATTTTGAGGCCGTCAGCAAAAAGACTCTTCTTAGGCCGGATGAATATGGGGCTTATCTGTCAAGGGTTTTTACGAACTCTAATCGGTCCTCTCCTTCCCATTCCAGATCTGCAGAGGAGGATCGTTTTAAATCCATTTCCTCACATAGACCTAGAGCCCAGGTTCGTCAAGCCCCTCAGGTGAGAAGGGGTCAATTTTTCTCTCGAGGTTCCAGGTCTAGTTCTAGAGGACGCTCCTCTAGAGGCTTTCAACCTAGACGGGTTTGAAGGGGTGGCCTCAGCCCGGGCAGGCCTTTCCCGTTCTCATTTACCAGTCCTTCCTCCTCTTCTACCACCTTTGGATCTATCGGTGCAGTCCCTTCTTCCCAGCGTGCCAGTAGGAGGGCACTTGTCTCTATTCTGGGAGACTTGGCAAGCCCTCGCGCAGGACTCCTGGCTGTTAGATCAAATCCGCTGGGGTTATGCACCGTCTTGGATAGATCTGCCTCCTCCTCTGTCTTACCAGCCCAAATGGACTCCAGTTCCATCCAATCTGGAGAAGTTGGGAGCCCTGGAAGACGAATTGGAGTCAATGCGGTTGAAGAAGGCTATAGAAGAGGTTCCGTGTTGGAGAGTAGACCCGGGATTCTACTCAACTCTATTTCTAGTCCCCAAGAAATCAGGTGGATGGCGTCCAATCATCAATCTGAAGAGATTAAATCTGCATATATTCACCCCAAAATTCAAGATGGAGACGGTATCTCAGATTATCGCCAGTCTGAGTCCAGGCATGTGGACAGCGTCCATAGATCTCAAGGACGCTTACTTTCATATTCTCATCCACCCTCCATTCAGAAAATTCATGAGATTCGCGTTCAAGGGCCGGGTATGGCAATTCAGAGTCATGCCGTTCGGCCTGACCACGGCTCCTTTCTTCTTCACCCGCCTAGTGTCAGCAGTGGCAGGTTTTCTGCACAGTCGTTCTATTCCCCTTCACGTTTACATAGACGATTGGTTGCTAAAAGCAGAATCTGCCTCAATTCTGGCAAGCATCATTCCAGAGGTCTGCAGTCTGGCTTCCAGTCTAGGATGGGTTATAAATCTAGAAAAATCATCTTTGGTTCCATCTCAGGTTTTCACCCACCTAGGTGTGGCTTTCGACCTAGGTCAAGGCTTAGTCTTCCCTTCAGATGTAAGAGTAGAAGCCATCCTAGTAGCCATGGAAATTCTGGCATCCTCTGCCGTGGTCAGAGCAATATTCTTTCTCCGGGTGATAGGCTTGATGGTCAGCGTCGAGAACATCATTCCGTGGGCGGCGCTGATGAGGAGACCTTTCCAAATGTATCTAATGTCCCTGTGGAAACAGTCGACCCATTCAGTGTACCATCAGATCCCGGTCAGAGAGCATTTAAGGCCCCACCTAGATTTCTGGAAGGATCGCTCTCTGCTTATGATGGGTGTTCCTCTGGTCAAGTCTTCTCCTCAAGCGATCATCTTTACAGACGCTTCCCAGGAGGGATGGGGAGCGGTCTGGGGTTCCCTTTCGGTCTCAGGCCTGTGGTCCCTAGAGGAGTCGTCAGCCCACATCAACATTCTGGAATTGTGGGCTGTCAAGAAGACTCCTTGCTTGGTCAGATCAAGTGCAGGGCCTCAAGATCTCGATTCGATCAGACAATTCGACAGTAGTCTCGTATATCAACAAGCAGGGAGGCACAAAGTCGTCTCGCCTTTGTTTGGAGGTGTGGAATCTCCTCATGTGGTGTCGTATGAAGCAGATTTTCCTGGTGTCCTCCCATGTCCCAGGATGTCTGAATTTTCTGGCGGATCAGTTGTCTCGCCCTTCCAAATTCGCCCACACAGAGTGGCAGTTAAAGAGGTCGGTTGTCAAAGCGATCTTCAACCTCCTGGATCGTCCCCATGTAGACCTGTTCGCGACCTCTCTGAATGCCCAGATCTCCTCTTTCATGTCTCCTTTTCCGGACAATCAGGCGTTGGCGGTGGATGCCCTGTCTCAGTCCTGGACAGGAATCTTCGCGTATGCGTTCCCTCCAACAGATTTTGTTGATAGCTCCCTTTTGGCCAAAAGGGATCTGGTTCGTAGACCTTCTCGATCTTCTAGTAGACTTCCCACGTCTGCTGCCAGTGTCCCCAGATCTGTTATCCCAAGTAAGGGGAACGTGCCTTCATCCAAACCCAGGAATCTTCAGTCTGTGTGTTTGGAGAATATCGAGTGCTCGGTCACTGAGAATAAATTTTCTGCAAGATCTCAGGAAATCATTAATTCGGCCAGGAGGGAGTCGACCCGAAGAGTTTACAAGGGTCGACTTAAGATGTTCGGAGAATGGTGCTCAAATCATGATCTCGTGCCCGATTCTGTTTCTATATCCCAAGTGTTAGATTTTTTATCTTATCTGTTCGATTCTCTTCATCTGACTGCTAACACTGTTAGAGGATATAGATTTTCCTTAGCATCTTCTCTTCCTTGTTTGTTAAATGCGGATACTAAGGTGCTGAATGGGTTCATCAGAGGTTTAGGTAATATTCGGCCTCCTATTGCTAAACCTTTACCTTCCTGGAACTTGGCGCTGATTCTTCAGGTTTTGGCAGGTCATCATTTTGAACCCATCGCTTCGATTAGCTTAAAGCTTTTAACGTTTACGGCGGTTTTTCTAGTAGCTGCTGCTTCTGCTAGAAGACGATCTGAGATCCATGCATTTTCCGCTGAAAACGATAGATTTATTGAAGCTGGGGACGGTTTGGTATTATATCCTAGAAGGGATTTTTTGTCTAAGACGCAATCAAACTGTTATCCAGCTAAGCCGATTATTTTAAAATCTTTATCTTCGTTTTCTCCGTCTGACAGATTTTGGTGTCCAGTCAGAGCTCTCAAGGCTTATAGGCGTCGTACCGATTTTAAAAGATCCGATCCGTCTCACTTATGGGTTCCCTATGCGGAAGGGGTAGCCAGACCGGTCTCTAAAGTATCCATTGCTAGAAGGATTTGTGACACCATTCAACTATGCTACGAGATTGCTTCTCCTGAGCAAATCAATCTCTCTCACATTAAGGCTCATGATGTTAGAGGGATGGCTACCTCTTTCGCTCTGTTTGCTGGCTCTTCTGTAGACGAAGTTATGCAAGTTGCAGGATGGAAATCTGAGTCTACTTTTACCTCTTTATTTGAAAGACCAGAGCGCAGCGGCATCTTTCTTTAGGAATATTACTATTTTAACCAAGAAGGCTGAAGACCATTTACCAAGCACATCCCACCATTTTCGTTAGGACCGTGCGTCTGCGGAGAATGGTGAGGGTTGTTCCTTGGTTTTTAGTTTAAATCTTTATGTTTAAAGTTTTATTTGGTTGTTAATCACTGTGTGATTGATTAGAATGCACCATTATGTTATGTTATTAACATTTGGTTATGTTTGTTTTGATTTTTATCCTTGCTTATGGATTCTCAAATCACCTCCCACCAAAGTTTCGTAGTGGGGCACTGACCAAATCTACGGGTTTAGCAAGTAGTGATTGAACGGTAATGGATGTTTTTGTGGTGTAATAACAACCCCCAACAGACCCCCCTTTAGTGGGTTGGTCTGTAGTTTTATTAACCACTATAAAAACATACTTACCGTTCAATCACTATGACCCGGCCTCAGCCACCCCGCTGGGTATTGATTTGAGAATCTAGGCTGGATGTAGAGCACTTAAATTTAGAAAAGTGATTCAGTTTTCACAATTGGGACCTACTGCGCATGCGCGAGCGTGCTTAGTGACAAGCGTCACCAAGGAGTGAGTACAGACTGGTGCCAGTCTATTGTAAGGCTAATGCAGGGGGTCCCTCTACCAGAAGCCTGGTGGAGGGTCTACATGGTGATGGTATAGGCATTAGGGAGTGTATAGGCAAGAATAAAAACTTTATTCTGATAGCTAAATGCAGATATTTGATTTAGCAAGTAGTGATTGAACGGTAAGTATGTTTTTATAGTGGTTAATAAAACTACAGACCAACCCACTAAAGGGGGGTCTGTTGGGGGTTCTTTTGTGGCATCCATTTTGGTCATTATAATATTTCGCGGTAATGAATATTTATATCCATCATCGTGGTAGTGAAATTATTCAATGGGACCACCTAAATATTGCATGCGCTTTAATAAATGGCATTTATTACCATTTATTGCATTAAAATGAATCCACAATTTAACATAAAATGGCGTCATGAAAATATAATCAGCTAATGACAAGTTTAGGTCATTACTCGAGTAGCGCAAACGCTCATATATTCATAATCGAGTGGGTTCTTATGTTTGTAGCCGTATGAATAAAAAAACCTCATACATAAGCGCTTTGGTGCTGGACATGATAGGATACGTAAGTTACGGGAATTTATCACATGTTTCGCGGTTCTTTTATATAGGAGGTGAAATTTATACAAGTTATAGATTCAAGATTTAATATTATTTATTTGCTTCTTGGACAACAACTTACATATTTTTAATACAGGTTGTCCACTGAAGGCATTGCCTATAGTGGTGGCAGACACCTAACATTAAACATTTACAATTACACAAACAGCTTAACATGTGAGATATACTTATGAATGTACACATGCGGTACTTAGCTGAGAAGACATAGAAAAAAGAGAAAAGAACAAATGATACAATACATCTATGTGTATAAATTAGGTACTTTCGCAACCTATATATATAAATAGTGGTAGCCTCGAGTACATACACATGTAGCTACTAGAGTGGCGACCTAAACGTAACAAATTAAAAACTATCAATATTTAGAGCGAGTATTCGGTAGACGATTTCCGATTGTAAATATTAATTTTTTTGCCCTGCGCGATCGCAAAAACGTGTCAGGATGTCCAGCTAGTCTTATACGCTATCCGACATTGAGAATGTTTCCCGAATGTTTTCGGGAGCCCTGATATATAATAAATGTCCTGTGATGAAAGATACTAACCAGTGACAATCATGAAAAGTGCATTGAGTAATAAATGATGCCTAAAACATGTTTTTCCGGGAAATATCTATATCGTTTAACTTTTGCTGATCATTTGAACATTCCCTTCTTCTCACTGGCTAGCACGACAAAAATTATCCAATCACTATATGAAGAATAATTTTTCTTCCTATGAATAAACATTGTTTATATAATCACGTCGTGGCTGACACTTTATTCATTTTTGCAGCAATGAATTGTTATACACACATGACATTAAATATCTAATACATGCTTGATAGACTGTTGAAATCTGAATACCTTTTTTCGCTCCATTGTGTCTAAAACAAACTCTTCGACTAGCATGTGAATTTACAGGTCATACATTTTCAAAAATAGTCGTTCTCTTGGCCTGCAAATGGACATGCATTCACAGAGCAAAATGTAAATAAAAAGGTAGATTTTGAAATATTTTATACAGTGGAATTATTCACGATTATTCAATTATTTTGTTTTTAATCATATAAATTCAGGATTTAAAGAATAATCACAATTTCCGATTTAATCACGTAATCGTGCATGCCTGCATTTTAGAGAATGGATTTCAGCTTTTTCTTGACATATATCTAATAGAAGTCGCCCATAAAACCGATATTCGTTTAAAGCTGATATGAAGAGTCATATCAAAACCGATATGGTTGTAAGCCAAACACGCAGCCCTACCTTTCCGTGTTTATGCGAACCTAGGACAATAACCAACATTTAATTAGAGGCCTTTTCGGGTTTATACAAGCCTGGAAAACCTCGGCTAATCACAGACTTTTATATCTGGGATTGTCCATGCTTTTTCAGGTTCCTAAAGCTGCGGACAATCCCAGACTTTTGAAAGTCCTGGCTTTTCAAGGTTTTCTACAAGCCTGGAAAACCTCGAACAATCCCAGACTTTTGAAAGTCCGAGATTGTCCAGGCTTTTCGGTTTAGCCAAAAGTACAGAATTTTGGTGACTTTGCACGGGTGGCAGAAGGTCTTTAAAATTGGGTCGGGCTTGCGTAGCTGACCCTGGAGGTGGGGTGGTGGTGGTGGTCTCTGGTCCTCCCCCAGAAAACTGTGAAAATTAGATGACCTGAGAAGTCATTTCCTGCATTCTGAGGAATAAAGAAGCATTTAGATTCTGCTTTCACTTTATAGATGTTTTATATTTCACCATCAATTGATCGTGGTATTGAGGGTCAGGTTGGAGTTGCAGGATGTATCAATATTCAGGTGAGTTTAGTGCAGTGTTCAGGGGTAGAAATAAATGAAAAGATCTAGTTGCCCACAGGGCAGCGGGCAACCCGTAGCGCCATTTCAGCCATTTTCAGTTTGCCTGCCACAGGTCAAGGTTGCCCTTAAATAATATGCTAATAAAAGTGACAGAGAAAATGGCTTGAGTATTGAAAAAAATGCTAAATGTAATTTATCAAGAAACGACATGATTACTCAGAAACAGCAATGCTGCATTAACTATGGAGAATTAGTATTTTTAACCCTTTCAATGACAAATCACTGAAAAACAGATTCTGTGTATAGCACTATAGCATATCCTATTGACTATTTTGAAGTTAATCTGACTGAATGTCATATCTGTCGAAGGCAGCAATTATTTGATAGATGATTCATTGCAAAGAGTTTACTTTTTCAGGGATTTGTTGTTGAAGTCAACAATAAAAAGATAACTGTAAAAGTCAAAACTACTAAAAGTCATGCAGCCCTCAGACTTTGAACTGTCATAGTCAGACAAACAGACCAATTGAACAGATTGAAACTGAGAATTTTCACGACTTTCTGTAATTTCCGCTTGCCGTACTGATCACATTTTTTTTGTCAAACCAAAGCGAAGTAAACTCATTATAGTGTTCCGATTTGAAATAGGAAAGATTTTTATTATTATTTCACGGTTATTGAAGCAGACGAACATTTTACTGCAGTCCTAGACATTTCTCAATAGCATCAATTCATTTACCCCCTCTAGGGAATAATTGCAAAATGACACAGATCCGCCATCTTGTCTAAATTCTAGCCATTTCGATCACTTTTAAAGCCGTGAAATGACTAATTATGATATTATTATTTAGGAAGTAATCTCAAACGATTCTATTTTTGTCATTTAACATTGTTTTAGGGATGCAAATGACTTAAATCGTCCATGAAGTGCATCGGTAAATTGTACAATTTGTCAAATTTCGATAACGATTCACAGGGATATCCCCTTCAGGCCTGTCCAAATTGAAAATGTGCGTAACCAAACACAAAATTGGATTACGCAAATTTGTTTTAGGTAGCCCATCCTGTTTTGTGTAACCATTTTTCATGTATTTATGTACAACATGAAAGGAATTGCGGGAACGGAAAACGGGTTGCGTCAAAAATATTTGTGTAACTTTTGCACAAACGAAAAATGGGTTACGCCAATTTGGACAGGCCTGCCCTTTATCTCAAGAATAAAATGAAATCTAAAATTAGAGAGTACCATAGTCTCAGAGAGATGGATTATGTGGACCCATGCTAGATTTTGTAGGTATCATTGTGCAAAAACCTATGAAATTAATTAGTATTTAACAACCATGCGATATTTTCAGTGGTCCCATGGGAGCCACTGCTGCAAATTGTTGGTGTGGCCCATGTTAAATTTTTGGGGTCTCTACCCTCGAAAGAACCCTTATGAGAAACCCTGCTCCGACCTAGATATTGATTCTTGGAGGTCATGGAATATGTTAATTTTAGTCACAGAATTTCAAAAACTGAAAGGTGTACAAACCCTGGTGTTAGTATTGAACAATGTGTGATTTAAAAAAAACCATTCTGAAAGAGACATACTAAACACAGTGCTATATTATGTGTGAGAACAAACATACTGGACGGGATCTAAGATTTGATCCGCTTGTGTGGTCAGCATGACAGCAGCCATCATTTAACACTTATATCGGCCAAAAAAACGGCTGCAGCAGTGGTCTTGAGAAATGTCCATTTGCAAACCAAGAGAAGACTATTTTTGAAAATTTACCACTGGAATGACTGGCTCGATAACCGAGCCAGTTATTTCAGTGGTAAATTTTCAAAAAGGTCTTCTTGGTCGGCAAATGGCCATTTTCTATGAGAAAATTAAAAAATATTTAAACATTCGGGGGGTAAAGGGTTAATTTCCTACTAAATATCTTATGTCGTGTTACTCCTGGACTTAAAGTATTATGTCTCTTCAGATGCTACTGGTCCAGGTGAGCATGAAGGCCCTTGTGTCTCTTGTTACATATTGCAGGCTATAACATTCAGTGCTGTGACTCCCCGTGAGTAATAGATAACCTGTATATATTTCTTGGACTGTGCTGGGCTGAATAGATGCTCATAATCTACTACCTGTCCGTTCCAGTCAATGGGGGAATGGTATATCTTTGCTGCAGGTCATGTGTGTGCTTAATGATAGGTGCTGTGCTGGCTAAGTGGATTCTATTCCAGCAAAACTGTTGCCATGGTAAACATCAGTTATCTTCATGAGCTGTCAGCGTCTTCACTGCTCGCAATATATAAGCTTTCTCAGAGTGGTGAGCGCTCTTCCCTCTCCCCCCCCCCCACGCACACACACGCACCATCCATGTACAGCAGTATACATACATGCACTGGTTTGTACCACCATTATGTGCACACGGATGTCAGACTACTGGTCAAAACAGAGTGGTTATATAAGATAGATTATATCTAGTGTAAACAAGGATTTCCTCTAGCCACCTGACCAAATAATATATAAATCTTTATGATATAGGGATTGGGGAATATTCTACTGAATATTTATACCCACGCAACGTGGGGCTATATATAGTAACCGCTTTGTCCATCCATGATTTTTTGGCTTGGCCATCTCTTCAATGGTTTTTGTCTCGCCTGCGAAGTAGGATCGAGATATAGGTATCACTTTTCTTGGCGTAAACCTTTAAGTTAAGTTTATATCTCAGCAATGCCTGATCCAACTGGAACCAAACTTGGGTACATCGTGATATACATTGAATGGAAGCAGCCCACTGATAAAGCAGTCATGACGTCAAGGTTATGGGTCAACGGTCACGGTATAATCTTTGTTAATATTTTACATTACGTTTTTGCGTTAAACAAAAGTTATTGCCTTATATCTCAACAATGCCTTATGCAATTGGAACCAAACTTGGGTACATGGTGATTTACATTTAACAGAAGCAGCATGCTGGTGCAGACATCATGAGGTCAAGGTTATGGGGGTCAAAGCTCACGGTATAATCATTTAATATTTTACGGTAAGTTTTTGCATTAAACAAAAGTTATTGTTTTATATCTCAGCAATGCCTGATCCAATTGGAACCAAACTTGGATACATGGAGATATACATCGAAAAGAAGCAGCACACTGATGCACGCATCATGCATTCAAGGTTATGGGGTCAAAGGTCACGGTATAATCTTAGTTAATATTTTACGTTAAGTTTTTGCGTTTAGCAACTTTTCAGCTTATATTTCAGGATTGGTTAACCCTATTGCAACTAAACTTGGATACCTGGTTACCTATAATGATTGGAAGCAGCTTGATGATGTTTTGGTCACACGGTCAAAGGTCAACATCACTGTGCCCTTGATACAGAACTGTTATTTCAACATTAAGATTTTGCGTTTAGCAAAACCTCTCATCTTATATTTCAGGATTGGTTAAGCCTATTGCAACTGAACTTGAATACATGGTTACCTATCATGTTAGGAAGCACCATGATGTTTGGGTACACACAGTCAAGGACACTGACCTTGATACAGAACTGCTTTTTCAACATTACGTTTTTGCATTTAGCAGAACTTTTCACCTTATATTTCAGGATTGGTTAAGCCTATTGCAACTAAACTTGGATACCTGGTTACTTATAATCTTAGGAAGCGGCATGATAACATTGAGGGCTGAAGGTCAAAGGTCAAGGTAGCTGTGACAAACAGGAGACAGGCGAGACATTTAATTCCGTGGAATTCCTGTTCAAGTGTAGTTACCAAACTTGGTATAGGACTCATCATGGCCTAAAGATGTGTCATGTACCACAGGTAGGTCAATGTGACCTGTTCATGGTTCATTGAACATCACAGATTATTCTTGTCCAAGCTGTAGTTTCAAAAGGTTTTTTTATACAGTAATCAAACTTGGTATTTGGGGCATTATGGCCTAAAGGTGTGTCATCTACCAAAAGTATGTCAGTGTGATTCTAGTTTTCATAATTCACTGAACATCATTAATTATTTTTGTCCCGGTGGTTCAGGAGATTTTTGTATGCCGTGGCGACCATCTGTCGTCCGCACTCTTTAAAACTCTACGTTTCAGCCAATGACCAGATTTTAACCAAATTTTGGTCAAATGATCCTTTCCTGCTCGGCTCCAGAACTTTTAATTCGTCAAATTTTTGAGTCAAAATCTTAGATTTTATTTAAAATTTACTAGAAATTCTCAAGTTACTTTTTGCCATTTTTGCCGATTTCAACCAAGCTAGGCTGAAAGGATCCTAATGTCATTGGCTCATAAAACATCATCGTTTATTTTTGTCTGGGCTGTAGTTTCAAGTGTTTTTTGCATACAGTAACCAAACTTGCTGTATGGATGCATTGTAGGTTATTGGTGTGTCGCATATCAAAAGGTTTGACCTACTTTTCCAGTCCTTGAAATTCAGACAATTTTGGCATGGCAAAAAAATGCTGTGGCAGAACTGAATCACCACAGCACTACTACAGCATTTTTTCAAATTTATGAATTCTAATGTATGTTCTACTTTTGGTGAATTGTAGAACCTTGCTTTAATATGACATCATGATTGATATCTTGTATCTATGATAAAATAACATTGAAGTAGCTGGGCCTGCAATTTTCTTCCACGCCGGCTACTATTTGCTGTGGCAAATTAACGTTTCCACAACTTTTACCACAGCTTTGCTGATTGCTGTGGCGAATTCCGAGGGCTGTTTTTCATGGTTCACTGAGCACGATAGAGAATTCTTGTCTGGTCTTTAGTTAGAGTATTTTGTACACATTAACCAATCATGGATGTATTCTACTGTAGCTAGAAAGAAAGTATCAAGTCATGGTTCATCCAACTTCAAGATTAATTGCATACGTTCAGCGAAAAGCGTGGTTCAGCAGAAAATGGGCGTATTCTTTATGATACACTGAATCACTAAAACTATACTTTGAAAGTAATTTGACTGTGTTTGAATCTGTTGCTTCCCCATGTCAAATTAATTTCAAAATACTCAATACAGACCTCTCCACATGAGGCGAGTGATTGCTCTCCTCTCGCCTACTCTCGCTTAAAATTAATTTTAGGTGAGTATCTCATTGTTCGTCTACATTGCTTAGTAACAATGACAAACTGACGAGTACTGACACTGTTCACCTAAATAATTCTCATTGAGAGGCCTGTTAATACTCCATACCTTATTTGCTTGGCTGTTCTGAAATTTACACACTGGAAATTGCAGTGTTGAAACAAAAAAGTTAAAATGCAAATTATTTACTTGTCTGGTTAGGCCAGACCAATTTAATGTTTTGTTTTACGAAAATTCCTATCCAAAGCACACAATAGGAGATGGGGTTTTAAGCTATTGGCGCATTAATCTCTTCATCGTCCATTCTTATATGACCACCAGATGTCAATGGCTGCTAGCTTAGCCACCAACAACTTTCTGTCAAATTATTTTCAAAATATTTAGCTGGTCCAAAGATTCCCCCGGGAATATGTCGTTTGCAAAAACTCAGCAGTAGACAGTTAAAGTCAGCAGAGAGACAAATGACCCAAATTTTACTTTAGCCCTTTATCCCTCAAATTTGTTCAAAAAAATTTAAATATTTTCATAGAAAATGTCCATTTGCAGACCAAGAGAAGCCTATTTTTGATGATTTACCACTGGAATGACAGGCTATCGAGCCAGTCATTCCGGTGGTAAATTTTCAAAAATAGGCTTTTCTTTGTTTGCAAATGGATATTTCTCAAGACCAGTGCTGAAGCCGTTTTTGGCTGATATAAGTATTAAAGGGTTAAGCATTATGTCCATGAACTTTTCTGTGCTTTAGTTGCAACTGCCACTCAACTAGTATAAGGTTGTTTGTCTATCAGTCTATATGTCTATATCAATATTTTGTCAAAAAAGCTGCTTATATCGCAACCACTGGTCATGGAATTTGAAAATTAATTCGGGTCTGGAAAAACAGTACTTATTTATATAGGTTATGAATGTAAAAGTCATGACAATTCAGAAAAGGGCAGTGTACTGTGAAAAATTGTGCTATAAAAATTAAATTTCAACGAATTTCATGCAGTCAAGATTTTGAATGCCATCTTGTACATCAAATTTCTCACTACATCAGTTCCCCAATTTCACATTTGAAATATTGGATCTTGTTTAATACAACAAGAAACAATGATTTTAATAAGTCCAACAGATTTTGTTATGGTTGAGTCGGATAATAATACTAACTAGTCTTATAAAGCACTGTAATTCTCTTCATTGATGGTAGCCATTGATTTGCAATTCTTTATCATGACTATAATGTGAAACAGCTGCACGCTTTTATTATGTCTAGAAAGATCTCTGGTACTTAGTAAGTTATCAATGGTAAATCTGCTCCTGTGGGATAACTCTCTGTACATAAGTTCGACACCTGTGAATAGATGTTATAAATACTCTCAGAACCACTAACGCTCTAAACTGGGCTGTGCAATGATCTTGAAGAATATCCATTTGTAGACCATGAGGAGTCTATTTTATAAAACTTATTGCCATCGGTAGAATGCCTGGCTCAATAAAAGAGTCAGTGATTCCTGAGATAAAATTTAAAAAAACACATTCTCTTTGCTTGAAATTCATTCGTAAAAAAATAAAATACTTAACCATTACCATGCTGATGTCAATATTCTATCTTTTATGGGTGGTAATTTTTCAACAATTTTTTGTGGGTAGACAGCAACATCTTCCACCAAATTTGTTGAAAAATTAACACCAGTTCATCTTTTAATTTAAGATGAATACTTAAAATTTTGACATGATAGTTGTGCGTGTTAACAAGTCCTGATCATTACAGGTTTGTTTTAGGGAATTCTTTGTTGTTCATGTCTATACAGACAACTCATAATAATGCTTAAATAGCTTTATTTGTTATAGTTAAACCTGGGAATAACTAAGTATCTTTACCCGGATGCTAATCTTTTCTCAAAGCGAAGTATTACTAGGGCGATATGCTGACAAACATCCCAGCATAGGGCTGCTGTTCACGTGTAGGGACTCATTTCATTCCATCTTTCTATTACCACTACACCGCTACACCTCATTATTCTCCGCTTGTAGATAGTTAGCTGCGCGTCATTTTCACAAACCATTGCTGCTTTCTTTGTCCACTCGGACACTTAATTAGTGTGCATAGTTTTTAGTGTTGTGTGTTATTGTTAAACTCCAAGCTGGAGTAGCCATAGAGTCCTCAACGGTGGCCCTAGTGATGATATCCATATCGACAGCCACAAACCTCCTGTAGAGTTTCCAGTTCTGTAGGTGCAAAAACAAGTGCTCGGAGGAATACGTATTGAAATGATAGATTGTTTCATGCTCAGTGTTGGCTGTTTTGTAATGTAAACAGAAGCACCTATGAAGATGTATATCAGGAATGTACTTTGACACGCTTGTTTAATCTTAGATGTTTGATGTATATAGTGGCATCATGATCTAGCGTACCTGTATTACGCTGTGATTATCCAGAGTGGCACCGTGATCTAGCGTACCTGTATTACGCTGTGATTATCCAGTGGCACCGTGATCTAGCGTACCTGTATTATGCTGTGTTTATACAGTAGCACATAGATCTAGTGTACGGCTTTAGCTCTAAGCATTATTATTTCAAGAATCCAAATTGTCAATCAATTAATATAATTTGTGTGTTCTTTGTTCTAAGAAGATATCAAATAATTTGAGGAATTCGTTTCAAAAGAAATTAATGAAATAGGGTTGTATGATCGCGCTAATATCACGTGCTCCAACCTAAAACAATAGGTTAGCCGATATTCACCCTAGCCAGTGTCTTTACAGATAAACAGAGAAACTGTTTGATTATTTTAAAAATAATTTGTCTGGAAGCCATTGCTTCAATTTATTTTTAAAATATTCTGTTGAATGGTTATTTTATACATGACTCTGTAGATTTCTTGTATCTACTCGTTAGCTGTGAAAGAGTTTAATTACATAAGGATGAGAGAAGAGTGTGATGAATTAACGAGTTAGCAAAGGAGGTCATTGTGGAATCCAGTTTCTCAGTCAATCATATGACATCATAATCAACTACGTGACATGTAAGCTGACATCATAATCCATTACGTCATAAATGATGCAAGATAGTCCATAATGAACGCTTAATAGTCTGTCAAGTTGTACGAATTGTATGTTTACTGTTTAATAAACATTCTGTTGAATATTTTGGCGTAGGCAGCAACAGCACCCAGTTAAATTGGTTTCAAAATATTCAACAGCTTACCTGTATAGTTTTCTGGAAATTGAGATTTCAAAGCATGGGTGGAGCTTAGCAAGAGATGTGCGGGGCATAGCTAAAACTGGATTTCTTCATTCGCCTGTAAATAAGTGCTGTATCTAAATTTCACTTCAGTGTTGACCTGATTAAGTTTGTTTATTTTTGAAAACTGAGCAAAGATGCGGTATTTTCAAGTTAATCTTAAACCAGTTACCTCTTCCTTTGAATCATGCCTCACTTGTATAGACTCTACTGTATAGAAATAGCATGTAAAATATAACAGAAATGTAAGTGTAGGCAAATCATTTGATATAATGATAATCAGTTTAAAACTGTTGAATATTTTGAAACTAATTTGATCACCAGCTAGTGTGACTGAAAATCTTCACTTTTCAAGCAAATTATTTTCAAAATATTCAACAGAATTTTTTTATATTGAAATGCGTATGCTGCATCTGTTCTGTAGGATTGATACGCCTTGGTTATGGCATGCTACAGCTAAGTCATTCTCTCAAATTTCCCAACCCGAGATGAAGATGTTCGATGACGATTTATATAATTTACCGGTGTTATTAAGTTTTTGATGATGACCTGTGTTTGGACATGGCGAGCTTGTGTGCCGCCGCCGCAGTGACATTCCAGCATGAGCATGCTGAAGGAGGTTGTATTGCGAATAGAGGTGTTCATGGCTCCGTATCTGTACTCTGCTTGTAGGTTGATATTCGGCACACTGTATCCAGCCTATGCATCGTATAAGGCTGTACGCACGAAGAATGTCCGTGAATATGTGAGTAAATAGTAGTAATCATTTAACAACTTTATTCAATTTTCTCATACAAAATGTCCATTTACAGAACCAAGAGATTATTAGCTCACCTGCTGACCAGAATGGCCAAGTGAGCTTATGCTGTGGCAATCATCTGTCCATCCGTCCTTCATCCGTCAACATTTGATTTAAAACGTCTAAACTGCTTTTTGGATTTTAACCAAATTTGGCTGGAAGGATCCTATGGTGGTAGGCTCTAGAAAATTTATTCAGAATTTTGATTGATTAATCTTGTAGGTGAATCTTAGAATTTATGAAAAATTTACCGGAAATTATCAAAATGCATCTCTTCCTTAGGCACTTGACGGATTTCAATAGAATTTTCCTAGAAAGACCATATTTTGGCAGGATCCGGAACTTCTATTCAGAATTTTGATCTGACAATTTTTTGGGTGAAAATCTTAGATTTTATGCACAACTTAGCAGAAATTGTCAAAAACTCATCTCCGCCTTAGCTGCTTGATGGATTTTAACCAAATTTGGATAGAATGACCATATGATGACAGACCCCAGAGTTGTATTCAGAATTTTGATTTGTCAATTTTTGAGTTGAAAATCTTAGATTTTATGAAGAATTTATCGGAAATTGTCAAAAACGCATCTCCTTAGCCATTTGGTGAATTTCAGGCAAATTTGGCTAGAGGGACCCAATGGTGGTTCGCTCCAGCATTGCTATTTGGAATTTTAATTGGTAAATTTCTGGGGTTAAAATCTTAGATTATATGCAAAATTTACTGGAAACTGTTAAAAACGCATCTCTTCCATAACCGCTTGGTGGATTTAACATCATGAAATTTGATTCAAAACCTTAATAACGTTGCCATGAGAAAAACTCGCAATTTTATCTTAATTTACAGCTGGAATGCCTGTCTCTTAGCCCTTTAACCTGCGAATTTGCTCATAGAAAATGTCCATTTGCAGACCAAGAGAAGACTATTTTGGAAAATTTACCACTGGAATGACTGACTCGGTTATCGAGCCAGTCATTCCAGTGATAAATTTTCCAAAATAGTCTTTTCTTGGTCTGCAAATGGATATTTCTCAACACCACTGCAGTTGATATTTTTGGTTGATATGAGTGTTAAAGGGTTAATAACTATTAGTTGAGCCAGTCTTTCCAATGGTAGAAGTAAAACAAAACCTTGGATGACCTTGGATCTGCGAACATTGCCCAAGTAGGGTAGCGATTCTAAAATGTATGGGTGGGAGCAACCTTCTAAACCCGACCAGAGAGTGAATCAAAATTTGGCTCTGGTATATACAGTCGGGAAACCTAATTTACATGCCGTACTTGCCCCGGGGAGTTATGCAGAGAATAGGCCAATCAAGTTTTATCAAGGTCCATTCATCAATAATGGAGAAGTGACGATTAAGATTTAACGGTGTGGGGGGGGGTGTGGGGGTGGTCGCTGGGTGCACCTTTAAAACCCACAAGTATGGTGAATTGAAAATTGGACTCAGTCCTCGTGTCAATAATTGACATGAGAATATATCCTTGTAGTTTTATCAAGATCTAATGGGCATTCATCAATAACAGGCGAGATGACTTTAAAGTTTAATTTAAAAGTGTTGTGTGACACCATTCTTAAACACACTAGAGTGTAAACTAAAAAAATTGTGCTCCATAATGATGTTGAAACTTGCCAATAGACTATCCCCCTGAAGCTTTATCGAGATCTATTCATCAATCACGGAGGAATAACAATTTTAGAATTTAAGCTTGGAGGGGGTGGGTGGGAATAAAGTGTTTGTAAACAATGCCTTCTAAAACCTGCCATGATAGTGAATTTAAAATCTGTCCTCTGTTATGACGGCAGCACTTACCCCTAGAAAATGTGTGTGAAGTTTTAGGGAGAGGAGTAGTAAAAAGAAACAAACTGTCTCCATCAACAACAAGAACATGAGCATACTTTAGAGATCCATACAGGATCATCAGCAACAGCTCCCAGTCATATCAGTTTCAAAATATTGAACAGAATGTTTATTAAAAACGTAAATTCGGCAAAGATATACAACTCATACACTTGACAGACTTTTCCAACTTCATGACGGTGTTATATACTCGTTATGATTATGATGGCATCCTACACGTGACGTAAAGGATGAATCCAGTTTATTCATCAACCATATGACATCAAAATCAACAATGTCACATATAGGCTGACATGAACGACGTAATTAAAACCATTATAAATGCTTAATAGTCCGTCAAGTTATACGAATTGTATGTCTACTATTTAACCCTTTCACTGATGAATTCTCCGTGTCTCATTTTAAATAATGTCATACAGGAAAATAGTTGAGTATTTTGAAATTAATTTAACTGGAAGTCATTGCTGCTTTAGTTCTAAATGTTTAACAAAATAAATTTATTTTAGTAAAGAATATATTTTTTCAGGGATTTGTTGGTGAAAGGGTAAATAAACATGCTGTTGAATTTTTTGAAATTAATTTGACTGGGCCCTGTTACTGCCATACTTAGTTTCAAAATATTCAACAGGTTACCTGTATTGTTTTCTGAGAAGTGTAGGGATCGATCGATCCCAACATGGGTAAAGCATGGATGGAGCTTAGCTAGAGATGGGCGGGGCATAGCTAAAACTTTATTTCATCAATTGATTATAGCGTCATATACTTGAATGACAGACCAGATCCGTCCATTGACATTTCTCTAGGTTGTCTTGATCATTAACATATTAATTTCATTAATTAAAAAAAAAAAAATTAACATGTTAATATCTCTTTATCAGCACTGATAACAGTGTGTGTAGTTCATACATTACTGTAAAGTTAGCAGTCTGTACATATGTACATGTGTGTTCTGTATACATGTACATACACCACCTACATGTAACGGATCAGTGCATTTCATCAGAAAAAACACACTATTAATAACATTGACCTTAAAGTAAACAAAAACAAACCAGAGTTTGGCAACAGGTAGCTGATGTGTGCACACCTGTAGGCTACACGTATCTCATTAGCTGAGCTCTCAATGAGTCAGTAAATCTCTTTGTACATTCATCATACATATCAGTCTATATGTTTAACTCATTCAACGACAGATCCCTGAACAAAGTAACTTCTTTATGATTTATAGCATATACTGTTGAATATTTTGAAAATTAATATGACTGGAAGCCATTGCTGGCTAAGGCAGAATATTGAGCAGCTTTCCTGTTTATTTGCCATGAGATTGAGATGTGGAATTTATTGGTGAGAGGGTTAACACGTTAACACTCAAATTTAAGAAAATTTTAATTTTCTCATAGAAATTGTACATTTGCACAGCAAAAGATGATTGTTTTTTAAAAGTTACCACTGGAATGACTAGAATGGTCATCGACCAGTCATTTAATAGTAAATTTTCAAAAATAGTTTTCTCTTGGTCTGCAAATGGACATTTCTCAAGACCACAGCAGACACCATTTTTGCCGGACTCGAGTGTTGAAGGTTTAGCAATTAACGCTAAGCAAATTATATGTATGTATGTGAATCATTTTCTGACCACCGGCTAACAATAGCTGGACCATCAGTATGTCGGTAGTAACCACTTCTCAATGAAGGAATCCAGTTTTGCTTATGCACCACCATCTTTAGTTAAGCTCCACCCACACTTCACTCATGCTGGGATAGATCTATTCCAGAACTCCCCGACTATCAATTTCCAGAAAACTATACAGGTAAGCTGCTGAAGATTTTGAAACTAATTTAACTGGGTGCTGTTGACAACATGACATACTATTAAGCGTGTAAGACTGACTAAATTGAGTCGTTCATGACGTAATTGATTACATGATCTCAGTCCTACGTCACGTAGTTGATTATGACATGATATGATTGACTGAGAAACTGGCATCCTCCACTTGTTGGGTTTTAGTGTGAAAGTGTTGAGAAAGTTATATTTCTGAAAAAGTTGCTCCCAATCCCAGGATGATTCATAATGAGGAAAAATTAGTTGCTCTCTGGGATGTAGAAGTGCCTGAGATTGTCACAAAAGCTACACTCAAACAATTTCTACAGAGGTAACTAATTTTTCCTTATGGTGAGAAAGTTGTTTTTAGAAATAGATTAGCTTCAGATTTCATGGTGTATCAATACCTTGTAGTACCACAAGGCTGTGTTAATGGTCAAGATTTTTCTAAGAAAGTTTAATGCCCATTGGAATGACTAGCTTGGTTGTCCAGTTCATATTCCGTAATTAGATTAGTAAAATTTTCCAAAATAATATGCTCTTGACATGCAAATAGACATTTCTCAATACCTCTGCAAACTCCGGTGTCGGCCAGTTTGACTATTAGTGGATGAATCCAGTTTTAGCTATGCCATGCACATTTCTAGTTAAGCTCCACCCATGCTTTGTCCGTGTTGGGATCTTTTTAGTTTCAAAATATTCAAGAGAATGTTTACTAAGTAGTAAAGACATACAATTCGTACAACTTGACAGACTGTTTAAGCATTTAAGATGGACTTAGATACGTCATTCATGACATAATTGATTGTGACATCAACCTACATGTGACGTAATTCATTATGTTTTTGCTTCCGTCCGTCTGTGCGTGCATCCGTCACACACACAGACTTTCTTTCGATAACTTTACTTTTGCTTGGAATATTGTGACAACATTTCATGGGAAGGTTGGCTATGGTAGTAGGCAAATGCACCTTAGTTTGAGGGTCAGTCAGCCTGTCCCTCCATCCCTTTGTCTCTGAATTTGTGTCCATCCGTCCGTGCAAATTTTGGGTTTTCGTTCAATAACTTTATCTTTGCTTGGAGTATTGTGACGAAACTCCATGGGTTGGCTATGGTAGTAGTGTAGTAGGAAAATGAACCTTAGTTTGAGGGTCAGGCAGCCCGTCCCTCTGTCCATCCATCCCTTTGTTTCTGAATTTGTGTCCGTTCATCCATCCAAATTTTGGGTTTTCGTACAATAACTTTGTCTTTGTTTGTTATAATATCAAATAACACACCCCTCCCCCCCCCCTGATATGAGTGTTAAAGGGTTAAACAGAGGGTTTTGGGGGGGGGGGGAACCTTCTGTTTAACCCTTTAACACTCATATGAGCTAAAAACGGCTTCTGCAGTAGTCAAAATGGACATTTTCTATGAGAAAATTAAAATTCTTGAAAAACTTTGAGGGTTAAAGGGTTAATAAACATCATAAACATTTGATCAACAGGAAACAAGCATTTCTTAATGAGAAGAGCTTGACATTCATATGTACTCCGTTATATCAATCAAAAGTTGTCAAAAACAAAATGTTCTGTCCCAGAACATCAGCTGGTTTGAAAGTAAACTGAATGTGTCACAATATCCAGCAGTTCTATTGATCAGTAGATTGTTCTCAAGGTTCGATTTTAGCACTAACTCGTTAACCCGAGGATAGTAGAATTTCATACGGGTTAGTAAAACTACACCTGCACTAACCCATCTGGGTTAGTAATGCTCTCAAAAGAGGAAATACAAAAAAAACCTGTTATAATGTCATTATGGTCAGTACCCACCAGAAATTGACATAAGAACAGATTTTCTGCTACCTTCAATGCTTCCAAGGCAGCAACGGCCTTCTGGACAAATTAATTTCGAAATATTCAACTGTATGGTTGCCTTGGAAATGAGTTCTATAGGGATCCATCGATGAATGCATTAAAGAAATGATCAGCTTTGAGCTTACAAATATGGGTTTAGCGGAATTTGCTGCGGGATAGTAAAATTGGTTAATAACTATGTATTGAAGACAGTAGTTTTGTTCTTTAGCCTGACGCTTGATTACGATTTGTGTAATCCGGAAAGTCTGAATGGTCTGGGCTTGATTTGTGGGCCCCTTTTATACCCTTTTTGGCGGCCTTTAGTGGGCGGCTTTGTGGGTATGCGCATGTGTATGCACAATGGAAGGGTGGGTGGGTAGGCAGTTTGGCGGTTTTGGCAGCTTTTTTTCGTTTTTGGCAGCTCTTATGGCGGCTGGTTTGGTTCTGGTTGGTAGTGTAACCTATGTGGTTATAAATCAGGGTGGTGGCGGTTCTGTGGTCTGTGGGAGTATGTGGTTCTTTTGGGGTGGTATTCTGAGTTTCTTGTGGTGGTTGGTTAGGGTGTTCTTGTGGCAGGTGGGGTTAGGGGTTAATGTCCTCTGTTTGGTTACTTGAGGACATGATTCAGACTTTACAGCGTTTCGTTCATGAAATTTTGAACTCGTCAGAGCCAATAGTGCCGTTTGTGGCGTGTCATATAGGATTCATGTCCCATATGTCAAATGTTTTTGCATGGTCTGTGCATGGGCATTTGTGCACACACGCAGTTTGATGTGGAGGTTGGATGGTTGTGCGTGCGTGTGTGTGTGAGATGGCTTGGCAGAAGGTGCATGGCGTGGACTATGGAGAATAACATTATTACTATATATTTGTATAGTATATAATCTTTCAAGATGTTATGATAGGGCCTATGGTGCCCATATGAAAACGATGTACAGAAGTGAAGCTATGAAACATTTTGGCGTCTTGTTGTTTATATAGAAAAGGTCCTTCTTATGGCAGATAGAATCAACACAACACAGTTCATAAAGTCCAGAAAAGTATTCATACTGGTTCAAATGTTGGTCATAGGCCTCTCAGATCTCTTTGTTATCCGGCATGTGGATACTGTGTAGGTCCATATGCGCTACCCCATCGATGCTGTACGCCCACACCGCAACCCCTTCATAGAATGCACTACCAAAAATTGCATCATCTGCAACAACATGGAGAAAACAAGGTTCTTCAAAAACTACCACACTGGCTTATCTTATAGATGCAAAATCATAGGCAACTGTCAGACACGCAACGTAGTCTACCTGCTAAACTGCAAACTATGCCACAAACATTATGTGGGAGAGACTTTGAGGCCATTCAAAACAAGGATACAAGAACACCTTAGATCCATAACTAATCTCCACAAAAAAGAAAGTTATGACACACCTGTTTCATGTCACTTCAATAAACGCAAGCATACAAGAGCCCACATGAGTCACCGCATTATACAGGTACTTTCCTCCGATCCCGCAGATCCAGTTCAACACCATGGAGGAGATCCAAAGAATCCACACCATGGAACCAACAGGAATAAACCTAGCAGGGTGAGGACACACCTTTTCATGTGGGTCTCCGGGGCCCCAACCCGACATCCACATACGTTGTTATTATTCTCCCGGGATTGTAAAAATTGATGATGCACTATTCCGTCTGGCTTAATAGAAAAAGTCCTTAAAATCTACCCCTGGTTCTCGCCATAGTTCTAGAGCTTATTTGACAAATTCACTTAATACCTCAGTCCTTAATTGCATGTACATGTACTTCATAAAGTGTTTTACTTTTAAAACACTACTGGGCAAATTTGGTAAAGAAATTAAATCTTATAAAAATGTCAATTTACAGGTGAAGAGATTATTTGTTTAAAAATTTACAACTGGAATGACTGTCTCTGTTATTGAGCCATTCATTCCAGTAGAACATTCTCAAAAATAATCTTGAACTGCAAATGGGCATTTTTAAGCCCACTTCAAAAGCCGTCTTTGGCCGTCTTTACCATGAAAGGGAGAAGATATTTTACACTTTTTAATCCATCTACTAGTTTCTGCAGAATATGACAATATATGAGTTCGTTGTTTCATGTCCACTGCACTGGTCACTCAAAAATTGTATTTATCTCAGGCAAATGTCCACTCATATCCAGCCAGATCTAGCTATAAGCTTTTCTAGACTATAGATCAGAGTATTTTCTGTATCTACGTGATTGGCTGGACAGTGGTTATTATTGCTCTGATTGGTTGTTTTGCTTTTTATCTAGGTGAAATGGATGATGTATTGGATTGTATTTGCCCTCTTCATCACTGTAGAAACATTCTCCGATGTCTTCCTATCATGGTAAGGAATAGAAACTATCAGTAAATGCATTAATATATCCTACCGTCGAGAAATCTGGCACTCAAGGCTCCTACTCCTCCTTCTAAAATGATGAGACAAACCAAGAGAAGCGAGGAATCAGCACCAAATGGAGGATTCCAGTTTATTGATCAATCATATGACAGCATAATTAACAATGTCTCATGAAGGCTAACGTCATAATCAATTACGTCTTGAATGGCACGATTTAATCCATCATAAATGCTTAATAGTCTTGTTAAGTATGTCTTTCTTTACTAATTAATAAACATTCTGTTGAATATTTTGAAACTAATTTGACTGGGCACTGTTGCTGCCATGGTCAAATAGTTTTAAAATATTCAACAGTTTACCTGTATAGTTTTCTGGAAATTGTGATTCAGGAGTGCAGGGATCAATCGATCCCAAACACAAGCGAAGCGTAGGTTGAGCTTAGCTAGAGATGGAGGGAGGATTAGTCAAAACTGAATTCTTCTCTTAAAAAGAGAAATTTACCATAGTAAATGAAGTTTGAGAAATATTTGAGGCACTTACAGTATGTAACCTGTAGACTAAAACTTGCGATTGCCGTGCTAGTGATAATGATAACAGGATACAAAAGCTAAGACCTTTTAAGACTAACTTATTATTTTTCAACAAGCTTTTGCTCATAAATGCGATTCATCAGGTCCATTTCACAACTAGTAATACTTCAGTATTACTACTGCCAGTGAGCCGAATCTCATTAACTCTGCTTGTCACGTTGGCCAAAAATGCCTTCTTCAGTGGCCTTGAATATATATGTTTATTTGCAGACTAAGAGAATGCTATCTTTCACAATTTACCTCAGAATGCCTGTCTCGATGGAAATTCCAACGTTGTTCCAGTGGTAAATTACAGAGACAGCAACAGTTTCCAGTCAAATTAGTTGTAAAATTTTCATTAGAATATTTTACTTACATTTTCAATTTGTACCTGGTATGTCTCGCTGAAACGGAGCTTATCATAGTTCAGGAGTTATGACCAATATGTGGACACTGAGCTCCCCCCCCCCCCCCCCCCATAATTTTTATATAATACATACTGCTCAAATAGTTGGAGTAATTTCCAAATGAATAGGAACCAAGATGCCATATCCCTTGTTAGAATGAGCACTAACAGTCAGATATATCAACAGCGATTGATTTAACTCTTTCACCGACAAATCCCTGAAATAGTCAATTCTTTTTACGATATAAAACTTATTCTGTTGAATATTTTGAAAGGGATTTGACTGGAAGCATTAAAGGGATGCTGATATTGTTGACAATTTTTTGATCATTAAAGGATATTAAGACAGGTGATTGAAGGACTAATCAGTCATCATCTCGTCAATTAAAATGTCATTGATCATGGCACCATTTTAAACCAAGTATTTATGTGTGCTGACATTAGTTGATAAATCTATTCATTCAGGACCAGTTTTATAAGTAAAATATATCTCGGGGTCATAGAACTTTTTCCCAAAAATTGCTGTCTAATCATTTATGGTGTTTTATTTACAAATTTGGCGAGAATGGTTAGGCTCACCCGGGGTCCCTATATGCGTGAATATTTTGCAGTTTCAAGGCATGTGAATAAAAGTGCTATACGTATGCTAGTATTATCTCACATTATTTGCTGCCTCTGGCTGGCAAGTAATCATTAGAGTTTAGTGACCTTGATGAAGAAGCCTGAATAAGGCATTTGATGATACAGAAATAATCTAGGTCAATGTTTAGTAAATGTTGGAATGAAGGCTACAATGCAGTTCATAAATAAGTTAAAATGTTTCAAAAGTATAAAAAATAAACGTGTTAGTTTGTAAGAAATGTTTTGTTGAATATTGTGAACATAATTGTATTGGAAGATATTGCATTGTTGTCTAGGGCAGCAATGTCTTCGACACCAATTATGTTCAAAATATTCAATAGTACAGTGGATATGGCAGTCCTGGATCATCGGCAGTTTCGGATCACTATCTTAATCATCAATCAAATTCTTTTGAACCAGGCTTTGATTTAATATTTTGTTATGTTTTTCATGCATTCAAGAGACTAAAGTAGCTAAACACTCAGAGCAGCAACTACAGACAGGCCATAAGCTAGTAGTCATTATGCAAAAACGGACCACATACCAGGGTTTAGGCTTCGTAATCGGAGCAATGGTCTTGGACTATGTCATTAGTTTTGGATGCATCAGTGACCTCGTTGTTTCATCGACCTGGCTATGCACCACCACTAAGTGTCGCATTTGCAATGCATATGGCCTAACTACCGAAAAAGCCAAAGAGAATCCAGCAATATTAGATTCCTTCTATGCAGAACTGAGCTCCGCCATTACAATCCCGGCTAGATGGCAACCATTCGTATGTGGAGATTTCAACTCCAAGAGCTCTAGGTAAACTCGGAATTGCAGACAAAAGTTCAGGACTTGGCTTATGCATGGGATCCTATGGAGAGGGCACATGCAACAGCAATGGAGATGCACTGGTGGCATTCCTTAGTTCCAATAGCCTATTTGCCACAAATACGGCTTTCAAACACCCATGCCATCACCGGACAACATGGACTGAACACATTACTGATTGCAAAGCCGCAAAAGGTTCTAAGGCTACAAGAGCTGTCTTCAACCAAATAGACTTCATACTATGCGAGACAGAATCAAAACCCCTACTTCGGAATGCTTGTTCCTATGGAGGCACAGACCTCAATTCTGACCATAAGCCAGACATTACACACCTTCAGATGAATGATCTCTACGTAATATATAAACGCCATACCAGGCAAGAGGGTAGAGTCACCTACAACCTACCCAAGCTCATCAGCGACACTGACACTCAAATGTCATACAAAAAAGCCCTCGGGGAACAGATAGCTAACATCGACCTCAGCTCCGATCCAAACGAAGCCCTAACCAAAACACTATTCTATGGCATCATCAGCTACCAGCGCCATAGGTGTTCTTAAAAACAAATTAGGTATACTGACGACCCTCTAGTAGGAAAACTGTCAGCAGAACAAAATGCGTTACGGCTGCGCATCTATCAAAGTGGCCAAGATGAAGACCGCACCAAACAACGCCGGGAGCACAAAAACATTCTGTGCCACATCAGCGAATGCTTAAAAGATCTTGCTATTCAACAAGCAGACTCCCTAGCAGATGAAATCACTGCCATGGATGACTGTCACAAAGTCGCCCTTATCGCACTACCCACATCCAAGAAGTCACCTGGCCCCAGCCAATCTGCAGTCCATTGTGCTCCTCAACAGCATACGGAAAATCCTATCCAATGTTACTCTATGCCGCATCCGAGATAAGATCGATGACTTCACCGGATCATGTCCAAGTCGCTTCAAACATGGAAGCAGCTGCGCATACATTGTATGGGCTCAACGCATGCTTGTGTTCGTAATAAATGTCCAAACACTGGGATTTCCACAAAATGGGCGTTGACATGTCACCAGCCTTCGACACAATTAAGCGCTCAAAGATCCTTAGATGTACTACACCAGGCCAGTTGCAATGAAGATGAGCTATGACTAGTGAGACTATTGCTTGCAGACACCAAGCTGAGAGTACGAGACAAGTCAGTGAAGTCTGTAGAGTTTGAGACATCGAACTTCTCCCAATAGCTGCAAGCAAACTAAAAATTTAGAATCTCTGAATGAATCCAAAACAGAATTCACCAACATATACCTATCTACAAAGTATGAAACTAAAGAATGACGACCCACTTCGTGGCGGCGAACCATGGAGGAAAAGTAAAATCCTGGACTCACTGCTTTGCAGTACTGCTGACATTGCTGTGCGCTACATCATGGGGAACATAGATTTCCAGTCCTTCTGGAAGCTAAGGATTCGTAGATCAAAGATGCCCTTGATAAAAAGGCTAAGTTTATACAATGCAACCTGCGTATCCTTGATGCTGTATAACTGTAACAGCCGGGCAGCTCCAAAGGCAGCTCTAGACAAACTTGATGCCTGCCGCCGCAAACACCTATGTACCATCACTGGACACCGATGCCCAGACAGCATAATTTCCAATGATGCACTATACAAGATATGTCATACGTCGCCGCTGTCTGTAAAAGTCTCCCAGCAAACATGGTCCATGTTTGGCCATGTGCTAAGGATGCCAGAAGAGACACCAGCACAGAGAGCCTTGGAATTCGCCTACTCGGAGCCAGCAAATACAAAGCCAGGAGAGGACGTCAGTGCATAAATCTGCTAAGCGTGCGATGAGGTGACCTCAAGAAAGCAGGACTCTATACACCCAAGTCAAGAATGGACCTGAGGAAGCTAAGGATTTCGGCTGAGGACAAGGCACAGTGGGCAAAAGCGAAGAACGACTGATTGCAGCCGTAGGATGTTTCTACTACTACAGCCGCAGAATACAGTAATCATACATATGTTTTTCGATAACTTCAGTTTATTGATGACCAAGAAACATAAAATTATGTATCTCAATTGTTTTATATTTCCAGCAGTTAATTAATAATAATTCCTCTGTCGCGATAACCATTCATTACGCCCGCCACGAAAACAAGCTCATCTCTCATAGCGGGGGATGCCGAAAATGCTTCTGTGGACAGCACATGTTTGTATGTCAATGATATTTTTTATATTTTTGTTTGGTGCCTTGTCAAAACATGACAATGGGATAAGACAGGTTTCGAAAATATTATTTTATCGTGATCAAACTGACAGTTTAAATTACGTGATCCGGAACTACCCAAAATGGTCAAAATTGCGGTATTTGGTTGACTCACAGTAGTGTGAAATTCTTCAAAGGGCAAATGTCAAACTAAATCTATATACTAACATGTTTGATTTAAAATATTCAATAACCAAATTCATAGGAAAATTTTTTTTAAGTAGTGATCCGTAACTGCCTGGCATACTGTACATTTCATTTTGTTTTGGAAAGTTGCTTATAAAAAAAAGAGGTTATATCTGAGCTATACTGTAGTGTACAATTAGAAAATGATGTTACTAAAAGTTGTTGATGTTACTTCTGCAGCGACGACGACTTACAGCAACATAATGATAAGAATGGAACCAATTAATCCTTTATCTCTTTAAGCCTTGAATTTGTTCAAGAAAATTTAGATTATTTCAAAGGAAATGTCAATTTGCAGACCTAGAGAAGACTATTTTTGAAAGTTTAGCACTGAAGTGACTGGCTCGGTTATCGAGCCAGTCATTCCTCTGGTAAAATTTTCAAAAATAGTCTTCTCTTGGTCTGCAAATTGACACTTCTCAAGACCACTGTAGAAGCCATTTCTAGCGGGTATAAGTGTTAACGGGTTAATGGCGAAATTTGGTTAAGAAAATTTAATTACCTGCCTATTGAATGTTTATTTACAGGCCACGGGAAAACGATTTTTGAAAATTTATCACTGGCTCGAGTCAGTCATTCCAGTGTTAATTTTCAAAAATTGTATATTCTTGGCTTTGTAGATGGACATTCTATAAGACCATAACAGAGGCCGGCTTTGGCCAGCTTGACCAGTAAAGGGTTAATACATTTAATGGAAATTGACCAAAAATGCTGACAGCCATGGATTTAAAGGTCAATAATAAGTGTGTCAGGGGGTTCAATCCTCCTTAAATCTCTTGAGTTCTTTCTTTTGTCTTGGGGATGCCAGACAGTACTCCGAGTACAATTATCAGTTTGGCATGTATCCAGGCCACAGGCCAGTGAAACTGCGCTCTGGCATTTTGTGCTCCTTTATTAACAAAAGCTGTAGTAAAGAAACTGAGAATCACTACCAAGATTTAGTTATAGGTTATTAGTGTGTAGTTTAACCCCATCTCATCTGATCCTCTATAGACCACAACCCTCCCATTCCATGTCTGATAAATTCATCGGCCCCTTGGGAGTTTAGCTTTAATGATTTCCACTAATAAGCTCCAAGTGTTCCTTCAACATTGTCTCCCTATGATTCAAACTTGTCATCTGTTAGCTTTTGTTTGTTCACATGAACGATCTAAAACCATATACATGTATATGATGAAACCATGTTTTAATATAAATGCCAGCAAGGTCGGTTCTAATTAATATTCTGTAACAACACGTTCTTCAAGACATCCGAATCAAATATTTACCTATACAGAAATTTAGGCAAATATTAACCCTTTAATGGGAAAGTTGGCGAAAACTGGCCTCTGCAGTGGTGTTGAGGAATGACCGTTTGCAGGCTAAGAGATGACTTCTTGAAAATTTATCACTGGAATGCCTGTCTCGATAACCGAGCCAGCCATTTCAGTGGTGAATTTTCAAAAATAGTCCTCTCGACATGCAAATGGACATTCAATAAGCAAATATTTAGATTTTCTTAGCCAAATTTGACCATTAAAAAAATGTTAAATAGCTAACATGTCATGTCGGCCATGTGTCATCAGTTGTTTGCAATTAAGAATTTTGATTAAGTGTTGAAAATGTTAGTGCTTATGTGTTTAATTTCCTTGACAGGCTTCCATTTTATTACGAGATGAAGATAGTGTTTGTGATATGGTTGTTGTCACCCCTTACCCGTGGCTCAAGTTTTCTCTTCCGAAAATTTGTACATCCACAGCTAATTAGGCGGGAAAAAGTGAGTATGAGTTAAGATATATATACACCTGTGCAAAAGTTAAGCACCAGCAAAAACAATAGAACGTAGAAACATGATGGTACAACTAGGCTGCCATACTTTTTGTCCCCGCGTTAGCTGACATAATTCCAAGTACGAAATGCACATGCATGCATGACTTCACGCCGCTTGATGTCCGTGCATGGCGGGACACAGCACACGTGTTCAGTTATGTAAAAGTCCAGTTTGAGGTGTAGAACATTACATACAGATTTAGGCTACAAGATTAGGAATTTTGTGTTCATGACCGTGGTTTATTTGTACAGAGCATACCACTGATATGTCATGCAGAGAGATTGGCAGACAGCTGAACATTAGCCATACTGTAATCAGTCGTTTGATTGCAAAACATGGGCAAACTAACGAGGTGAAGGACAGGCCTAGATCTGGAAGACCGAAGAAGACTACTGCCCGTGATGATCGAGCCCTAGTACGCCTTGTTAGGAGATCTCCATTCACCAACAGCAGAGTGCTCAGCCAGCAATGGGAAACGCGCAATAGAGTGTCAATGTCTACCGTCAAAAGGAGACTGTATGCTGCTGGCATGAAAGCTAGGAGACCTGTCAGACGTCCTCTCCTCACTGCACACCACAAAGAGGAGCGTCTGAGGTGGTGCAACGAAAGAAGACACTGGAACATGAGATCCTGGAGACGGGTACACTGGTCCGATGAAAGTCGTTCCTGCTTCATGCCACAGATGGTCGAACTCGTGTATGGAGGTCCAGACGCACGGCGTACGACCAACGTAACATCATGGAAGAAGTTCCATTTGGTGGAGGTTCCGTTATGATATGGGGGTGCATCTCATTTGATTGTAAGCTGGATCTGTTGACTGTACCTGGAACACTAAATGGACAAAGATATCAAGATTCCATACTGGATAGAGTTGTTGTCCCTCATTTTGTAAATCATGCACCTGGAACCCACCCTATATTCATGGATGACAACGCCCGACCACATCGTGCTAGAGCTGTACATGAATACCTCCGCCAGAATGCCATCGAAACCCTACCATGGCCAGCAAGGAGCCCTGACATGAACCCTATTGAGCATATCTGGGACATTCTGGGAAACATGGTGAGAAGGAGGGATCCTCCTGTGCAGAACCTACAGGAATTAACAGACGCACTCCATCTTGAATGGCAACGAATACCACAATGGCGTATCAGTCGGTTGGTGACCAGCATGAGACGTCGTGTCCAGGCCGTCATCCAGGCACAAGGTGGATATACCCGGTATTAATAATGACAGTCTCAAACTCGTGCACAGATGTTAAACTTCGTTTTCAGACACCATTAATGACAATCTAGCCACGTGTGTCAACTGTAGGGAAATAGTTGTCAGTTGTGTCAACTTAACCATATTCAGGCCTCGTTTTCAAGTTCAAACAAAAACATACAGTGTTTCCCCACCATCATAATCAGCATTCCTCTAGTTGCATTATTACCTCTTGCACTAAGATGGATGGGTACATAAATGTTTATGCTATTGCTTTCTTCATAGCACATGAATATACCCTCGCATGTGCGTAAAAATAGGGTGGTGCTGAACTTTTGCACAGGTGTATAGTTCTCCCACTCTACATGTTAATATGTCAAACCTGTTCGAGAGTCCACTTGCCTTTTTGGCCCACAAGCTGATCATTCTTTAACTCATTAATCCTCATATGTTTGTTTAACCCTTTAATGGTCAAATTTGCTCCAAAATGTTTAATTATTTTCTTACTGAATGTCCATTTACAGGCCAAAAGAATACAATTTTAGAAAATTTATCACTGGAATGACTGGCTAGGTTATCAAGCCAGTCATTCCAATGGTAATTTTTTGAAAATTGTATTCTCTTGGCCTGTAAAGGGACATTCCACAGGACCATAGCAGAGGCCGGTTTTGGCCAGTATGACCATTAAAGGGTTAAGAAAGTTTCAATTTCTTATCGATAGTGTCAATGAAGAGATTATTTTTGAAACTTTACCCAGTCATTCCAGTATTAAATTTTCAAAAAAGTCCTCTATTGCTGTGCAATAGACAATACCACTGCAGAAGCTGTTTTCAGCTGACTTGAGTTTTAAAGGGGTAAGATAATCTTTTCTGGTTGAAATCTGTGTTTTCGGAATGAATGCCAGCTATCATACTAAAGAGAATAGAATCTAGGAACGTAAACAATGGTGGAATCCTGTTTTAGATATGTCCCTCGCATCTCTAGCTAAGCTCCACCCACACTTCCCGTGTTTGGATCGATAGATCTTTGCACTCCATATATCTAAATTTCCATAAAGCCGTACCTGCAGGTAAGGTGTTGAATACTTTGAAACTAAATTAACTGGCCGCTGTTGCTGTCCATGGCAGCAAATGGGCAGCAACAGCGCCCAGTCAAATTAGTTTCAAAATATTCACCAGAATATGTATTAAATAGCAAAGACACATTTTATACAACCTGATGGACTATTAAGCGTTTAAGACGGATTAAATCTCATCGTTCATGATGTAATAGATTATGATGTCAGCCTACATATGACATAGCTGATTACGACGTTATATAATTGATCGATAAACTGGATTCCTCCATTATGGTATGCCCTTTAATGGTTAAGTTGGTCAAAATCAGCCTTTGCGATAACTGAGCTAGTCATTCTTGTGGTAAATTTTCAAAAAATCATCTCTTGGCATGCAAATGATTTACTTGCTCAATTTTGGACATAAAAAGGGCTAAGTGTTAATATAGCACCTGTGCTTATTGATAAGTGTCTGGTGCTCAGCTTTTTCTCAAAGTTACTGCATATTTATTGCAATCTATTTGTTATCCTGTACATTACTGTCAGGTAGTTACATAATTATTGCATAATCCTCTGACAGTGGCATATTGGGTATATATATATACACTATTATAACTGACATTAACATTGCCTGTATAGTGTAGTGGGCGGGATTGCTGTACATGACTGCACACCAGTAGTCTAATTGAAGCTGATGCGGACTACAGAATTTAGTGTTGCAAAACCTGTCTAGGTTAACTGTTTACTGGTCAAAACCAGTCTCTGCAATGGTTCTGAGGAGTGCCCATTTGTAGGTCAAGAGAAAAGTGTTTTTGAAAAGTTTATGACTGGAATGCCTGGTTAGACAATCGAGCCAGTCACTCCAGTTGTAAATGTTAAAAAATAGTCTTCTCTTGACCGGCAAATGGACATTAACCCTTTAACACTCATATATCAGCCAAAAACAGCTTCTGCAGTGCTCTTGGGAAATGTCCATTTGCAGACCAAGAGAAGACTATTTTTTTTTAATTCACCACTGGAATGACTGGCTCGATAACCGAGCCAGTCATTCCAGTGGTAAATTTTCAAAAACAGTCTTCTCTTGGTCTGCAAAAGGACCTTTTCTGTGAGAAAATTGAATTTTTCTCGGACAAGTTTGAGGGTTAAAGTGTTAAATACAATATCAGAAACGATGTAAATAAAGATATACTGTGACTCCATCGCGGACACTGTATTGATGGTGATGGGTCGGATGATGCGGCGACGATGTCCCTATGTTTATCTACTGGGAGATGTTAGGGTGAACTCCACCTCTGTAGTATAGGTTGAGAGGTATATTTAAAACCACTACAGAAACTATTGATGGCTGGGTTGCTAGATAAAATATAGCTGTTCAATTTAACCATTTAACCATTAAATTTGTTTTTAAAAATTTCCATTTTCTTTTAGCAACTCTCCATTTGCAGATCAAAAGTTTATTTTTGAAAAGGTACTACTAGAGTGACTGCCTCAATCTCACTCGACTGGCTGGCTCAGTTATTAAGCCAATCATTCTAGTGGGAAATAAAAAATTAAAAACGTTCTCTTGGTTTGCAATGGACATTTCACATGACCAATGCAGAAGTCCTTTTTTGGCTTTAATGTTAAAGGGGGTTAATACATGAAGAGCAGTTATTCATTTTAACAGCTAGCAATTATTAGCTCATCTGGAGGCCAAGTGAGGTTATGCCATGGCGACCGTCCATCGTCTCTGTCTGTCTGTCGTCTGTCCATCAACTTTTGCTTTAAATGCGACTCCTCATTAACCGCTTGGCGGATTTCAACATAATTTGGCAGGGACAGCCCTATCGGCGTAGGCGTCAGAACTTGTATACAGAATTTTGATGGGTCAATCTTTTGGGTGAAAAACTTAGATTTTATGAAAAATGTAGAGGAAATTGTGAAAACGCAACACCTCATTAACCGCATGGTGGATTTCAACCAGATTTGGCTGGGAGGACCCTATGAGTGGAGGCTCCAGAACTTGTATACAGAATTTGTATGTATGGTAAATTTTTTGGGTGAAAATCTTAGATCTTATGAACAGTTTATTGGTAATCGTCAAAACGCTATTATTCATTAACTGTGTGGCGGATTTCAACTTAATTTGGATGTAAGGACCAAATCCGGCTTGGCTTCAAAACTTGTATACAGAATTTTGATTGTTCAATTTTTTTTGGGTGAAAATCCTGGATTTTATTAAAAGTCAAAACACTACTGCTCATTAAACTCTTGCCGGATTTCAATTTAATTCCGTTTGAAGGACCATATAGGAATAGGTCTTAGAACTTGTATACAGAATTTTGATTGATCAATATTTGTTGTTGGAAATCATATTTTATGAAAAATTTACTGGAAATTGTTAGAACGCTACTCTTGATTAACCACTTGAAGGATTTCAACCCTAGTTGGCTGGACGTACCATGTTGTTGTAGAGTCCATGGCTTCAATTCAGAATTTTGATTGGACAATATTCTGGGTGAAAATCTTAGATATTATGAAAAATTTACTGGAAATTGTCAAAATGCTTCTACCGTATTTCGCTTAATTGTAGCCTATGCTCTAATAGAAGCCCACCCCCTAACTTTGACATATGAGCTCCAATGATTTCTTAGCAGTTTCAAAACGGCAAAACTCTGTATTAGAAGCCCACCCCCTAACTCAGCAGATTGTATATGAACATTTTTTTTTAGGAGCAAATTTGTAAGAATAGCGTGTATAATTATGACAATCGTCCACACCGATCTCCGCCCTGATACATTTCCGGCCCCTCTAGAAATCAATACAGACCTTGGATTTGTAAATGTCAACCACCTATTAGATTAATATTAATAGTAGGCCACGTATGTTCAAGATATAATAAAGTTTATTCCACACTTCTAGTCAAAATGCGCGTAAAACAGTCTTGGTGTGATTAAATACCTTCCTTATAAATATATTTTAAGACCCAATTTATGTACCAAACAAGCACGGGAGAAAATGCGCATCAATTTGTAATGCCGATCAACATTAAATGATCCAAATTGAATTATTACGAATGACAATATAGCCAGCTTCTTAAGTTGGCGAGCCAGTGGCTCTTGGGATGGGAGGCGCTGTGTTCTCGCGAGATATTATACGCTAACGGGAGTTTATCAAATGGGTACCCATTATTAGCTCACCTGGCCAGAATGGCCAAGTGAGCTTATGCCATGGCGACCGTCCGTCGTCTGTCTGTCTGTCTGTCCGTCCGTCCGTAAACTTTTTCCTTTAAACGACTTCGTCTCAATAACCACTGGGCCGATTTCAATTATATTTGGCAGGAAGTATCCTTAGGGCATAGGGATCCAAGTTTGTTCAAACAAAGCCGATCGGGCGATTTGGCCAGTGGTCATCTTGGATTTTGGCCGATTTTAGGAAATGGCTTTATTAATCTTCTTCTCCGAAACCGCTTGGTGGATTGATTCAAAACTCACGAAATATCATGTAGGGCAAGAGCTGAACCAAGTTTGTCGAAGGAACTTGATTGGCCAAATGGTTCGGCGGCCATCTTGGATGACCTAGTTTTTGTGAAAATGACTTATTCTGCAGAACCGCTGAACGGATCGGGCTGAAATTTTGGGGATATGATTATGGACTAAGGGCCATTAAAGTGTGTTCATGGGAAGTTGATAGGTAAAAAACATGGCCGCCATGGACCAATCAGATTTTAGCGTGTTTGGCTGCCAGTCAATTTTTTTATTTGATGGATTTTGAAGCCGAAATTGGTTTGTCAGTCAGCTGTCGTATAGCGATAACCCCATCCGTCTTCTGTATGTCCGTCCATCCATCTGTTTGTCCGTCACCAACAATGGCGGCTCATTTTGTTATTTCTTAATGGATTGACACCAAACTTGGTCGCAATGTTAATGACGGCATCTAATATCTGTGTTGTGAAAATGAAACTGATAGGACGTCAAATGCCAGAGTTATCACTCCTTAAATATTTGCAGTCTCACTTTCATAGGGCAAATAATGGTTTCCTCCCACCGTCCATTGATTTATCACCATGTTAGATTTTATTGCCAAACTAGATATTAAATTCCAATTAACAGATTAACCTTTCCAATACTGCAGAAATATTTAAGTTGTTATTACACCACAAAAACATCCATTACCGTTCAATCACTACTTGCTAAATCAAATATCTGCATTTAGCTATCAGAATAAAATTGTTATGCTCGCTTACATACTCCCTAATGCCAATACCATCACCATGTAGACCCTCAACCAGGCTTCTGGTAGAGGGACCCCCTGCATTAGCCTTACAATAGACTGGCACCAGTCTGTACACACTCCTTGGTGACGCCTGTCACTAAGCACGCTCGCGCATGCGCAGTAGGTCCCAAATGTGAAAACTGATTCACTTTTCAAATATTCTGCTAGCAGATCAGTTCGCCTGCTGCCATATGGATAAAAGTTTATAGCTTTGCACTGAAAAGTTCAGCTACATTTAATTCTCTGACTCAAGAAAACATGCCTACCATGAAATCTATCTTGCCTATGTTATGTTTAACTTTCATGTCATGGTGTTTTAGAGGGTTTTTGTAACTCTAGTTTTGAGTTACCAGTTTTCCTGTCAGTACTCCCGTTTTCGAGGTTTGAGAAACCATGCCTATTATATACAATCAAATTACCATGTTATAAAATAGCCAAGTACCACTCTTAATACGTAGATCCTTTATAGTGCTTTCAAACATTTTATTCAGGAATCACTGTGATTCCAGTCTTCAGTCAGATTTCACGCACTTCCAGACAAGAGATGAAATCCCTGAAGTAAAAGTCTGGTGATTCAAAGAATAAGTCTGGTTATGCATCCTCAGGTAGGAGCCAGATAAAAGACCATATAAGTCTTGAGGGTCTGCATAACCTTCATGCGATGGCATCGGTGGCGGAAGCTTTCGATCCTTCATCTCATGCATAAGTTCATCTTTCCCGTAATTCTTATTGCCAGAAATGTTTTAAGATCTTCCATCTCCTCTGCTCCCGTCTCTGCTCCTGGCTTGTCCGGGCAAGCGGGTTTGCATTCCGGTTTGTCTTATGGTTTTACCGGGCATCCGGATATGAGCACTGTGATTGTCTGGCTTGGCTGAACATCCGGTGTCTCATGATTTTCTGGCTTTTCCGTCCACTTCAGGTTTTTCCGTTTCCGGCAGTAGTGTTGCTGTTTCCGGTAGGAAGAATGCATATCCGGGTCTGTTGGACCTGGCATTGCATCATTCATCTATTTCCGTTTCCGGTTTTTCAGCTTCCTCTTCCGGTAGTAGTGTTGCTACTTCCGGTAGGAAGAATGCTTATCTGGGTCTATTGGACCTGGCATTGCATCATTCATCTATTTCCGTTTCCAGTTTTTCAGCTTCCTCTTCCGGTTGTAGTGTTGCTACTTCCGGTAGGAAGAATGCTTATCTGGGTCTGTTGGACCTGGCATTGCATCATTCATCTATATCAGTTTCCGGTTTTTTCAGCTTCCTCTTCCGGTAATTCTGTACATCCGGGTTGTAGGATCTTGATCAGTTTCTGGTAGTCTACTTCCGGTTTACACATTTCCGTTTCCTATTTTTCCACATCCGGATTTCGTACAGCCGGGGATACGGTCATTTCCGGTTTTCATGGATCTTTCTGGTGTTCTAGGATTATCTTCCGGGTCTGTCTTCCTGTTTTGGATTTCAGGTGATAGAGAACTTCCTGGGGTTCCAGTTTTGTTCTTCAAGTCCGGTTTACATGTTCGCTTTCCTAGAATCTTGTCATCTTCTTGCCTAAGATTTAGTCTTATTTCCATATTTGTTTAATATTGGAAATGTTTAATGGCTGAAAATATTCATACCGAGTCATTGCCAGTCTTGTAGTCTCTCTTGGAATTGTAGTCTATTCAGACATTTATTCGTTTATCAGTGACAATTTTCAACGTAATTAAAGACTCTTCTGACTGGTTGCCGTATGGGTTTTTTGTTGCAGATTATTTTATATGCGCATATCATCAGCCGTCTGTATTCTACGCATTATCTCGAGATACGATTTTTACTTAAATCCAAGTTTAGATGGCCGGTCGTCTTCGGGCCATTCAGCCTTTCTTCGCACTCCTTTTACCTCTTATGTCGGCAGGTTGACATATTTATTTTAACCAAAGGGAGTGAATTTGTAGAGGGAAAAACCCTGATTCTTACGTAAATCGTAGTCTAATTTTGTCAGTCGCTGAAAAGAATTAGATTCAGTAAAGGTTTCATAGGGATCAGTATGACTACAAGATTAATGTCTACAAGAACAATAGTCGCTTAGAAAAGATAATCAAGCGGATAAGGGGGCAGGAAGAAGGAATATAAGTCGAATTCTTCTTCTGCGTTGACATAGTTTCGGTGAGTTCGCTTTGTTTTCATTTTTTTTTCCAGAATTTTGGTTGTTTTCCCTCTTCTAGCGTAATTTTTTGCTCTATTTTGACTGGGTTGCTGCAGGCCTCCGGATGGTGGTTTTCGGTGGGCGGGGACTCGGGATTTGCTGGGTCTTTTGTGGGCGTTTTGGCTGAGGGTTGTTGGTGAAGCGAATTCCAGTCAAGTCGGCCCAATTGCCAACCCGGCATACTTAATTTAGTCAGCTCGGCCTTGGATAAAAAGACCCAAACCACACCCTTGATCCTCCACACTGGGAAAACAAACTAGAGAGCATAGCTATTCGCACCACAGTACCTCATCTCACAACCAAAGATGAACACAGTGATGTGAGCAAGAAGGCCCTGACCCTAGCCATGCTGGAAGAAATGTACCCTCAGGAGACATGGATAAGGATCTACACAGATGGATCAGCCAAAGATGCAATTAGGAGCGGAGGTGCCGGACTGCACATACAGTATCCAAACGGACAACATGAGTCAGCTGCAATACCGACAGGCAAACACTGCACAAACTACAGAGCTGAAGTCGAAGCACTGGTTCATGCAGCTAATACCATCAGCAGAACAGCAGACCCTATTGCACAGATTGTCTTTTTATCTGATGCCCGCTCCGTCCTTGAGGCTATCACCAAAGGTAAGCTGCCACAACTTGAAGAAGCACTACAAACCATCAAATGCTTTCGGATAGCACTGCAGTGGATCCCCTCACACTGTGGAGTCCAAGGAAATGAGGAAGCAGACAAGATGGCACAGGTGGGTGAAGAAGAGAATCAGACAGAAAACATGGTTACCCATACAGAGATGAAGACTATCATTAAGTCCCTCTATAGAACACCTCAATCAGAAGATGCCTACCATCATCTCTCGAGGCCAGAGCAAGTGACCATTTTTCGTCTCAGAACTGGACACAACAGACTAAACCAACACATGTACAGGCGGTTCCACCTTACGACATCGCCCGCTTGTCCTTGTGGAGAAGCAGAACAGACCACAGAGCACATACTTCAATGTTGCAGTACGTATCAGCTGCTGAGAGAAGAGATCTGGCCTTTGTCAACCTCTATTCTTGAACAGCTGTATGGGCCTGTGGAAGAACTGCAGAAAACCACAGATTTCATCTTGAGAACGGCTCACCAAGTGTGATACCAGCGATCGAAAAGAAGAAGAAGAAAAGTCATGTCGGCCCGATTTAATAAAAGTCAAATAGGCCTAGGAATGCATTCACCTGGCTTCTTTCTTCTTCTTTTCGATCGCTGGTATCACACTTGGAGAGCTGTTCTCAAGATGAAATCTTTTCACCTGGCTGGAAGCATGGAATAATTGGGAATCTCATATTTCTATATCCTTGATTTCGGAACTTTACTTAAAAAATTGATGATATGGAAATATGAGATCCCTCTTATACCAGTCGTATTATACCAGCATTAGTCGTCTGTTGGTGGAACTAATAATATTTACTGGCGTTTACGTCTCTTTATTAAAAGACAGTCGGAATTATTAGTGTCTATTATTATCACTAACGCGCAACTATTATACATAGACATAGACAATCTTTATCCTAAAAGCACTATCTTTTTAAGACGATGGCGATCTTAAGATATTACCGAGATTTCCGTGTGTGTCATGGTATACAGATTATCGTGTGTAGTAGCTACCATAGAAGTCCAGGTAGGCCTGCTACACTCGATAATCTTTATCCTATTTAAGCGTGCTGGTTAGCCCAATAATATTGCTATAGCTATGTTCATATGTACATTTAAATGCGCAGTGTCGGTTCGGCCTAATAGTGCACCTATAGGTATATACATGTGTGCGCATATGTGCATTCGTATGTGGCTATGGGTGGTACTGTAGGGTCAGCTCGACCCAAGGGTATAGTCGCACATGATAGGCATAAACATAGGTCGAGTTGACCTGGGCCGAGTTGGAACTAGGCCGAGTTGAGGGTGGGCCGGGGTGTATTTGGGCCGAGTTGACTGGATACTGGTGAAGCCACTGGCAACTTTCGGTCGGATTGTTCCTGGACTGTTCGGGGGGTCTTGGGTTTTTGCTCGTTGAAGTTGTTGTCTGGGTGCTGGCGGCGGGCCGGTTGGAGTGGGGTGGGGGTTGCGCTGGAGGGGTGGAAGAACGGCCGAGAATCTTTGGATTTAAGCAGCCACCAACAATTTTTGATCAAAATGTTTTCAAAATATTTTGCAGGTCCAAAGATATTACAGTTGTAATATGTCGTCTGCAAAATTCAGTATCTAGAACGTTAATATCTAGTATCAGTGTTCAATCTTTCCTTTTATTGGGATTTCTAACACAATGTCATTTGTTATTACAAAGATGAAATTATTGATTCTAAGACTATAAATATAAGAATCAATAAATATATAAAAAAATCTTTTAAGTTTTCTGCCTCTTGGCATAAATATCGAATGGTTTAGGATATCAAATTGATCAGTATACCTAAGCCAAGTCTTGAAGCTGGCTTGTTTTCCTATGTCGTTGATTTAAATATGGGACACAGTTTTGCAATCATTATAGGATCCTGTGTCACGTTCAGGCTGATGATGTTCCGTGATTGCAGTCTAATACTTCAGTGTAGAAGAAGTGAGTGCAATCTTGGGAGTTAGTCGACCGTAGGTCTATATATAAAACCCTGTGACTTGAAGAATGAGTCTAGGTTGTTTTTTAATGTGTTTTATGTTGGAGCGTTAATTGCTTCTGTTGGTAAAGGATTCCATACATTAACACTATTTGTAAGAAATTCTTGCGTAGATCAAGTATTATTTGACAAGCTGACAAGATGATCTGTCAAGACCGAGCGGCTAGGCAACCGTTGATGTATTCAATAACAACTTTTTTATTAAATCTGCTCCATTATTATACGATTTTTAAATTAGATAGTCAAATGTTTGCCATAGTTCTCTTAACAGGACCTTGTCATGCGTTCTATTCATAGAATTGTGATGATGTCATCATAAGTAAGTTTCCCTTAATTCATCTTTTTGAGTGGTGGTTTGGGAAACCGTAATTTCTTTTCTTCATTCTATCTTGCTAAATTCTGTCACGATTTGAGGTTTTCGAATTCCAGTCGGGATTATTGCAGATCTCAGGTACAGGATTTGGCTATATCTTGACTCTAAGCACTCCCATAGGCTTACTATGGGCTTTTTGATTTGCCACGATATCTGGTTAAATCTCTATAAATAAAATTATCTATAATTTTTGCAGAGTCTTTAGCATTTTAATAAGTTAGGCTATACTGATATGAGACTTTTCTCCATTCAGAGTAAGCGGTATTATTAAAATATCCATAATAAACGTGAGTTACCTCTTTAGTGAGGGCTAAGCAATAAGGATATAGCCCAGGATTTTGGTTGGAGCATCATGGCATATGTAATCTATGTGTTTTCTATGAGCAGTCCTCTTTAGCATAAAGTAAGTTTGCCACGTCTTTAAGGGCGGCCCTTATCAAAAGGGCCAGATATTCTTGGATCTAGAACCCTTCTCTGCAGTCTCCTCCCAAATGGTCTTCTGTTCCGTCTAATCAGAAGCTATTAGCTTTAGAGGGGTTGGTGTCTTCTATGCTTGTCAAGGAGTCTAAGAAGAGGCTCTTCTTTGGAAAGTAAATCCAGGCTTCTGTTCATTGGTTGGATTGTCTGATAGGCATCTAAATCTCGATTCATTCAGGCATTGCCATGGGGTTTTCTTTCATTTTTATAAGGAGGATCGAGGTTTTCTTGGGATGTCACTAGATCCAATCCTTTTGCGACATGTCTGATTGCCCAGATTTTATCTTTCATGTCTCCCTTTTCGGACAGTCAGGTTAAGGGTCTCTAGTTCTCGATTCGATCGGACAATTCGACAGTAGTCTCTTATATCAACAGGCAGGGGGCCATAAAGTCGTCTCTTCTGTACTTGGAAGTGTGGAACCTCCTCATGTGGTGTCGCATGAATCAAATTTTCCTAGTGTCCACTCATGTCCCAGGCTGTCTGAGTTTTCTTGCGGACCAATTGTCTCGGGCGTGGGCTGTGGATGCCCTGTTTCAGTCCTGGTCAGGAATCTTTGCTTATGCGTTCCCTCCCACAATCCTGATTTCTTTTGGTTCTGAAGTAAGTCAGGGACCAGATCTGCGAGATCTTGTTAATAGCTCCCTTTTGGCCAATAGGGATCTGGTTTGTAGACCTTCTCGATCTTCTAGTACTTACCATCATCCAAACCCAGGAATCTTAAGTCTGTGCGTTTGGAGTATATTGAGTGCTCGAACCTTGAGAATAAAGTTTCTACAAGATCTCAGGAAATCTTCGATTCTGCCAGGAGGGAGTCGACTCGAAGAGTTTACAAGAGTCGGCTTAAGATTTTTGGAGAATGGTGTTCAGATCGAGGTCTCGTGCCTGATTCTGTTTCTATTTCCCAGGTGTTAGACTCTATCTTATCTGTTCGACTCTTTACATCTGTCTGCTAACACTGTAAGAGGATATAGATTTTCTTTTGCATCTTCTCTTCCTTGTTTGTTGAACGCTGAAGTTGAAGATACTATGGTTCTTAATCTTTTGATCAGAGGTTTAGGTAATATTCGTCCTCCAGGTGTTAAACCTTTGCCTTCCTGGAACTTGGCTCTGGTTCTTCAGGTTTTTGGGCAGGTCATCATTTCGAACCTATCTCTATGATTAGCTTGAATCTTTTAACTTTTAAGACCGTTTTTCTAATTGCATCTGCTTCTGCTAGAAGACGATCCGAAATCCATGTTTTCTCCGCTGAAAAGGATAGGTTTATCAAATTTGGGAACGGTCTGGTCTTATATCCTTGAAGGGATTTTTTATCAAAGTCTCAATCAATCCGTTATCCAGCTAAGCCGATTATTTTACAATCTTTAACCTCCTTTTCTCCGGCTGACAGAACTCCAACAGTTTATAAGCGTCGTTCTGATTTTTAGAGATCCGATCTGTCCCTTTTCTGGGTTCCGTATGAGGAGTGGGTAGCCAGTCCAGTCTCTAGGGCATCTATTCCCACATGGATTTGTGAGACCATTCACATTAAAGCTCATGTCATTAGAGGGATGGTTACCTCTTTTGCCCTTTTTGCTGGCTCTTCTGTAGACGAAGTTATGCAAGTTGCAGGATGGAAATCTGAGTCTACCTTTACTACTTTTCATTTAAAAGACCAGAGCACAGCGGCTTCCTTTTTTAGGAACCTGGATTTTAACTAAAAAGGCTGAAGACCATTTACCAAGCACATCCCATCATTTTCGTTAGGACCGTGCGTCTGCGTGTAATGGTGTGAGTTGTTCTTATTTATTTCTTTAAGTTTAAAGAAATCCTTGTTTGATAATCACTGTGTGATTGATTAAGATGCACCATTATGTTATGTTATTAACATTTGGTTATGTTTTGTTTGATTTTTGTCCTTGCTTATGGGTTCTCAAATCTCCTCCCACCAAAGTTTCGTAGTGGGACACTGACCAAATCTACGAGTTTAGCAAGTAGTGATTGAACGGTAATGGATGTTTTTGTGGTGAATAAAAAACCCCAACAGACCCCCCTTTAGTGGGTTGGTCTGTAGTTTTATTAACCACTATAAAAACATACTTACCGTTCAATCACTACGACCTTGCCTCAGCCACCCCGCTGGGTATTGATTTGAGAATCTATTCTGGATATATGGCACTTAAATTTAGAAACGTGAATCAGTTTTCACATTTGGGACCTACTGCGCATGCGCGAGCGTGCTTAGTGACAGGTGTCACCAAGGAGTGTGTACAGACTGGTGCCAGTCTATTGTAAGGCTAATGCAGGGGGTCCCTCTACCAAAAGCCTGGTTGAGGGTCTACATGGTGATGGTATTGGCATTAGGGAGTATGCAAGCGAGCATAACAATTTTATTCTGATAGCTAAATGCAGATATTTGATTTAGCAAGTAGTGATTGAAAGGTAATGGATGTTTTTGTGGTGTAATAACAACTTAAATATTTCTGCAGTATTGGAAAGGTTAATCTGTTAATTGGAATTTAATATCTAGTTTGGCAACAAAATCTGACATGGTGATAAATCAATGGACGGTGGGAGGAAACCATTATTTGCCCTATGAAAGTGAGACTGCAAATATTCAAGGAGTGATAACTCTGGAATTTGACGTCCTATCAGTCTCATTTTCACAACACAGATATTAGATGCCGTCATTAACATTGCGACCAAGTTGGGTGTCAATCCATTAAGAAATAACAAAATGAGCCGCCATTGTTGGTGACAGACAAACAGATGGATGGACGGACATACAGAAGACAGATGGGGTTATCGCTATACGACAGCTGACTGACAAACCAATTTCGGCTTCAAAATCCATCAAATAAAAAAATTGACTATGGCAGCCAAACACGCTAAAGTCTGATTGGTCCACGGCGGCCATGTTTTTTACCTATCAACTTCCCATGAACAAACTTTAATGGCCCTTAGTCCATAATCATATCCCCAAAATTTCAGCCCGATCCGTTCAGCGGTTCTGCAGAATAAGTCGTTTTCACAAAAAACTTTATTCTGATAGCTAAATGCAGATATTTGATTTAGCAAGTAGTGATTGAACGGTAAGTATGTTTTTATAGTGGTTAATAAAACTACAGACCAACCCACTAAAGGGGGGTCTGTTGGGGGATATGTATTATGGGCTCTGACATCTATGCTCTTAAAAATATTTGAAATATATTTGATTGAAAGTTGTTGCTGCCTTAGGCAGCAATGAAAGTTGTTGCTTCCTAAGGCAGCAATGACGTTCAGTCAAATTATTTTCTAAATCAACTCCAGCTCACCCTACCCCTGCTGCTAACTCTGTGATTCAGCCAGATGTGCATGTGTTAAATGGATTGTGTGGTGGTGGGGAATAACCTGCTATAAAGACCACCTACTTGCCTTTAGAGACCTTTTTCTTCAAATTGTATTTAAACCTCTAGTAACCATCTGACTGAGTTTTTGCAGATGACATATTCCAAAGGTTATGTCTCTGAACCTGATAAATATATTGAAAACAATTGGACTGAAATTGTTGGTGACTAAGCCGCCAGCAACTTTCAGTCGAATTGTTTTCAAAATATTCAACAAGTGAAGAGCTTTTGAAAATTGAAATTATTGGCTGCACTGGCTTGCAGCAGTGAGACAGTTAAGAAACCAGCTGTTGTTAGCACTGATATCATCTATTTTCACTTAAACATTGTTCAAAATCACTAATGCAAAAAAACCAGTCCAGAGATTGTCAATATCTCGAAAACAATCATTTGACTGAAAGTCATTGGAAGTGACACTGATGGATGTAAAACTGAAGTAAGATTAGTTGAAATGTTCCTGGTGAGCGATACAGGCCCATTGGGCCTCTTGTTCAGATAAGTATAATACTCAGTTCCTATCGCGCAATGATAATATATAGAAATTCCCGAGTTCCAAGTCCCCCGATTCCAGAATATTTATATCCGAGTACTCGCTCTAAAATAAACTCCAATTCGAGGCGAATCACATGATTTGTATTTTTTCGCGATGTCATTTTATGTGAAATTGTGGATTAATTTTGATGTAATAAAGTACCTTTATTAAAGGATACGCAATATTTAGGCACTCAAATTAAATAATTTCACTTCCCCGGTGTTGTTTTGAGGTATACATTAAATATAGGCATAGGCGGTGGGAATTTTTACGAGAGAAAGTGCGTTGAGTTTCCGTGGTATAAGTTTTAGATAATAATATAAGCTCACCCCCTTTCTCAAAGATGTTGGGTTGTAAATTGAACACCTCTTGTCCTAATAGAAGCCTAGGCTTCAATTAAGCGAAATACGGTAGCTGTTTTACAGGTTTCAACACAAGTTGTCTAGAATGACCCTATCACTGGAGGCTTCTATTCAGAATTTTGTTTATTCAGGTTTTGTGGTGAAAACCATAGATTTTATGAAAAATTCCTTGAAATTGTCAAAGCGCATCTCCTTAACCGCTTGGTGGATTTTATCCAAATTTGCCTGGAGGTATTCTATCGTCATAGGCTCTAGAACATATATTCAGAATTTTGTTTAATTGCTTCTTTAAATCATGAATTTTAAAAAAATTTCCGTAACCATTTAAACCGCTAATCCTTAAATAATGTACTGATTTCAACGAAACTTGTATGGAACGATCCTATAGTGGTAGGCTTCAACATACCAAACGAGAATTTTTATTGGTAAGTTTCTTTCGTGGCCATCTTGGATTTTTCAAATATTATTCATGTCTATTTAAATGCAAATGGTTTAAATGCTAATGGTCCAGGTGAGCATCACAAGCCCTTTGGGCCTCTTGTTACAAGTAGAAAAATGTGACAATTTATAACGGATTAAATAGTGAATTCTTGCAACACACCTAGGGTTCAATAGTGCAAATATTATGGCAAAATGTAAATTGAATAGCTAGCTGAAAATGTGAATGAATATACCTTATTTATGGGTAGAGGTGAGAGTTAGATAGGAGTTTATCTATAACATATGAGTTATTGCTATGTTTACTTGTTTCATCAGGATATTGATGTCATGATAGCCCATGCCCGTAAGCAGGGTTACGCCACACTTGTAAATTTTGGTCAGCGTGGACTTAGCTACGCTAGCAATGTTATACTCAGTACTGCAATAAAGGTAAGACAGGCCTCCAATGCACCTTTCTCGCATTGACATCATTGTGCCAGGATTCCCCTAAATCACTGATCCGGTCACGCTTGCTGGCTGGTAAATGGACAAGGGACCAGCTGACCACATAGAGTTACTGTTACACTAAAATGCTAAAACAGTGGATTTTAAAGAGTTCCTATGATAAACTACAATCGCAATATTATTGAAGCCATACGTCATTGAAAGCTCATCCAATTGTTTAAACATTTATCTATTATTATTTTTGGTAAAATTTTCACAGTCATTTACATATATAAAATATACTATTATACCTAGATTTAGTAAATCAAGTAGACAATAATGTGTATTTTTAAATTATAATTAGCACGACAAGATTTTTTACAAATATAAAATACATGTCTAGTTAATTAGATGAGCTTTCTAATGATGTATTACATAAAAACTATTATGAGCTTAGTTCTTCCTATAAACAGCTTGAAATAAGCCTAATAATAAATTTATATTGTTTACACTTTGCCTGGTGCTTTTACCAGGCAGAAGTGGTGTTAGCAATGCATTGTGGGAAGGTAGCTTCCCAACCTTGGTCAATGCGAGAAAGGTGTATTCTCTGACCCTCACATGCTCTGTAACTGTCTTTGTTCCACAGTTATATGAGATCACATAATATCATCAGAAACAGCTCATATATATGGTACAGCTCAGAAATAGTGTAATGGTTTAGACAATGAAATAAAAAGATACTATTGAATATTTTAAACATAACTGGATTGGAAGACATTGGTGCATAAGGCTGCCGACTGCAGCAATCAATGTCTTCCAATCCAATTATCTTAAAAATATTCAACAAAACATTTCATACATCTTGTTCAAAGTTGTTTTGTTTTTTAAACATGTTAACTTATAAATTTATGAGGTGTACAGTATGTCTTGATAGATTGTGTGTGGTGGAGGGGAATGAGGGAGGGATAACAGAAATAATGTAATGTGTTTAATGTTGTGGGAAATTGAAGAACAATCGATGCCCACACATCAGATGATTCAGAATAATTTTAATTAATTTGCTAATTAGTGTAATCTGCTTAATATGATATAATTAACTGTTAAACTTTAAATCTGTACAGACTAGAAATGACAAATTCTTTATGCCGCAAGAAATATTATGTTGAATATTTTGAAACTAATTTGACTGGGCATTTTTCAGTCAACATATTTTCAAAATATTCAACAGCTTACCTGTATTATTGCCTTGTATTTGAGACTGACCTCTCCAGAGTTAAAATGTTTAAAAAAATGTTTCACACTAAAATGCTTTGAAAGTTAAATTGTTAAAATTAGATACTTTTAGAGGCTGTAATTGTGTGTACCTCTAATAATGAAACGAAATAAATCTTAACATTTGATGATTTCATTCCGTATAAATTAATAATTGTTTTAGTTCGGAAGTTGAATTAGGAACTCGTGTCTCTAATTCAGTTTGACAACATAAAAAATTAGATTAATTTACACGTAATATAATTATCATATGTTAAGATTTCGTTTCATTACAGATAGGTGTACAAATTAAGTTTATAAAAGTATAAAATTTTAGCAATTTTATTTTCAAGGATATTAGTGTGAATGTACCTTTAACCTATTAATGGTCAAGCCGGCCAAAACCGGCCTTTGCGATGGTCTTGAGGAATGTCCATTTGCAGGCCAAAATAAGGCAATTCCTGACAATTTACCACTGGAATGACTGGCTCCATAATCAAGCCTCATTCCAGTAATAGATTTTCAAGAATTGCCTTATCTTGGTCTGCAAATGAACATACACTGGGGGAAAATTAAAATTTCTGTGAAAAATCTTGACCATTGACGGGTTAATAGCTGTTACTAAAATCTGTGCTGTTTGTAACTACCAAAATGTCCTTGTTCTAACACATCCATCGCTTCATCTCTTAGAACATCAAAGAGTTACGGGGATTATTTTTTTTCTTATGATAAATCCTTTCTGCTTGATATTGATCAGATTTGTATATAATTAAAGGATGTATGTAATATTGTTTGTTAAGACGGATGGATGCCATTGGATGGATGCCATTTGGGTGTGTATTATTGGTAGAAATAAGAACTGAAAACCAACTTGAAGGCATTCGCATTCTGATAGTTTGTATTGTAATTTGGCACAGACACGTGAGTGCACGCATGCACGCACGCACGCGCGCACACACAATTAGTATGTTACTCTAGCAGTGCCTCCTTGTACTCTATATTGTCTTGTTTCAGGGCCAAAGTTCTTTAGTGAATCACATACGTAAGAGTTACAGCATGAGTGATATTAATGCACCTGACCAACTAGATAATGTGCAAGGAATAGAAAGTGATGAAGATGAATTAGGTAAAGATGTCACCAAAGTACATAGTATGTTCTGTACATAATATATTAATATGTAGTGGAAATAGCTTTGGTAATCCATATCTGTGTTTATCATATAAACAAGCCTTCTAGCCCGTTCCATATTTTTCGATATCAGCCATATTCAACGGAGTATTTTCATTGGCTGTTGGGTGCGCAACCCATTTAAATCGACCAATTAAAACATCGATTGATGTGAGCGTGACACATAGGGATTACTACGCGCTACTGTTTTACTACGATTTGTTTACTACGATTTGTCATTCAGGAAACGTCATCGCAAAATGTCATCGTTTGACAGTTTATCAGTCGGCCGCGAAGTAATGATTGATGGCTGTGGCTCTGTGATAGTCTTAGAAGAAAAGTGTAGTTTATGGCTGACATCGGCAGATTTTGTGTTTGTCACTATATTTTGCTGCGCATTCAGTATCTGTTATCAAATAGGGGTGCGTCACAGCGGAGGTATCGATTTCACGAAAATCAACAATGAGAAATCAGATAAAAGTCACATCAGCAACTATTGGCAAATATTCCAAAATTACAGTTTATATGGTAAATAAAATATGGAACGAGGTCACTTTTCATATCACTATTATGAACCTCGTTGAAAATTATCAATTTTTCACTCGCTAAAGCTCGTGCAAATTGATAATTTTCACTCTGTCCATAATAGTGATATGAAAAGTGACCTCGTTCCAGATTTTCTATGTAGTGGAAATAGCTTTGGTAATCCATATCTGTGTACATCTCTCCTTAATGGTCAAACCTGTCAAATCCTGCCTTTGCAGTGGTCTTGAGAAATGTCCATTTGCAGGCCAAGAGAAGACTATTTTTTAAATGTTGTCTCTTATGATGTAATTCTCCCCTTATATTATGACAATAATGTCAGATATAGATTAGTACGGTCAAGGTCGGGTCAGTCTAGGGTTAACCCTCCCGGAGTGACGTCATGAATACTAACTTATGAAAGTTAGGCGTCGCTTTATTCCTAAGATACGACTCGTCTGCCACGGTTGTGATTCACTCTTAAATAGGATAACAGTGAAAGACAGGTTAAGAATTCAGTGAGAAAGATAGATTGAGGACAGGAAAGCAATGGGGTCAAAGATCATCGATGTGGATTCTGTTTTGACGAAGCTTTCAAATTTTCCTTACTGAAATTTTGTAGTTTGGCTCGCTGTTGGCTCACAGTTTAAGTACCCGTTCAGAAGAATGATTTGCATAAAACCTTGATTAACCTTTAGGTTAGTCGTGTTATGACGTGACAAGGGAATTGCCGGCCTATGGCATCAATTTAATTCACTGTTGATTATGACTGTGATGTAAATCAGAATGGGTTATCGTCGATGACATTCAATTTGGTGTAATAAAATATCACTAACTCACGATTGTGACGTCATGTAATTGTGACGTAGTCATAAGTCTAACATTGATCTATCAGGACACCGCCCAATAAATCATGACATACGCCCAATAAATTATGACATGCGTCCTAATATATGACATGCATCGAAGAAATTATGACATGCGTCTAAGAAGTGCTGCCCTTATCGATCGTAATAGTCAAAATGGAATCTGTGTAATGAATAAATTACAAGTGATGCATTATAGAACCCAAAATCAAGTGGGGAATGGTTTCAGAGAATTAGAGAATTCTGACGACGATGGTGGAATGACTATTGCGACAACTCCATAGTGTTACCCAGTAAGTCGACGAAATAATCATTAAAACATAGTCGGCACAGTGAACTCATGGTTGACACCAATGAGGGTGACTATTGATTGGTTCCACGTTTCATAAATCAAACAGAAAAATTGTAATGATGCTAAATAAAACTTCTTTCAATCAACAAACATGTAACAATCATAACACGATTAATGTAGTGTAATAAATTTGTAATAAGTGAGATGCTTTACGTCACCTATATACCCAGGGGACCTTTCCTAGCTTACCCACATAAAACCTACATCCAGCATAGCGACACCTTACACTTAGAGATTGGTTCTATGAATGGTTAGCCTAGTTATTAGCTCACCTGGCCTGAATGGCGGCCATCCGTCTGTCCGTCAAATCGTGTCTTCTTAACAATTTGACCGGTTTCAACCAAATTTGGCTGGAATGATCCTACGCTGCTACCCTCCGAACAGGTTTTTCAGAATTTTGATTGATTAATTTTTTGGGTGAAAATCTTAGATTTTATGAAAAATCTACCGGAAATGGTCAAAATACTACTCCTTAGTCGCTTGACATATTTCAACCAAATTTGTATAGATGCATTCTATGGTGGTAGGCTCTAGAACCTCTTCAGAATTTTGATTGATCAATTTTTTGGGTGAAAATCTTTGATTTTATGAAAAATCTACTGGAAATGGTCAAAACACTACTCCTTAGTTGCTTGACATATTTCAACCAAATTTGTATAGATGCATTCTATGGTGGTAGGCTCTAGAACCTCTTCAGAATTTTGATTGATCAATTTTTTTGGGTGAAAATCTGAGATTTTATGAAAAATCTACCGTAAATGGTCAAAATACTGCTCCTCCTTGGCTGGTTGACATATTTCAACCAGATTTGACTGGATGCATTCTATGGTGGTAGGCTCTCGATCATGTTTTCAGAAATTTGATTGATCAATTCTGTTGGGTGAAAATCAGATTTTATGAAAAATCTTCCGGAAATGGTCAAAATGCCATTCCTCCGTAGCTGCTTGACATATTTCAACCAGATTTGACTGGATGAATTCTATGGTGGTAGGCTCTAGATCATGTTTTCAGAATTTTGATTGATCCATTTTTTGGGTGAAAATCTGAGATTTTTATGAAAAATCTTCTGGAAATGGTCAAAGTGCTATTAATCCTTAGCTGCTTGACATATTTCAACCAGATTTGAGTAGATGGATTCTATGGTCATAGGCTCTAGATAAACTTTTCAGAATTTTGATTGATCAATTTTTTGGGTGAAAATCTGAGATTTTATGAAAAATTTACCGGAAATGGTCAAAATGCTACTCCTCCTTAGCTGCTGGACATATTTCAACCAAATTATACTAGATGCATTGTATGGTGGTAGGCTCTAGAACTTTTATTCAGAATTTTGACTGATCAATTTTTTGGGTGAAATGATTTTATGAAAAACTTACCGGAAATTGTCAAAACGCATCTCTTTCTTACCTGCTTCAAGGATTTCAACAAAATTGTGCTGCAATGATCCTATGTGAGTAGGCTCACGATGCTGTATTCAGAATTTTGATTGGTCGATCTTTTGGGTGAAAATCATGATTTTTTTAATGAAATATTTACTGCAAATTGTCAAAACACAGCTTGGCGGATTTTAATAAAATCTGACTTTGATGATCCTACAGTGCTAGAATCTGGACTTTCTATTTAGAAATTTGATTGGTCGATTTTTCCGGTGGCCATCTGTTTAAATGTAAAGATTCATGTATACACCTGTGCAAAAGTTAAGCACCAGCAAAAGCAATAGAACGTGGAAACATGATGGTACAACTAGGCTGCCATACTTTTTGTCCCCGCGTTAGCTGACATAATTCCAAGTACGAAATGCACATGCATGCATGACTTCACGCCGCTTGATGTCCGTGCGTGGCGGGAAACAGCACACGTGTTCAGTTATGTAAAAGTCCAGTTTGAGGTGTAGAACATTACATACAGATTTAGGCGACAAGATTAGGAATTTTGTGTTCATGACCGTGGTTTATTTGTACAGAGAGAATTAGCTCTTGATTGTGAACCGCTATGGCAAGACGAAGGTTAAGTGATCGTGTGAAATGGCAAATCATAGGCATGCATACCACTGGTATGTCATGCAGAGAGATTGGCAGACAGCTGAACATTAACCATACTGTAATCAGTCGTTTGATTGCAAAACATGGGCAAACTAACGAGGTGAAGGATAGGCCTAGATCGGAAGACCGAAGAAGACTACTGCCCGTGATGATCGAGCCCTAGTACGCCTTGTTAGGAGATCTCCATTCACCAACAGCAGAGTGCTCAGCCAGCAATGGGAAACGTGCAATAGAGTGTCAATGTCTACCGTCAAAAGGAGACTGTATGCTGCTGGCATGAAAGCTAGGAGACCTGTCAGACATCCTCTCCTCACTGCACACCGCAAAGAGGAGCGTCTGAGGTGGTGCAACGAAAGAAGACACTGGAACATGAGATCCTGGAGACGGGTACACTGGTCCGATGAAAGTCGGTTCCTGCTTCATGCCACAGATGGTCGAACTCGTGTATGGAGGTCCAGACGCACGGCGTACGACCAACGTAACATCATGGAAGAAGTTCCATTTGGTGGAGGTTCCGTTATGATATGGGGGGTGCATCTCATTTGATTGTAAGCTGGATCTGTTGACTGTACCTGGAACACTAAATGGACAAAGATATCAAGATTCCATACTGGATAGAGTTGTGGTCCCTCATTTTGTAAATCATGCACCTGGAACCCACCCTATATTCATGGATGACAACGCCCGACCACATCGTGCTAGAGCTGTGCATGAATACCTCCGCCAGAATGCCATCGAAACCCTACCATGGCCAGCAAGGAGCCCTGACATGAACCCTATTGAGCATATCTGGGACATTCTGGGAAACATGGTGAGAAGGAGGGATCCTCCTGTGCAGAACCTACAGGAATTAACAGACGCACTCCATCTTGAATGGCAACGAATACCACAATGGCGTATCAGTCGGTTGGTGACCAGCATGAGACGTCGTGTCCAGGCCGTCATCCAGGCACAAGGTGGATATACCCGGTATTAATAATGACAGTCTCAAACTCGTGCACAGATGTTAAACTTCGTTTTCAGACACCATTAATGACAATCTAGCCACGTGTGTCAACTGTAGGGCAATAGTTGTCAGTTGTGTCAACGTAACCATATTCAGGCCTCGTTTTCAAGTTCAAACAAAAACATACAGTGTTTCCCCACCATCATAATCAGCATTCCTCTAGTTGCATTATTACCTCTTGCACTAAGATGGATGGGTACATAAATGTTTATGCTATTGCTTTCTTCATAGCACATGAATATACCCTCGCATGTGCGTAAAAATAGGGTGGTGCTTAACTTTTGCACAGGTGTATATATTTAAATGCAAATGTTTCAAATGCTAATGGTCCAGGTGAGCGTCACAGGCCCAAGCCTCTTGTTAATGTTATTCTGGTTTTGATAGATTGTTAACAGTACATGTTTAGAATTCAACTTACGCAAGTGTCGACCATTCATGTGCACTCAATGGCGACTAAGAGCTGTGGAGACGATTTGCCGGGTCGGTGCCGAAACGAGAAGACCCGAAACGATAACACTTGTTGACTGAAGTTGGAACACCCGTCCGAAAGGAAACACGCTATAACGAGATGACGACAGCCATCGGGAATGCCAACGTATATGGGATGCATGGAACCTCACAAGGCCTCCTCAATATGCTGTGAATCGTGCATCAAGAACACCGACGTCGGCGGTGGAGGATATGGAATGAAGACGGCGATGTTCGCAGTGAGCAACAAGTCTGGAGATGATTATGCGCCCATCGATCTATAGAGCTAGTGGTGATCTGGTGACATCGGCGACTACTGACGAGTGATTATAGCTGATGATATGACGACTAATATGGAGCTGTTACTGAGTAAAGTGAAATTAACTGGAATTTTGCAACACTCACTGACGTGTGGTGGGTGACGTATGTTGACGTGACGTCATCGATAACTACAGGTGACATTTCAATATTTGGAATGGTGAATGTCCACTGGTTCAGTTAGCTAAATAACAAACTGGAACTGACTGAAAGTTCATAATGATAGATGACGAATGTAGACGTGATGTCATCAACAACTACTGGTGACAGTTCCTTATTTGGAATGGTAAATGTCCACTGGTTCAGTTAGGTAAATAACAAACTGGAACTGACTGAAAGTTCATAATGATAGATGACGAATGTAGACGTGATGTCATCAACAACTACTGGTGACAGTTCCTTATTTGGAATGGTAAATGTCCACTGGTTCAGTTAGCTAAATAACAAACTGGAACTGACTGAAAGTTCATAATGATAGATGACGAATGTAGATGTGACGTCATTGATAACTACTGGTGACGAGAAACATAACAGACAACAATACAGTCCACGAAAATTGACGATACTGGACTTTAATGTACAAGCAAATATGTCAGTACAATTTGCTGTCGCGATACAGTTATTGCTTACACATGCAGACACTGGACATGACGAATTCCATTCACACCAATATGCCTTGCTGACTATCTCTGCGATTCTCATCTTGTAACTCCCTGCAGAACTCACTCTACCAACCCTCATGTTTTTTGCACACTTCTGCCACCAAACCACCTGACGTAGTTATTTTTAACTATATTTTACCCCACTGGATAATGTCATCCTGATCAACTGACCTTTGTGAGCGTACACCTCGCCTCTATTCAATTGAAATGTATGTATGATTACTGGATTCTGCGGCTGTAGTAGTAGAAACATCCTACAACTGCAATCAGTCCTTCTTCGCTTTTGCCCACTGTGTCTTGTCCTCAGCTGAAATCCTTAGCTTGCTCAGGTCCATTCTTGACTTGAGTGTACCGAGTCCTGCTTTCTTGAGGTCACCTCGTAGCACCATTAGCAGATTTATGCAATTTATATGCTAATTATGTATAGCGGTCACAATCAGCCGGTACTTTGATTAGCGAATCGATGATCAATGATATTAGGCTAGAGTGAGGGATGGGGTGAGAGAAGAATAAATGGCTACAGAATAAATGGAGGCATGATTTTTTAGCAAACATGTTCCTTATTATTATGTCCGTCCGTCTGTCCATCAATACTAGTTTATAAAACATGTCTAGTAATGACTAGACATGTTTTATAGACTAGTATTGATGGACAGACGGACGGACATAATAATAAGGAACATGTTTGCTAAAAATCATGCCTCCATTTATTGATCAAATTCATGCATATAATAGACATGTATTGTAACACACTGAAATCCCTGAACCAAACAAGTTATTCCAGTAGTAAAGTTTCAAAAATAGTCTTTTCTTAGCCGGAAAATGGACATTCACAATTAAAAGAAAGATTTTAAAGTAAAGATTTTTAATGGTTAAATTGTTTTCCCTCCAAAGCTAAGAAATCTTTCTTGAGACGATCATCATTAACCTTTTAATGATCAAATTTGGTCAAGAAAATTTAAATATCTGCCTATTGAATGTCTATTTACAGGCCATGAGAATACAATTTTTGGAAATTTATCACTGGAATGACTGGCTCGGTTGACTCGGTTATCGAGCCAGTCATTCCAGTGGTAAATTAAAAAAAATTGTAATATCTTGACCTGTAAATGGACATTCCACAAGACCATAACAATTTGTCCATTGTACCACTTGCCATAGGGCTTAAAATTAGCCTGCATGAGTCACGGCACCTACAGTAGAGGCTGCTAGCCAGTGTGATTATGTACTAGTTCATCGTTAGTTGGCAATAGAGCTGTGCTGTTTGTCTTAAGCCATATCGCTTTCGATATGACATGTATGACTTCTCATATATCAGTTTTATCTGAATATCAGTATTATGGGTGACTTCTTAGGTATATTTCAGAGTTGAAATCCATGCTCCAAAACACTTTAAAAATGATTGTAGATAACACAGAAATAGGACTTAATTTCACATCAAGAGTATACTTACCTCCCTAATACTTTTGATATTGCTAAATATTGGCTTTCACTCAATAAAACACTCAGATTAAAAACAGTTAGGTGCCCCTACTGGGCAGGTAATCAGAGGTAGTCCGGCGGATGCCAGCCCCACCACCGCGCATGCGCCGACTACTACTTTCTCTTTGCTAATTTATTGGCAAAGATTCACATGCGCTTGCAGTTATCTACAAGTTTTCTACGCGTTTGAGCCTATTTTCACGTCTGTTGAGTTCAATTCTATTGAGGAAAGATGTCAGAGAGAACGAATTCACCAGAGGAGGGGACTGGATCTCTTTATCAGGTGATTTCAATGATATTCTAGCAAGTTTTTTCCCCGGTGTAATGTGTTTCCGGGACTCGCGCTTACCGTGATAGCGCCTGTTTGAGTTGGGTTTTTCCAACATGGTGCTTTATAAGACTAAATTCTCTTTGTGTTTATGTCCACAGGTATCAGTTTGGATTATTGGTGAACTTCTCAGCACAGGAGGGTTTGTTTCTCTCCACCACGGTTCCATTTCCTACTAATACTGTTAGGTTATCTAACAAAAAAGTCTATGTTCAGTGAGTTGGAGGCTTACTATAAAGGTCTTCTCACTTTGCCCTCTTGATCCAATTCCTTCCCCCAAGGTGGAGAGAGTGAAGAGGCGTAGTCTTGGTGGAGTGCTCCAGTGCATCACGGTGGATGGTTTGTCTATACATGGTGTCAGGTATCTAATTAATGATATGAGGTAATATGAATTATTCGAAAAAATAATGACTGTTTTTTTACCATTGTTATCATTCTGTATCTGATGATGTGTAGTCTGAATATCCTTTTGAGGATGTTTTAGTTATGAATACAATTCGTCCATGCACTTGGATGATTGTTGCGGACCGATTAATTTCTGTTAGGGGATGACGTCATAATCGGCCTTGCTCTTTATTAACATTTAAAGTTTTGTCCAACGCTGGTTTCTTCTTGATTAGTGATCTTTATGATCCTGTCCCTCTCTTTTAGTTTGGTTTTGAGTTTTCTAACCGTAACTATCTTGCTCATTGTCCTCGTCCTTTGTCCTGTTTCAGAGACCTGGTTGCCCGTCCTGTGGTCGGTTTTTAAAGGACCGTTTTGCACCGCATTTGTGTTTTAGCTGCAGTCCCTGTGGACCGTTGCTAAAATGCGATGTCTGTAAGCAGTGGGGGGGGGGGGGGGGGGGTGTGAGCTAATGGCTGATTTTTTGTCGTTACAGGCAAGGGAGAAGGTGATGGAAGAGGAGAGGAAGGCGAAGAAGGAGGGTGGTAAGAAAGGTAAGAGGAAGGCCTCATCCGCGGTGGATATGGAGGCCTTCCGGTCCGAAATGTTGGGAGAGATGCAGAGGACAATAAAGGATTTGGTCCCAGAGTTGCTTCGCAGCATGCTTCCTGGGCCAGGTCCTTTGTTGTCCTCAGCATCTGCTTCGGTGCAGGTGATCCCCGCCTCTGAATCCGAGTTCCATAGGTCCGTTCCGTTGTTCGAGGGGGATTCAGAGGTGGCCCCGTTGATGGGGGCGGTCCACGACCCTGACAGCAGGCTTGGTGCCGCGCCGAGGGGCCGTGGACAACGGTTGTTGCTGGGACCCGCGGTCTGCTCATCAGACCCTGGGTATCCGCGCACCGCGGGTGTCAAAGCCTCCTATGGCACCTTCCCTGGCCAGTCCGGGTTAGCTCTCTTTGCTGACCCGGAGCCTAACCTTTCTGGCCAGGAGGAAGAGGATTTCCTGCTAGGGTCGCCGTCTGGGGATGTGGCCATGGAGTACGACGTCTGTGCACCCCTCGCGGGGAATACAGGCGACGTGTTCCATGGTTCTACTCACGCAGGAGTAGAGTTCACGGTCCAGAAGGTGACCCTGGGCGGTACTGATGGCCACGGTTACCGCATACCTCGGCTTGCCGAGAGTATCGCTGGTGCTGGCCAGGGCCGTGGTGGGGCGGTGTCTACCCCGCGCTCTACCACGGCGCCTGCTCCTGGTCAAGCCAGGGAGTTTAGCATGCCTGTTCTTTCGGGCCCGCATGCTTTCCCTGGCTTGCCAGGGGTATCAGCATATCCGCCGTCTAGTACAACTGCGTGCGCCTCGGCTTGCCGAGAGTATCGCTGGTGCTGGCCAGGGCCGTGGTGGGGCGGTGTCTACCCCGCGCTCTACCACGGCGCCTGCTCCTGGTCAAGCCAGGGAGTTTAGCATGCCTGTTCTTTCGGGCCCGCATGCTTTCCCTGGCTTGCCAGGGGTATCAGCATATCCGCCGTCTAGTACAACTGCGTGCGCTCAGGAGGAAGACGAAGGCCCTTGTCTAGTAGAGCGCTCGCAGTTAGCCACGGAGGAAGATTGGTCGGACGCTTGCCAGTGGCTGGTAAGTGTTCGGCCAGATCTGCCCGTGGAGCAGTCGGTGAGCCAGCGTGACCATAGGCCGTGGTTAGCTGGTAAGCCGACTGCCACCGCTATGCCATCTCTGCCGCTGGCTGAGCATGTCGTTGACATGTTCGAGGCGGCAGAGACGTCCATTAAGGCGAATGGGCGTCTCGCGAAGGCCCCTCGCGAGGTGGCTAGGCGTTGCCGCATCGTGCCCCTGGATTACCAGCGGTACGGTGTGGTGCCTAAGCCCAGCGTCGATGATCGCGCGTCTTTGGGCAAAGATGCGCGGCCAGGCTCCCGTTCTGACACGGGTGTTCTGTGCTCGAACGCGTTGCGTTCGGCTAATACCGCGCTGCGTGATGCGGAGGAGAGTGGGAGAGCGTCGATTGCTGCTCTGTCCCACGTCTCCCAGCTGTTACAGGGGGTGGTAACAGCATCCGCTTCACGCCAGCCAAGCCCGGTCACAGTCCAGAGAGCCATCCAGGATGGTATCAACCTGGCTCTGGACTGTTTGACGCGGGCGGTGACCAGGAGTGTCCGGGCGAGGCGCACGTTTGCCCTTGACAATCTGTGCCCGTCCCAGGACCTGTATAATAGGCTGCTGCGAACTCCTATGACAGGTCCTGGTCTCTTTGGAGGTGAGGGATGTAGGCACCTCCAGGAGACGGTGACTCTGGTCAACAACCAGAGGGCGCTGCGTGAGCAGTTTGAGGTGCTCCGGCGGGAGCGCGTTCGCGCAGCACCCCCTGCGTATCGTCCCCTGCAGGCTCGAGGTGGCGCTGGCCAGGTCAGAGGCCAGCCACCAGCGCAGCGTCGGTCTAGGCCGCGTGCGATTCGGCCAGCAGCGAGGGGGCCGCAGGCTCCCCAGGCGCAGCCAGCCAGGCAGCCACCCGCGCACCGTGGTGCGCGCGGTGCTGGGCGTGGCGCGCGGGGATCTGGTCGCGGTAATCGGGCCTGATGGGCCGGTTACCGCGGTGGGAACCACTCCGGTGTTTCAGGCCGAGAAGACAGTGCCACTCTCGCACTCCTTATGTCCACCTCTCTCCCTAGGTGGACCGGTGGGCGGCCGTTTGGCCGGCCACTTGCCAGAGTGGAAGCGGTTGACTCAGGACCGTTTAGTCTTGTGATGGCAACCAGTTGTTTCTCATGACACAGTGGACCCAGAGTTCAGGTTCGCTGGACTCGAACGTGTCAGTGTTGGCGCCTCTGATTCACCACCTGCAATGGTGGTTGAATACAGAGAATCTCTTGCCGGGGGTTTTGCTAACCCCTCCCCACCCTCAGGTGACTGTGTATACAGATGCATCGATGGAGGGGTGGGGAGCTTGCCTGGAAGAGTCCACAATATCAGGGCTTTGGGATCTGGATCAGTCCAAGGAACATATCAATCTACTAGAGCTAAGAGCAGTAGTCCTGGGCCTGGAACATTTCTTACAGAAAGCTCAGGGCAAGATTGTTCTAATTCGTTCAGACAACTCAACAGTAGTGACTTACATAAACCGCCAGGGCGGAACGAAGTCGCCCAGTCTCTGTATGATGACATGGAAACTGCTTTGTTGGTGCCTAGATCATGGGATCACCTTGAAGGCAGTTCATATTCCGGGAAGGCTAAATCTGCTAGCAGACTCATTGAGCCGAAGGATGAGTGTTTTACCCACGGAATGGCAACTAAATCAATGTGTGGCGGATCGTCTGTTCGACCATTGGGGGAAACCCAACATCGATTTGTTCGCAACGAAGAAGAATGCGAAGATGACGACGTACGTCTCTCCGATTCCAGACCCAAGCGCTTTCGCAACAGATGCGTTAGCTATCAGCTGGGGGGGAATGTATGCATACGCATTCCCTCCAGCAATCCTGATTCCAAAGGTGCTTCAGAAAATCAGGCAGCAGGAGTGCCAAGTGCTTCTGATCGCCCCGGATTGGCCAAGCCGATCGTGGTATACGGATCTGCTGGACCTTCTGGTCTGCAATCCGGTTCCTCTGCCTCTGATGGACGACCTTATCTTCCAGGGCAAGGCCCTTCACGACAATCCGTCAATGTTCAGATTGACTGTGTGGATGTTGTCAAGGAATCTAGAATTAAGGAGGGCTTTTCTGAGCAAGCGGCCATGTTTATGGCCAAAGCCAGGAGGGGGTCAACCTCCAGAGCATATAATTATAAAATCAACAGATTTGCAGAGTGGTGCTCAAAAAGATGTATTGATCCAATGGACTCATCTATTCAGGTAGTGGCTGATTTCCTCTGTCGCCTATATGATGCCTATAACCTCAAGCCTAACTCTATTGCTGGTTACAAATCAGCATTAATGACTGTTATCCCGTGCTTGGCTAATAGGGGGAGTGATGAAGTAAGTACATTAAATGTATTAATTAAAGGCATGGGCAATCTAAGACCAAGGAATCCTCCACTGATTCCGTCTTGGAGTTTATCTCTGGTGCTTCAGGTACTAGGAGATAAGCCTTTTGAACCACTTAGTTCCATTTCTATGAAAATGTTTACGCTTAAAACTGTATTTTTAATTGCTGCGGCCTCGGCAAGGCGTAGGAGTGAGATTCACGCCTTATCAGCCGAGTATGACCGTTTTGTGGTTACAGGGGAAGGCCTTAAGCTTCTACCTAGGATTAATTTCTTGGCTAAGAATCAGTCATTGAAATATCCAGGTCAGCCTATTTTTTTGCCATCTTTAACTAGATATGATCCTAATTCTAAAGCATGGTGCCCCGTCCGGGCGCTGCTCCGGTACAAACAGCGTACTTCGGAGTGGCGTACCGACCTATCAGCGTTATGGTTGTCATATATTGAACCCCATGGCAGGGCGTCTAAGGACACCATTTCTAGGTGGATTGTGGAGTGTATTCAGTTTTGTCACAAATCCGCCACCGGGAGACAGGTTGATGTGGCCAAGGCTCACAGTGTCTGCGGTGTCGTGGCATCCACTGCCCTGTTTAGTGGGGTCCCTGTGGATGACATTATGTCCGTGGCTCAGTGGCACTGTAAGTCAAGTTTTACAGGCCATTACCTCCGTGACACCTCTAACCCTCTCGCCTTGTCGATTTTGAAACATTAATCGCTTTTAGATTTTGTGAGGAGTGCTTCCGCATTGCTTATATACTTCGCAATTTAGCGATGGTAACAACCACTTGTCGGGACTGCATCAGGCTTCTCTACTGGGATCATGATGACAGCTTCCAAGTTCAACAAGGTCAGTCTTGTTCATGTGTTGTTCATTGTTACTTGTATTGTCACGTTATCCATTATTATTAATATGGTGATGGTTTATGTGGGAGGTGGTTCATCATAGAGAGTATACGAAAATGGAGCCTTTTCGTCTCTGTCCTATAGTACTTGGCACTAGTACGTAGAGAGCGTATAGGACATTGAGGTCATCTAGTCTTCCTCCCAGGAGGGGGGGGGGGGGGGGGGGAGCGCATATGACATTCGGTCATCTCTCATGCATCGGTTGTGTTATCCGATGGTTTGTGAAATCCTGACTGTGTTCTCACACATTTCAGACGTCATAAGTGCCTTAAACGCGTGAAAGCGTATAGGGAAGAGCTGGTCTTTTGACCTCGCCTCCCTCCCGCCAGATTCACTTTCGAATTCTGGCAATATCAAAAGTATTAGGGAGGTAAGTATACTCTTGATGTGAAATAAACGAAATCAAGGATTTCTTTTTTCACGAGAGAGTTGATACTTACCTCCCTAGATACGGACCCGGCCTCTCCACCCCACAGAGGCTCGGTCTTCAGGCTCTTGGTAGTTGCATGTGTTAGCCAATAAATTAGTCAGAGGAAGTAGTAGTCGGCGCATGCGCGGTGGTGGGGCTGGCATCCGCCGGACTACCTCTGACTACCTGCCCAGTAGGGGCACCTAACTGTTTTTAATCTGAGTGTTTTATTGAATGAAAGCCAATATTTAGCAATATCAAAAGTATTAGGGAGGTAAGTATCAACTCTCTCGTGAAAAAAGAAATCCTTGATTTCGTTTATTCCCCGGTACAATTTGTTGCTGCCTTAAACATATACTTAATGTATATCATGCCCATCATTGCCGGAGTGGAGTTATTATCTGGGACCACTTATATACTGGATATTCTGTAATAACCATCGTTTATTACTCAAAAATGTATCTAAGATTTGACAATTTAATTTTGTCTTTTGATTTTGATTTACTATTTAGAGGTAGTACTCGGCACAGTTGTTTGCAGCCCACATCCTCTGGTTTGGATTTGGAAGTCAGAAATTACTATGTACTATTATTATGTGATGGTGACCGAATACTGTACCTTAGATCTGACTGGATCAGTTTCTTATCTACACACTCCTACAGAGAATGCAACCACCTTGTTTAGTGTATATGGGCTAATATATAGTGTCCTTGTAAGGCTTGTGCCCCATTCTTAAAGTTTTAAGCTTGGTATGATGAGGTATGTTCTTAGATGATCATTCTTTACCACGACATGATGTATACATATACATATATTTATGTATATGCGTTTATCTTATTTCAGACAATCGTATAGCTGAGGACAATAGAGAACTGGACCAGAGGCGTGACAGACGATCTCGTAGTAAAGACAAGGATCGTCTGTATGGAGAGCCTGACCATGACAGCTATATTATCAGTGATGATCTAGGCGATGAGAATGATGAGGATATTTATATGGAAGCCGAGAATGGTCATCATAATTACGAAAGCAAACTAAAACGTTCAAATACAATTCCAGGTACAGACTAGCGTGTGTATCTGCATATGTGGTCATGTGTAATCTTCCAGCCTAACGCAGTATTGTATCCATTAGTCTATGATTATCTTAAAGGAAATCACAAACAGGAATTAGATTTCAATAAAAAAAAAAAATGCCAAAAATAAGAGTTTTTCATATAGTATAAATTAAAAAGAAGTTGACTGATTTTCACAAATGCTATCACTGTTAAGATTTTGGTTAAAATAATGAACTTTGAGGCGCTAAAAATTTCACTATAAGATGTCATCGCGTGAATTGACAGCCATGTTGATTCAGATTGCACCACACATACTTTAAGATTAACTGAAACTGGCATCTAATACAGTTACCGAGGAGGAAATGAACTCTGATTCAAGTTCGAGTTTAACAAACAAGTGTTTTGCTTTCATCTCATTAATATGGTGGTGTCTGAATGATCCGGTATCAATATTATTCAGTTGATGATGTCATACCACCACCATCATTCATGCTATCATTAAAGAAAATGACTGTGGCAAGATGTACCATTGAGGAATTCGAAAATATGCAAATAATATATTTTATTGTATTTAAATTATTCAAATGCATAATTTGTCGTGTTTTGCCCAGTCTCCCTTTGTGCTCCCCTGTAAAGTGCTTTGTGTGGTAATCCTTTAACACTTGAATTTGTTTAAGAAAATCTCAATTTTCTCAATGAAAATGTCCATTTGCAGACCAAGATAAGACTATTTTTGTGAATTTACAATTGTGAGGTTATCGAGCCAGTCATTCCAGTGGTAAATTTTCAAAAATAGTCTACTCTTGGTCTGCAAATACGCATTTCTCAAGGCCACTGCATAAGCGGTTTTTGGCTGATGTGAGTGTTGGGGTTAATCCATATGAGAAAGCTTTATCTGACATTGTTTATATTGTGTGTATGTATGGCATCTACAGTAAATGAACTGTTTAGTTAATTGTAACTAGGTCATGGTCACACGGTCACTAATTGGCAAAAGAGGCATGAGTCGGCACCTGTCATGAGAGCAGTTTAGTACAGTACAGTTCCGGAATAACTTAACATGTTTCCATAGCAAAATAAAATGTTCTGTTGAATATTTTGAACATAGTTGGATTGGAAAATGTTGATCTCTAAGGCAGCAATGTCTTCCAATCCAGTTATGTTCAAAATATTCAACAGAACATTTTTTGCTAACTAAGATGTTTCTGTTGTTGTCATGTTAAGTTAGTTATTAGCTGTACTCTATATGGGTGTCTGTGCACATGAGCAAGCTGTACTCTATATGGGTGTCCGTGCACATGAGCAAGCTGTGCTCTATATGGGTGTCCGTGCACATGAGCAAGCTGTGCTCTATATGGGTGTCTGTGCACATGAGCAAGCTGTACTCTATATAGGTGTCCGTGCACATGAGCAAGCTGTACTCTATCTATATGGGTGTCCGTGCACATGAGCAAGCTGTGCTCTATGTGGGTGTCCGTGCACATGAGCAAGCTGTACTCTATATGGGTGTCCGTGCACATGAGCAAGCTGTGCTCTATATGGGTGTCTGTGCACATGAGCAACTGTACTCTATATAGGTGTCTGTGCACATGTACTCTATATTGGTGTCTGTGCACATGAGCAAGCTGTGCTCTATATGGGTGTCCGTCCACATGTACTCTATATGGGTGTCCGTGCACATGAGCAAGCTGTGCTCTATATGGGTGTCCGTGCACATGAGCAAGCTGTGCTCTATATGGGTGTCCGTGCACATGAGCAAGCTGTGCTCTATATGGGTGTACATGCACCTGTACTCTATATGGGTGACCACTGTCCATGCACATGAGCACGCTGTGCACTATATGGGTGTCCATGCACATGTACTCTATATGGTTGTCTGTGCACATGTACTCTATATGGGTGTCTGTGCACATGAGCAAGCTGTGCTCTATATGGGTGTCTGTGCACATGTACTCTATATGGGTGTCTGTGCACATGTACTCTATATGGGTGTCTGTGCACATGTACTCTATATGGGTGTCTGTGCACATGAGCATGGTAACTGTAGTAAAATATGACATCTAGCAAAGGTTACAGGTTTTATCATTTTTCACAATGTTTTCTCTTTAGTCACGATTCATAACTAGAATTTAAGTTGGTTGTTCAATCTGTCTGTTGGTTCTTCAGATTTCTGCCATTTCTGACAAAGCTGAGTGTGTCACAAACTATAGTCCAAGGGCATATCTGCTTTTACAACGTATTTGCTCTTAGAGTTGTCAACTACATTTTCTCTTTTTCAAATACTTACTAATTTAGCCAATGTTTTATTTAAATGTCACAATTATATATTTAATAATATGATTTAATCAATAGCCAGTGATTTAGTCAATCCGTATCCTTTATTATCCAAATCTTGATCTTACTAGCTAATGGTTTGCCCGTGATTGTGTATGTACACGCTTGTTCTAGAACACATGTTTATAGCCAATTTGATAGTTTATCAAAGACATGAGTACATTGTTTGTGCTTCAGGCCTGTATAGTGTAGCTGAAGAGCCAGAATTTGAGGAGTCTGTTATACGGAAGGAGGCAGCAGCTGGTATCCGCTTTGTGAGTCGACCATCAGCGACCTCACGCTACGGAACAAGAAGTAATGCATATTCCTCATCAGAGGTAAGTAATGAATGATTGACAAGAGCCTGCTACCGTTATAGATGTTTCTTTAGATCATAGAGAGCCTGTAGAGATAATCGTGGCCAGTTAAACCTGGTTTAGTCAAATGCCTTAGAGTGACCACTGCTGGTCATTTAATAATGGTCAGTTGTTATCTAGGATATACATTTTGGGTGCATAATATGGTGGCTATTTTTTAACCGTGTAATGGGGAAGTCCATTTGCCAATCAGGAAAATAATATTTTTGAAAGTTTAGGCGTGGAATTACTGACACAGACACTGAGCTAGTCATTCCAGTGGTAAATTTTTAAAGATATTGTTTTCTTGGTCTGCAAATTGGCATTCTCTTTGAGAAAATTAAAATTTTCCTTAAACCGTTTGACCATAAAATAATTAATCCAGGCAACCGTATTACTATCTCGTGGTTTGTAGCGGGTTTAATTAGCCATGTTTTGCATAGTGTATGTATACTTTATATGTAGAGCTAGTGTGTATAGTGCTGTAGCCTCTGCCAGCTCTTTCGTCTGTGTAGCCAGCATACAGTAGCCACTTCATATCTAAGCTGCTCTCCATGTGCATGTTCACACTTCACCAGTATGTTTTGGAACCACAGCATAACAAACAAGCAAAAGTGGTGACAAAATTTCTTAATAAATGTTCGTCTTCACCCGAGACAGTTAAATGTAATAAAATAATCTACACATGTATCCGCAGTCAAAGTTTTTTTGAAAGAGCACCTAGGCCTTTGGAGGCCACAAAGTTGTGGTTCTTTGAGGCAGGTGATTAACTAACTTGTACTACTAAGAGATAAGCGAACACCTGTGTTTATCGACCACTTGTTGGTGGTCCCTGGTTTGAGGTGCACATGTCATGAGTTAGTCCTTTTCGTCCGTGAAATCACAAAATTTCCTGTGGAATACGTTGACACTAATTTGACTAGAAGCTGTTGCAGCCTTAGGCAGCAAACGGTGCGCTTAAGCTAATAAATATTCCAAAGTTTGTTTAAAGTTCTTTCTGCCCTTTTATTAGCTTATGAGAACTTTAAGTTTAACAACATCCTGTTGTTAGTGAGCCTGATTTATATTCTGGTCTTTCCACTCCTTATTAACCCTTTCACTGATAAATTCCCTTTATCAGAGTCTCGGGGCCAGCAAACAGGAAACCTGTTTAATATTTTAAAATTAATATAACAGGAAGCCATTGCTGCTTTAAGCAGCAATGACTTCCAGTCATATTAATTTCAAAATATTCAATAGAATATGCTATGCATCGTAAAGAATTTACTTTTTCAGGGATTCGTCATTGAAAGGGTTAAAAACATACGCTATCACTGCTAATTACTACGTAATACAATAGATTACACTGGCTTTATTAATGACAATATTAGTATAACATTAATTCTATGCTAAAATAATCTCAATGACTGGTGTGGTGGTAGCACTTTTTTCAAAACACCTCATGACTCATATCTCTATAACAGTACCACACTGTTGTATTGTACTGTCTTTGTCTTGCCTACAATGCATAACATAGGAAAAAAGGAGGAATCCAGTTTTAGCTATGCCCCGCCCATCTTTAACTAAGCTCCACCCGCAGTTCGCCTGTGTTAGGATCGATCGATCGATCCCTGAACTGCCTGACTATCAAGTTCTAGAAAACTATACAGGTAAGCTGTTGAATATGTTGAAACTAATTTGACTAGGTGCTGTTGGCAGCAACAGCTCCCGGTCAAAATAGTTTCAAAGTATTTAGCAACATGTTTGTTAAATAGTAAAGACATACAATTCGTACAATAACGCTTAGTCTGTCATCAAGTAGGCATTCGAGACGAACTTAGCTACATCATTCATGATGTAATTGATTATGACGTCACCCTATGCGTCACTTAGTTGATTATGACATCATATGATTGATAGATAAACTGGAATCCTCCATTTGCTACATCATAGTGAGTCATCAGGCTTTATTCCAAGCCATGATTAGTGTTATTCATGCTGACGTACAAATTTTATTCGTAATCGCACCAGATTTATAATTCATTCTTCTGCAGTTAATTACGTTAGCAACATAATTTCCTATTCTTAGCGTTTTAACTCCTGAAATCTTACTAACTCTATTATATGGTAGTCATCCAGGAATGCTGGTGAATATTAACTGAAAGCCAGTTAAATTACTTTCAAAATATTCAATAGAAAATTTTTATAGTCATCTGCTCTCATGTTAGCTTAAACATGCTAAACTTCTTATCAAATTACAGATAATTTATTTTTACTAAATTTATCATATATAGCATAACATTATGGTGGAGCAAGGTGTAGTTAATTAATTAATTAGTTGATTAATTTAGTAATAATAATAATAAGCTTATTTTTATTTTGTCCCACTTTAGGCCTTGCATTATGGCACGGTACGCTACAAGCCGCGTCTTCGCTCATCCCTGTATGAGCATTATTACAGAAAATACTAGGACATGTGTTTTGCACATTCCAGATGCATTCCATTCGGTGCTCATGTAAATGATCAGATCATATCTTGTTTTTGTAGTCCCTCTGCTGCTGTCTTAGCCGTAGACTCCTTTAATTCTAACATAGATGCGCACCTTTTCCTGTCAAATGATTGACGTCTTTTCTTACTGAATGCTTTACTAATGTTTGTTTAACATTTTCACTCACAAATCCCGGAAAAAAGTATTCTTTATGATAAAAAGCTTATTCTGTTGAATATTTTGAAATTAATTTCACTGGAAGCCATTGCTGCCTAAGGCAGTAATGGCTTCCAGTCAAATTAATCTGAAAATATTCAACAGTTTTCCTATATGTTTGCGTAGTAAATGAGATCATGGGGGAATTTGTCAGTGAAAGAGTTAAACTTTACATTGCCTAACTACTATATTTAATTTTCTTACTTTTTGTTCGGTGGTCGTACAGTTTGTTCTCACATCTTTAAATAAGAAGCATGAATCATTCAGAAATTACTCACTAAGTACATTTGATTTTCAGTAATGTTTGTTTTAAAAAAACATTTAATATTTTATTGGATGCTTTATCGTGTTATATTGTCGTCACCACTAGCTACATCAGAGGCCTTTCCCAGTCAATAAGGGCTAAGGGAGATAACTCTTTGTTGCCAATAATATAACTTTCTATGCACAAAAATATATTTGACAACCGCAAACTCATACCACTGGTTCTTTGATGAACCAGTCACAGATCAGTGAACAGTTATCAAAAGTCTGTATTCACAATCATATAATTAAACCAGAATGCACAGTTGATGGCATGCCATCACAAACCATCATGCGTTCACCAACTTTAACATTCTGCCCTTACTCACACTCTACCGCAGCCCCACTTTGGGGATGGAGCCTTATGTAAACATTGTTTCGAAATCTGTAATCATATTGGTAGCTAATATACCAAATTTGTTTGAATACCACCAGCTTTGACTTTCTTCCCCCCCACATCCATTCTTCCCTCACCTCCACTCTGGTGCGTGCGTGTGTGCATGAAGCCTAATGTAAATGTCGTTTTGCAGTCGGCAACCATATGTGTAACTCACAACAAATTTGATTGAATTCCACCATACAACTTTGAAGGAGACAGCCAGATGGACAAAAAGGCAGATGAATAGACAACTGTAGGCAATTGCAATATCCCTCTGGTTTTTTTCACAATGTGTGTGTGTGTGTGTGTGTGGGGGGGGGGGGGGGGGTGTAATAACAATTAATAAATCTCAGGAAGACTTATCTCCATTGATGTGTGTGATCAGTGAATGGGTAAACTGATTCCCAATCTGCGTGACGCATGATATATTACAAGACAACTGCATTTATGAACAAGCGATAAATTAGTCGGTGACAATTCATGTATCCACTTAAACTGCACGGTCCACTTAGCTACTGTTGCTGAGGGTGAATCGATCGCAAACAGAAAGCAGAACAAATTATAATACTCTCGTAATTCCGCGTGTTGTGAGTATTGTTAAGCAAACTTATGGTTTGAATGTTAATATGATCTGATAATAGCTCAAATACAAATTTTGTATTTTAACCCTTTAATGGTCCACCCGGGAAAAACCTGCCACTGAAATGGGTTTCGGGAATGTCCATTTACTTGCCAGGAGAGGAATGTTTTTGAAATTTTACCACTGGAATGACTGGCTTGAATGACTGGCTTGATAATAGAGGCAGTCAGTCTAGTTGTAAATTTCAAAAACATTCCTCTCCTGGCATGCAAATGGACATTCAATAAGCAAATATTTTAATATTCTTGACCAAATTTTGACATTAAAGAGTTAAGTACATATCCTGCTCCGGCGTCGCTCTACTTCGGCACAACTCCAATAGGTGCTGTCTTGATTGTGACATCTGATAGAGTGTTTGGTAATGATCATAAATGTTCAAATGTCACATCAAGTGCCAAATGACAACTCACTTAAACCGTTAACACTCATATCAGCCAAAAACGGCCTTTGCAGTGGTCTTGCGAAGTGTCCATTTGCAGACCAAGAGAAGAGTGTTTTTGAAAATTTACCACTAGAATGACTGGCTCGGTTATCGCGCCAGTCATTCCAGTGGTAAATTTTCAAAAATACTCTTCTCTTGGTCTGCAAATGGACATTTTCTATGAGAAAATTGGAATTTTCTTGAACAAAATATGAGGGTTAAACGGTTAAATAGCGATTCCCATTTCTTATTAGTTCTCTGCTTGTTATAACTCACTCTGGTCTTGGAAAATTATGTATATTTTATAGTTCATCTCATTCTACTCATTTTGCTAATCTGTGATATTGAATGCATGCTACATATAGGTGAACGTCAGCTGAGTATTTTGAAAACAAAATCCATGGATGCCAAATACCTGAGGCAAGTTTCATATTTCACTCACTTTAAGCTCTAGGTTTTTTGGAGTGTTGCACCGCCGCTCATCTTTATATCTACTGACTTTTGACATATCTACTTACGCTTTGCTCACCACAATTGACCACGCTTGAAAGATGAAATACTGTCTGTCTTTAGCCATTTAATGGTCAAGATTGGTCAGGAAAATTGAAATTTTTGCTTAGTAAATGTCCATTCACAGGCCAAAGCAAGACTATTTTTGAAAATTTACCTCTTGAATGATTGGCTCGATTAACCAAGCCAGTCATTCCTGTGGTAAATTTAAAAAGTTTTCTCTTGGCCTGTAAATGGACATTCCTCAAGACTACTGTAAAGGCTGGCTTGACCAATAAGCGGTTACGGTCACTAATTTGAAGAAAAGAATAAATCATGGGTGACTATATAATAACTAGAATGACAAACTCATTTGCCATTAACCAAACAGTTATTAAACTCTTCATGTCAACATGATTCAAAAACAGAATCTTTCCTTGCTTTATTGGAGGATCCGGTTCGTATGATTAATTAATAGTCATTCAATATAAGGGAAGAATTAATGCCTTAAAAAGGCAATACAGCTGATTCATTAAGCTTTCACGCCTTAAAGGTAAGGAAAATGGTCTCTGCAATTGTCTTGAGAAATCTCCATTTGCAGAGAAGACAGTTTTTAGCTCACCTGACCAAGTCCAAGTGAGCTTATGCCATGGCGGCTGTCTGTCTTCTGTCCATCCGTCCATCAAATCGCGTCGTCTTAATGTTTTGACCGATTTCAACCAAATTTGGCTGGAATGATTCTAAGCTACCCTCCAGACGTTTTTTCCCAGAATTTTGATTGATCAATTTTTTTGGGTAAAAATCTACCGGAAATGGTCAAAATGCTACTCCTCCTTAGCCACTTGAACGATTTCAACCAAATTTGGCTGAAATGATTCTAAGCTGGTACCCTCCAGACATTTTTTATCAGAATTTTGATTTATCAATTTTTTGGTTGAAAATCAGATTTTATGAAAAATCTACCAAAAATGGTCAAAATGCTACTCCTCAGCTACTTGACATATTTCAACCAAATTTGACTAGATGCATTCTATGGTGGTAGGCTCTAAATCATCTTTTCAAAATTTTGATTTATCAATTTTTTGGGTGAAAATCAGAGATTTTATGAAAATCTATCGGAAATGGTCAAAATGCTACTCTTCCTTGGCTGCTTGACATATTTCAACCAAATTTGACTAAATACAGTCTATGTTGGTAAGGTCTAGATCTTCTATTCAGAATTTTGATTGATCAATTTTTTTGGGCGAAAATCTTAGATTTTATGAAAAATTTACCGGAAATTGTCAAAATGCATATCCTTAACCGCTTCATGGATTTCCACCAAATTTGTTGGAAATAACTATAATGGTAGGCTCCAGAACTTTCATTCAGAATTTTGATTTGTCAATTTTTCCAGTCGCCACCTTGTTTATTGTAAAGAAACAAGTATCTTTAAATGCAAATGTTTCAAATCCTACTGGTCCCGGTGAGCGTCACAGGCCCTTGGGCCTCTTGTTGAAAGTTCATCACTGGAATGACTGGCTCGATGAAAAAATTTGACAGACTGACTACTACTACTAATTGTGAGTCGTGAGTAAGCTTTGTCAGAAATTAAAAAATTTTGTCTAATTCTAACTAAACCTTGTTCACTCTTAGGATCGGTTAGTAATATTAAAAAAATTCAGCAGTCATTATTTACTAAAATAGATTCAATTCTAAAATCATATTAATTGCTGAGGTGCATTGTTCAGAGAAATCATAGAATTTGAATGTTTATGACAATCTCCATTCTAAACTTTGTTGCCAAAATTTCATATACTAATACATGCCCTGTTAGTGGTGCGCTATCTCTGTCCGTGTGTGCGTGTATGTATGTGTGTGCGTGCATGTAGAGATGATATTCAGATGAAACTAGCGAGCCATAGCCGTGTCTAATATGATCATTTTATTGGAATCAGTTTGTTGCCTGTTTTGTCACGTTGGTTTCTTCAGATAATCGATACATTTTGATTGACAGATTGCATCTCTGAATAAGGCTTTTACTGAACAGAGTCAAGATCTGTTTGTTTAGCTTTCTCGTAGTCGGCATTGGTAAAGAAAATCAACAGTTTTGCTTGGGGAATGTTCATTTGCAGGCCAAGAGAATAGTATTTTTGAAAATCTTCCACTGAAAGGACTGGCTTTCTCATCGAGCGAGACATTTTCAGTAGTGCGATTTTTTCAAATATGCTATTCTCTGTGCCTGCGAATGGACATAGCTCAAGGCCACTACAAAATGTGTTTTGCCACAGGCTCGCTCATTCAAGACTATAAATTTCATCCTTGGAAATATGATGCTGAAGTTGTTTACACTCCATCCAGTCTTGTGTTTATTTCCAGCTCACCTTTGACTTGTCATTCTGCTCTATTTCTCTATATAAAAAAAAAAAAAGGATATGTATAAGCAATGGTTGCCATTTTACTATGCTGTCATGCATGCATGTTGTGACACGTACACAAATGTACATGTGTGTTTTTTTAGCCGATGATGCGACGTCTGACCAATAGAATGGTAAAGTTCCTTCACTGTTTGTTTTCATAATGGGAACATATTGCTTGACCCTTTAATCTTCAAATTTATTTAAGAAAATTTACATGTTCTCAGAAAATGTCCATTTCCAGTCCAGGAGAAGATTATTTCAGAAAATTTACCACATGAGTCATTCCATTGGTGAATTTTCAAAAATAGTGTTCTTGGTCTGCAAATGGACATCTATGAAGAGCATTGCAGAAGCCGTGTTTGGCTGGCTCAATGGTGTTAAAGGGTTAATTTATGTCCGGCAGCATGATGTGTGAGGCTGGAGAGGGGCGCCTCACATAGGATGGTTAATGTGACAGGCATCCATGGTGTAAGCATGTGCAATTGCAGACCATATCCTGCTTTATCCATCTCTCAGATATATTCTGTGTTGGAGCTTAATTTAATGTTATGATATTTCAAGCTTTATAGGTCAAGCAAGTCAATAATGGTGTGTGTAATGGACCTTTCCATTTTAGCTATGCCCCGCCCATCACTAGCTAAGCGCCACCCACACCTCGCCGTGTTGGGATTGATCGATCCCCAAATGCCTTAGCTATCAATTTCCTGAAAACTACAGGGAAGCTGTTGAATATTTTGTAACTAATTTGACTTGGTGCTGTTGCTGCCTATGGCAGCAACAGCGCCCGGTCAAATTAGTTTCAAAATATTCAACATAATATTTATTAAATAGTAAAAGCAAACAATTTGTACAACAACGGATAGACCGTCTTCAAATATGCGTTCGTGACGTACTTATCGATGTCATTCATTATGATGTCATTGTACACATCACGCAGTTCATTATGTCATCATATGATGGGTGGGTACTCTGGAAAGGTGAATTGCATTGAGGAATGTCCTTTTGCAGCCCAAGATGACTGAAAATATACTATTGGAATGCCTGGCTCGATAGCTGGCTCATTTCAGTGATAAAGATAGACATGGTCATTTCAGTGATAAAGATAGACATGGCCATTTCAGTGATAAAGATAGACATGGTCATTTCAGTGATAAAGATAGACATGGTCATTTCAGTGATAAAGATAGACATGGTCATTTCAGTGATAAAGATAGACATGGCCATTTCAGTGATAAAGATAGACATGGTCATTTCAGTGATAAAGATAGACATGGTCATTTCAGTGATAAAGATAGACATGGTCATTTCAGTGATAAAGATAGACATGGTCATTTCAGTGATAAAGATAGACATGGTCATTTCAGTGATAAAGATAGACATGGTCATTTCAGTGATAAAGATAGACATGGTCATTTCAGTGATAAAGATAGACATGGTCATTTCAGTGATAAAGATAGACATGGTCATTTCAGTGATAAAGATAGACATGGTCATTTCAGTGATAAAGATAGACATGGTCATTTCAGTGATAAAGATAGACATGGTCATTTCAGTGATAAAGATAGACATGGTCATTTCAGTGATAAAGATAGACATGGTCATTTCAGTGATAAAGATAGACATGGTCATTTCAGTGATAAAGATAGACATGGTCATTTCAGTGATAAAGATAGACATGGTCATTTCAGTGATAAAGATAGACATGGTCATTTTAAACACAATTTTGTTTTCTTGACCAATCTTGACCATTAAAGTGTATGAAGTATTTTGTTATGCTATGGATATGTTAAATATGTGCTTGGATTTGGATATATATTCATTCAGCCCCACAACCACAGTCAGACATTCATGGATAAAGTGCTTTCTAGAATGATGAGAGGGAATATATGTACTTCATACAGAATTGTTGTTAGAGCAAAAACTCTGCACCGTTTATGTGAACACAGTAATTAGAATCTGATTATGAATGTTTAACTATTTAATTGTCAAGCCATTTGCAGGCCAAGAGTAGACAATTTTTGAGTTTAACATTGAAATGGCTGGCTCATTTGTCATTCTAGTGATAAATTTTCAAAAATAGTCCTCTAGTTCTGCAAATGAACATTTCGTATGAAGAAAATTTTTCTTGACCAAATTTAAGTCTGACTGCTACAAGCCACCAGACGCTAATTTCGGCGGGCAATAACTTTGGATATGCTGAATATTTTGAAAACTATTTAACTGAAAGTTGTTGGTGGCAACAACTTTCAGTCAAATTGGTTTCAAATTATTCTGCATATCCAGCGCTAAACCACATGGAAAATGCAGTCTGAAAAAATTCAGCAGACTGTTAAAGGTTCAAAGTCCTTGAAATTTCTGAGAGAACAAGAGCTGAGAATAAGATACAGTGTAAATTTGGCACACTGAAAAGAATATAGATTTAAAACAAATCCACTAAAACAACTGTCATCTATTATATGCATGTAAATGCGTGTGGCCAAATATATGCCCACTCAGGTACACATAGGCTGCAGTATGAGAATATGAAGTGTGGTTTGCAAAAACCTTACAATTTGGTTGCCTGTTATTATTTTGTTCAGGGAGGACACAAAATGGCATCCAATTAATGTAATTATATTGCTCACACTGGCAATGGCTGGTGTGAGTATTGCAGTTCATGTTGTCTGTCTGTTTATCCGAGGCATATCTCCGGAATCCTAAAGAGGTAGAATCATCAAATTTGCCACATACATTCATATTATGAGTGTCTAGAAAATAGAAAAACGTTTGTTGGAACTTGTACGGTCAAAACATCGATGTCACAGGTTCACGTAGTGGCTACTGTAATACACATTTACGTCGATAACTCTGCAATGCAAGAAGGTAGAATCACCAACTCATTAACATATATTCATGTTGTGTTCAAAAGTTCAAGTGGTGAGGTCACATGGTCACCGAGTGAATTGTCAAAACCGAGTTTAATTGCATGTCGGCATATCAAGTGAATTCCTACACACAATTAACCCGTTAACGCTTGAATTTGTTCAAGAAAACTTCAATTTTCTGATAGAAAATGTCAATTTGCAGAGCAAGAGACCATTTTTGAAGATTTACCACTGGAATGACTGGCTCGATGATCGAGCCAGTCATTCCGGTAGTAAATTCTCAAAAATAGTCTTGCTCTGCAAATCTACATTTCTCAAGACCACTGCAGAAGCGTTTTTTTGACTGAAATGAGTGTTAAAGGGTGAAAGAACTTTGACTGTTATGTGATTCCCAGCTAATGAAATCTGTGTGTGATATATGCTGCTGTTATAGGAAGTTGAATATCAGCTTGCTTATGCGATAGAAAGTTGCTTATGCGATAGAAAGTTGCTTATGTGATAGAAGGTTGCTTATGCGATAGAAAGTTGCTTTTGTGATAGAAGGTTGCTTATGTGATAGAAAGGCTAATATTAACCAGATACACAATACTAATCTTATGGTGGCCGGCGCTTTATGTAATACTGTTCTGCTTCACATGTAATATATTTCAACCACGTCATCGTTTGCCGTGATATTTACTACATCAGATCATGCTGATTATTGTGAAAAGAATTTGACTGAATGTAATTGCAACCTAAATTAGCAATGCATTTTAGTCAAATTGATAAAATAAATACTCAAGCGGATTCAGCTCCCTGAGGGCAATGTCTGAGAGTGTAGGATGAAAGGATATTTTTAAAAAGATAAATGCGTGTGTGGATTTCATTTAATGTATGTTTAGCATGCGTGGTGCATGTGAATATCAATCTATTTCAAATAAGATTATGAATTTAAATGTACCCCTTGCGTTTATATAGAAAAGATTCAATTTTCTGTTGAATATTTTGTAATTAATTTGACTTGAGGCCTATGGCAGAATCAGCTTCCAGTCAAATTAGTTTCTAAATATTCAACAGCTTTAGTTTGATTTGAAACTGAGGCGCTGTGGCTTCAGGAATCAAAGGGTTAATGATGTTAATTAGTTTAAAATAAAAATTAGATTATAATATAAAGTTGAAATACTGTTTTAAATTTATTGCCCAATAATGCTTCTAAGAAAATAGATTTTATATGCAGTCTAATAAATGGTATTGAGTCACAGATAATAGGCAATAAATAGATAGAATTCTTGTCATACATACCGGTATTTAGAATCGATGCCGTTTGTTGAACGATTGTCGATGCAATGGACACCTTGTCATAGCGATCTAAACCGTACCAGCTGTTCGACAACAAATTTAAGAAAGTTGAAATTTAATCTTAAGTGAATAAACAAGGTGAAAGAACTTGTGTATTTGCATTAGTTTACCACTGATAGGCAAGTTTAACCATTTAAACCTCATGTCGGCGTTTGAGAAATGTCCTTTGCAGACTAAAAGACTATTTTTTAAATTTTATAACTTGACTGACTAGCTCAATAACTGAGCCAGCCATTCCAGTGGTAAATTTTCAAAAATAATATCTTAGTCTGCAAATGCACATGTTCAATGAAAAGATTGAAATTAAAAAGAATAAATTCGATGTTTTAAGGGGTTACATTTTCTGTACAGTCCATTCATCAAGGTTCACATCAAATGTTTTTGTTGAAATTACTATCAGTTTTTCAAACTGCAGTTTAACATTACTGTACCATTCATTCCCTACCTCACCATATCACAACTGTTACTTTGCACATATCCCTAGCATACTTTGGCCTGCCTTACCCTGCCCTGACTTCATTGACTTACTTGATCCTGCTCTCTTTGATTTTTTTTAAGTCTAAATCTAGTCTATTCTCTCATCCCCCAGCAAATCTGGTTTTCGGTCTTCCCATGTACCATCCTGCCTCCCCAATAATACTACACAGCTGTCTTGCCATACCATGCCCATTGTTGCCACATCAGGTTCTTCAATGCCTTGCGCTACCCTGTCCTACCTTATCATAACAAGGCTCACATGTTCACATTTTCCTACCCGATATACCCATTGTGTACCCTGTTTGTCGAGTCCTAGATAAAGTGGAGGATGGCTCAACTTAGTGGTTCGAATAGCATCCCGGCTTCTAAATTGAGAATTAGATAGAATGTTAGGTTTTCAAAATGCCACGCTAGCTCTTCTGTTGAATATTTTAAAGTAATTTGACTTGAAGCAACACCTCCAGTCAGATTAATTTCAAAATATTCAACAGTTTTCCTAAATAGTTGCCTTGAAAATGAGGTTTTTTTTTTAATATCAACTTCAGAACACCTCAAGGGATTGAGTCAAAATTTTGGGACCGGCCATTAAGTTAGTTCAGGGGAAGTGAATTCATTAAAATGGTTTGTAGAGACATGTAGATTTTAGTGGCTGCTAAATACCAATTTGAGACGTTCAAATCAGATTGATTGATCAAGTTGTTCAAAGAAATCTTATTTGGTCGGCGGCCATCTTGGATTCTGTGCTGTTTAAAAACACACTTAAACTGCTTTGCCGATTGATATGAAACTGAAGAAGCTACATGTAGTGCAAGGACGTAATCAAGTTTGTTCAAGAGAACCTGATTGGTAAATTTTGGTCAGCGGTCATCTTGGATGACATTCTTTTACAAAAAAACCCAAACTTCGAAAACTGGAATGTGTTAGCTGATGAAGCGAAACTTGGAAAATATGATGAGTTTCTAAGGGCCATTTAGATCTTACCAAGGGAAGTGGTATGTGAAAAGAAATATGACCACCATTGACCAAGAAAAGTTCAACTATTGTTAGTTGCTTGATATTTACCGAGAGTAATATATAGGTTTAGTGACTTGCTGATTAGGACTGTGATATTTTTGGTTTGATTGGTTGATTTGTCAGTTGCCATACTTTGTTTCATACCAAAATTGTGCATTTTCTGACATAAATGCTCGTTTTCTGTAGAAAAATTCCTACTTTTAAATTTGCAGGTCTCGTACAGAAATGTTTGTATTTCCATCCAAAATATATTGTTTCTTCTAATTCATGTTCACGATTTAAATACTGATGTTTCAGACTTTCAGGTGAGTGATACAGGACCCTTTTGGAATCCTTTCTGACAAGACAAATAATTTCTTGCTTAGTCAATGTCCATTTGCAGGCCAAGTGAATACTGGATCGTGAGCATTACTATGTACATTACTATCTTTATTTGCATATCTTTTTTTTATTTTTCATCAGCGAAAACAAATCGAGAAGTATGGGACTTTACCAAAGCAAAAGACGAGAAAGAGGGCAGCTTCAAAGAAGTCTACAGGCACAACTCACACAGAGTGAATTTTTCGAAAGCCATTCAACCATGAGAAATTACTGCTATGACATCTAACCTGAGATATTATATGTTTATAGGCGCGACTTAACCAAGTTCAAAATTTGGCGCTATGCTGTGATAGACCAAGTGTTTTCGTAATATGATATTTGAAGTTTAATTATTATAAATTAATGCTGATTCTTTAATAATAATAATAATAATAATTATAATAATATCTCTTGATCCACTAATGGATATTTCTCAATGTCGGTTGCAGAAGCCGTCTTGGCAGTAAATGTCAAAGAGACTTGTTTTCTCACACCTATTTATAACCAGCTCATGTCATCGTAACATAGCCTCACTTCCATAACCATTGTCTTCATCCATGCTTCCATGGGAGCGACTACTGCTTATATGGTTATGTTCGTAGCCATTCTGTGATGTGATATATATATATATATATATATATATATATTATATATATATATATATATATATATATATATATATATATATATATATATATATATATAATAATAATTATGTCAAAGGTCAATTTAAAATTATTTGTACATGAGGGTAGTTTGTATTATAGCTGTACATATATTGTCAGATGTAGTCGAGGAACCACAGGTTTTTAGGCATCTCAAGATGTGGGTTCTTTATAAAGACTATTAACCCTTTACTGGCCAACTTTGGTCAAGAAAATCTAAATATTTCCTTACTGAATGTCCATCTGCAGGTAAAGAGATGAGTATTTTTGAAAACTTACTACTAGACTGACTGGCTAGATTATCAAGCCAGTGATTCAAGTGGTAAGTTTTCAAAAGTACTCTTCTCTTTATCTCCAAATGGACATTCCTGAAGACTACTGCAGAGGCCGGTTTTGGCCAGCTTGAGCATTTACGGGTTAACTCTTTAACACTTATATCAGCCAAAAACAGCTTCTACAGTGGTCTTGAGAAATGTCAATTTGCAGACCAAGAGAAGACAATTTTTGAAAATTTACAGCTGGAATGACTGGCTCGATAACCGAGCCAGTCATTCGAGTGCTAAACTTTCAAAAATAGTCTTCTCTAGGTCTGCAAATTGACATTTTCTTTGAAAAAATTGAAATTTTCTTGAACATATTCAAGGCTTAAACAGTTAAGATACGCCATGTGTTGAGACGTATATCCTATATGGTAACTTGTATTTTGAGACCATATATTGGTGGGCATTAAGTTGAGTGATTTGACGGCTAAGATATTAAATATAATCAATGTGTTTATTAGCTCAGCGAGTTTGAACATGTGTTTATACTGTACTACATCTACATTCATGATCATACAGTCACATTGCTATATAGCTATTTTAAAATGTTTGACCTCAGTGCCACAAGTTACATCGTACAAGCCAATGAAAACAGTGCTATCCTTATCGCTATCACACTCAAGTGAGACAGTGTTGTCTGAAAATCACACAATTCAGGACTAGTAATGGAGGAATCCAGTTTTAACTAAGCTCTACCCACACCTCACTCAGGTCGAACCCTGAACTCACTGATTATCAATTTCCAGAAAACGATACAGGTAACCTGTTGAATATTTTGCCTATGGCAGCAGCGGCGCCCAGTGAAGTTAGTGTCAAAATATGCAACAATGTTTATTAAATAGCAAAGCCATACAATTCATATTAACCCGACAGACTATTAAGGCTTTAATACAGAATAAATCGAGTCATTCATAACAATGATTATGACCTCAGCCGACGATCACGTGGTTGATTATGAGGTTAAGACATCATGTGATTGACTGAAAAACTGGAGTCCTCAATTATAATGGCAAATGTTATTATAATATTAATGAGATTCACTGATCTTTTGTCTGCAAAGGACAGTACTTCTGGCACCTAACCTGTACTGCAAAGGACAGTACTTCTGGCACCTAACCTGTACTGATAACATACACACATCTTTAGAGAGCATATTTTAGTAAGGTGTACTCCATCAGGGTGTCACGTAAAAACTTGTTTGACCGTACATTCAAACCTGCTCAAGAAGCCACCTGCCTTTAAGGCCAAAATATGGTGATTCTTTAACCTAGTAATGCGCATGACGGGTCTTTGCAGTGGTCTTTAAGAATGCCCATTTGCAGACCAAGAGAAGACTATTTTTGAAAATTTATCATAGGAATGTCTGGCTCGATAACTGAGCCAGTTTTTCCATTGGTAAATTTTGAAAAATACGGGCACTCAATAATCAAATATTTCGATTTTCGTGACTAATTCTGACTTTAAAGGCATAAAACAGAGAAGTTGTCAGATAACTACATATACTGGTGGTCAATAGAACCACCATCTTTCTCTAGCAAGAGATATCCTTGGTTGCTTGAGACCGGTGTTACGGTTTGCATAATAGATTGTAAGGGTGTACATGTGTATAGATCTGCCTGTATTTATTTCACTAATGATCTGAGGTCAAGAAATTTATATATTTTCTTATTTAATGTCCATTTACAGGCCAAGAGAATACAATTTTTGAAAATTTATCACTGGAATGGCTTGCTCGGTTACCGAGCCAGTCATTCCAGTGGTAAATTTTCAAAAATTGTATTCTCTTGGCCTGTAAATGGACATTCCACAAGACCGTAGCAGAGGCCAGTTTTGGCCGGTATGACCATTATAGGGTTAAGGAGATATATGTTTATGTTTTACAGATGTTTCAGATTAATATTTTATCTGAAACTCAATGGACGAATCCAGTTTTAGCCCCGCCAACCTCTAGCTTAGCTCCACCCGAGCTTTCCCCCCCCCCCCCATGTTGGGATCAATCGATCCCTGCTCTTTCTGAATCTCAATTTCCAGATAACTATACAGGTAAGCTGTTGAATATTTTGAAACTAATCTGACTGTGGCTGCCAATTCAACAGAATGTTTATTAAATAGTAAAAACTTAGAATTCATACAACTTGACAGACTATAAGCGTTTATGACGGACTAGATCATGTCATTCATGACGTAATTGATTATGTCGCCCTACATGTCACATAGTTGATTATGCATTCAAATGATTGCCTGAGAAACTGGATTCCTCAAGAATTTTTTGCTTGTTTTGCTGTTGATCATAATTGCATCAAGCTGAACCTGTATTGTTAAAGTGACTAGGTTTTATTTAGATAATTCATGAGTCCATTTCCTCACTCAATCATATGACATCATAATCAATTACGTGACGTGTATGCTGACATCATAATCTGCGCGAGTCGTGGGTGGAGCTTAGATAGAGATGGGCGGGGCATAGCTGAAACTGGAATGGTCCATTAATTGTGAGAGCATGGGTTGTTATGCTGTTGTTGCATCCACATTTACACGTGTCCGTCCAGATAGTGCTTTCAAGAGTGTGTGCAGGGTGGATGGTGGTTGTATCTATTACTTAACTAAACACTTACTTGGAGGATGTTAGCCCATTAGTGGACCAGCATGTGCTTTGGCCTTGAAAGTGTACATTTGCAGGCCGAAATTATTTAAAATTTTTTTATAGCTGTAATGACTGTGTCAAAACAAAGGTCATCATTACTAAAGATTTAAATTTTGCTTTCTGTAGCTGTCAATTTAAAAAGCATTTAGCTCGTTTGATTTGTCAGTTAGCCGAGGCATAGTGATGAACACGATTCATTGTGCATTAGTGTGCGTGCGTGTAATATTTACATTTGCCAGTAGTCCAATCAGTTATCATAGAATGTTTTTTGTTGCACTAAGGTTGCGGTTCTTTAACCATTTAATGGTCAAATTTCGTGACGAAAATCTTAAAATGTTCGTATTCAATGTCCATTTGCAGGCCAAGAGATGACTATTTTTGAGAAATTACCACTGGAATGACAGTTTCGGAAATAGTCTTCTCTTGGCCTGCAAATAGACATTCCTCAAGACCGCTGTAAAGAGCGGTTTTGGCCGGCTTGACCATTAAAGGGTTAATCTATGTTGTATATGAGCACCTATTTGAACCATGGTCAGACAGATGCCAACAAGCTACTCGGCATAAGAAAGACTGCTGTATATTTTGAGAAAATGTTGTATTATCTTAGACAGCAACAGTTTGCACAATTACTTCCAAAGAGAACATGGTCAGCATTTGAGATTGGAACAAAATTCTAAATTCTTAAGTATCAGTGGTCTATGTGTGAAAGCAATGGTGTAAGTTGTCTCCAAATGACCACAAGGTTTCTCAAGCACAGAGCAAAAATAACTTAACATTTCCAAAACAAAATAAAACATACTGTTGGGTATTTTGAACATAATTGGATTGAATGACATTCTTGCCTTAGATAATTATGCTCGAAATATTCAACAGTACATTTCTTAGGTTGTGTTAAAAATTGTATTACATGTTTCTAAATTTTGTTTTGGAAACTGCCTTACTTATTTATGAGGTGTACTGTATGTCTTACTGTAGCATAGATGTCTATGTTCAATTAGTTGTCTGTACTTTGCTCAGTGGAACATAAAGCTATCACATTGTTAATAAATCTATATGAACAAATTTGTTGCTCAGCAAGTTTCTCATCTAATATATGTATACATGGTAATGGATGCTTAACACTATGCCCCGCCCACATCTATATATAGAATTCTTTTAGATGGTGCCTTCTTTCACCAGCAAAGTAACAAGTTAAATATTGACATGTAGAAAATGTAAATATGGATAGCCTTAATTGATTCACCATAATAAGTCTATGATGGATTGGTATTTAATCGAACTGGTATATTTGTAAAATATTTTTAATTTCATATTTATCTTTTATTCGTGACTTTAAATTATGTAGAATCATTATACATATCAAGGATTGTCTAAACAAAGTAATTATTTTAATTAACGTAGTGCACATTGTGTACTCTAACGGATGTTTTCTACGTATTATAATTAAAACCCTGTAGCAATGTGAGTAGAATTTCAAGTAAAATTGCTCTAAATTTATTGGGAGGCTTAATTATCATAGCTATTTGAATGCTCCAAATGGTGTCCACCAAGAATTAGAAGAGTTAAGTTTTTTCCATGCACATTCAAGCTTGTGCACTCTGCCACCCTAACCATATATGAGATTAATACATTTTTAAGGCTGAATAAAGATTCATTGACAGTCAGAATGCACGGAGTGTTCTCAATTCATCAATTACCCAAAAGTTCCCAGTTGAAAACCCTAATGCCCCATTTCAGACCAATTCCCCCTAACCAGTCTTGCCTGCCTTCCTGCTCTAAAATGGTGGCTCCACACCTGAATAATTGTAGTTTTTTTGGTGTTTAGAGCTAATGACTTGTGTAGATATAAAAATTACATTCCATATTTTGTCAGTGCTAGTAGACGAGTGCATTGCTAGACTACTGAGTGTGCAAGACGAGTGAATTGCTAGACTACTGAGTGCGCAACATGAGTTCATTGGCAGACTAATGAGTATGTGAAACACAGTGAGTGAATGTGTAGACTAGTGAGTGTGAAACACGATGGGTGAATGAATAGACTAGTGAGAGTGTGAAACACGATGGGTGAATGAGTAGACTAGTGAGTGTGAAACACGATGGGTGAATGAGTAGACTAGTGAGTGTGAAACACGATGGGTGAATGAATAGACTAGTGAGTGTGAAACATGATGGGTGAATGAGTAGACTACTGAGTGTGAAACACGATGGATGAATGAGTTGACTAGTGAGTGAAACACGATGGGTGAATGAATAGACTAGTGAGTGTGAAACACGATGGATGAATGAGTTGACTAGTGAGTGAAACACGATGGGTGAATGAATAGACTAGTGAGTGTGAAACACGATGGATGAATGAGTTGACTAGTGAGTGAAACACGATGGGTGAATGAATAGACTAGTGAGTGAAACACGATGGGTGAATGAGTAGACTAGTGAGTGTGAAACACGATGGATGAATGAGTTGACTAGTGAGTGAAACACGATGGGTGAATGAATAGACTAGTGAGTGTGAAACACGATGGATGAATGAGTTGACTAGTGAGTGTGAATGAATAGACTAGTGAGAGTGTGAAACGCGATGGATGAACTGATGGATTAAAGGGAATTATTATGATGCATACAGATCTGAAGAAAAGGTGTCAAAATTATAAATGAAAATAGCAATAGCAGGTGGATATTAATCTTTAACATGACATTAAATTTGATAACTTTCCTCTGTGAATTGATTATTAAACTGTATATAGAGGATCAGGAATGAGGTCCCATTTCATATCACTATAATCAACGGAGTCAAAAATTATCACATTACACAAGCTTTAGTGTGTGCAATGTTAGTCTCTGACCCGGTTGATAATAGTGGTTTAAGATTCTATTTATCATATAAACTGATCTTTTGACCAATTTTCACCAAAAAATCCAGATTCCTAGAACGTATCATTTTGCGCTGTTCTGTTTTGTTGCTATGACGTATCACTTGCTCCGAGTTCTGACCAATGCTCGAATTTGAATTTACTTTTAATCCAACTTTTTAAATTTCGGCATCACTAATGCAAATTTACAAATGTATTTCATAACTAGGTGTTCACTAGGAAACCTTTGCGGTGTCACGGGCCATGGGGGATTATTACGCGTTATCTAATCAAGGAAAATTCTTCATTGAATATTACACGGGTGCTCATATCGCGAAATATGGAACAGGCTGAAAGATGTGTTTATATGATAAATAAATTTTGTTGAGCATAGAGATGGACATGATCCTTGTGTGTGTGATTTGTGATTTCTGTCGGATAGCCATCAAAATGTTACTACATGTATCTTGTAAAGTCAGTCTTGAGAAAGGGGAACTGGATTTGATTTTAACCCTTTAATAGTCAGACCGAGCAAACTGTCCTTTGTAGAGGGGGGGGGGGGGGTGAAAAATGTATACTTGTAGGCCAAAAGAAGGCTATTGTTGAACTCTTACCACTTTACTAGACAGTAGTAAATCTTTTAAAATAGTCTTTTCTTGGCCTACAAATGGTCATTTACTAAGCAAAACTGTCAATTCTCTTGACCAAGCGTGACCGTGAAAGGGTTATTGATCATTAAGTACCGTGATACAGCTGTTCTGTGTGATGTAGTGAATCCAAAGATAGTACTCCCAACAACACATTGCACAATTTCTGCCACATTTTAAACATAATCCAGTTTCTAACCTTGGTTATTGGTTACTACTAGGCATATAAAAAACTAATTTCTGTAGAAATTATCCATACATTTAGCGACTAATCCTTGCATAAAAAAGAAAGTATGGTTTCTGGTCTATGAGGGGGCAAATGCTTTAAATCATGAACCCTTTAATGATCAAGCCGGCCAAAACCAGCCTCTGCAGTGGTCTTAAGGAAGGCCATTTGCTGATCAAGTGAAGACTAGTTTTGAAAATTTATCACTGGAATGATTCATTCCGCTGATAAATTTTCAAAAAAAGTCGACCTACAAATCGAGATTCAGTAAGCAATTAATTTGATTTTCTAAACCAAATCTGACTAGTAAAGGGTTAATGATTTTTTTAACCCTTTACTGGTCAAGACAGATTCTATAGTGGTCTGGAAAAATGTCCATTTGTAAGCCAAGAGAAAACTATTTGAAAGATTATAATGGAAATGTCAGCCTCATATTGGCTTGGAAATGGACAGTCACTAAACCAAAACCTGTTTGCTTGACCTATGTTGACCATCAGAGTTAAAATGATAACCACTCTGAGTGACAGTTTCTGGATCATGCCTCTGCCCTTCTGACATGTCCAATTTACTTTGGTGCAGTCAGTCTTTGATTTTAGCGACCATTATTAGCTTATTAACAAGATATAAAATAACAAGTGTGATGTGCTCAAAAGTATTTGACAGAGTTGTGAGTGACAAGTACAAATTTATGCAAAACATCAAGCCTTACCTTAATTAATCATACTTCATTTGATGTATAAAGATATATCCATAAAGTTTATATTTGATATGCTAGTAAAACTACTATAGTATTGCCATTGAAACAATTATTCTTTAAAAAAGCAATATTTTTGTAATATAAGCTTCCATTGACAACCTATATGCACTAGCAATTAATTTGCTCTCTGTCCATTATAATTATCCATGGTTTGGGGCCTTGGTTATATATCACAATAAAGAAAATCAGCATCAATATCAGCTCTACTATTTTATATGCATGTATTGAATGATGGAATAAAAGTTGTAATATAAAATTTTAATATTTTGTTATTTCTATTTGTACTCGGCCACACACATAAAACTAGCCAGATATTTTGAAAGCAGGTTGACTGAGTCTTTACAGGCTTTCACTATTACAATTTTCACTTAATTACCACGAGGCTACAATATAATTCAAGTGATAGGATTGTATTGAAAAAAGCAAGTTTATGGAAATTTTTGCTAGATTTTTGGCAAATAGTCTTAATCCACCCTAAATACTCCCAAGGATGAAAAATTTCATGTTTGCCATTAACCTTTATGGCCGCTATCTTGGATTTCAAAATTGCACTCCTCTCGGAAATGGGTATCTCGCTTAATAAGCCATCTATGGACATAATTCCAGGAGCTATACCTAGTTTTTGGGCCCAAGGACTTAGACAATGCTATTATAAATTCAATAGAATGTCGGCCGCCTTGGATTTCAATATCGCTGCCAGCCAGACATATTTCCTCATCTCATTTACTATCCACGTTATAAACATGATTCCGATGCCATTATAAAATTAATTGAATGGCAGTCATATTGGATTTCAAGATGGCCACTACACAGACATAGATACAAGTTTCTAAACATGAATTGTTTCAACTGGTTACTATTGCTTTCTATTTCTGATGCTTGATCAGGTTGGATCGAAATCCGAGTGCCAGTACCTGGTTTGACACCTTTTATACTCATCGCTGGCTCATTACACTTAACGTAATCGTGAAACCCGTCAAAGAAATCCAGTTACATGTAACCAGATTTCTACTTTAGGTAACCGTTAATGTTAGTTTTCTAACCGATAATTTCAATTTGTAACCAGGAAAAGGGTGATTGTTGATTTTGTGTAACCGTTAAAGGCAGTTTCTTGTAACCGTCAGTTTTTGATTGTCCTTTTGTCGTAACTGGTTTTTAATAGTTGTGTAACCGGTAATTGTTGTAGCTGTGTAACCGTTAAAACTTTTGTGATTTTTTGTGACAATTTGTTTTAGCCAACATTTTTCCGTTTTAAGGTGAAAACTGTATGGATTTTGTGTTTTTTCTGGGCCCTGGTTGGGCATGATATAGGTTATCTTTAAACGAGAAAGGTTATAGGCATAGGCTTCTATGGTTTTTGATGCCTAATGGATGTTGAATTCAGATTTCATGGCGGTTCATACTTTGTTTGGTTTTACTCATCAGAGAAATATTCATCCTCTTTTACTCACAGGTATGGTTTTTTCCGTGTTCGAGTAGTATGTTCAGTTTAGTGTCTTACCGTAAGGGTCTGTGAGATAGTGAGCTGGGACTGTTCTCTGTGACAACATAACCTATTGTTTCTCTCAGTCCTGGTTCTAGTAAGAAGTCCAAGAGATCCAGGTCTTGTTCCTTGGAGACGTGTACACTTTCAGGGAGATGTATGATAACCTGCGCTTCCGTTGGTGGAAATTCAGTTATTGGAGGCGCTGATGTTGACAACACTTTTTTTGTGGCCGTGTCTTGTTCCTGTGTGAATGGAGATGTGGCGAGTGCTAATGACTCTTGTAGATGCTTGTGCCTCTTGATCGTCACCACTTTGTTGAGTTGATGTTGGCCTTGGTGGTGGCACTCTCAGTCTGAGACAAGAGTTATCCTGTATGGGTATTACTCTTGTTCCTCGGTTTGCTTTAAAGACTTTGTAGAACTCTTCTCTACCTATGTGATGTTCTATTGTTCATCATAATGCTTCTGGGTTGCGTCTAGTCTTGTGAAACTATTGTTGCAGTAGTTGCACATCCAACACCCATGAATGAATGAATGACGCGGTCATGGATACAAAGCCCGGTTAGTTGAGCAGGTTGCTGTGCATTTTGGGCGCCCATTTAGGTTGCACTTTGGACTAAATGGTGTCCGTTATGTAATTAATTACATTAGGGCAAGCATAATGGTTAGTTGTGACGTGTGCTATGACATCATAGAGGGTTTTGCCAAGACATGGGTGTGTGGTGATTCGAGTAAGCATGAGACAACTAATTAAACGGAAACCTATTGGTTATAAATTGTCTACAATGCCAGGGTAGTTAATACAAAACATGAGGGGTTTTAGCCTCTGAGCCAATCAGTCTGAAAGCTATGAAGTGTTCTTGATGAGTGTATCCGATCTTCGCTGTACTGCAGTAAAGGCAAAGTATTATCTGCAGATAATCTCGGACTTAAAGGGGAACACAAGAAGGGTCACCATCGTTTGCATAAAATACGCAGTTCTATTGTAGATCCCACATTTAAGCTACTGTGTAAAGCTTATTCCCGACATTTATACATAAATCCGAGTAAAATGGTGTTAAAAAACGCTATGTTACTATGATTTTCTGCGAGTTATTAAACCTATGACGTCATAGGTTGAATCCCATCCGACAAGAACCATAATAACGGCACTCTGAAGACATGAGTGCATGCATTTGGATGGTGATATCTCTATCGGTGATAATGCTATCGACATCATTTATATATGTACAGATTGAAGAGATTAAGACGTTTATCACACTATCGCAAATTTATGGAATGTATTTGTTATTTTCACACATTAATTGCCGAACCGTAAGATGGCCATTTTCTATGAAGATACCTGCCAATTACATTAACATTACAAAATCTCAGGAAGTTTTGAGGCTAGTATGAAAACATAAGTACTTAAAGATGGACTGGATGTATGTACAAACTATTTAAACTCTCACATTAATAGATGAAACATCAATAACATTATCTGCCGTAGCCCCAGTGAGAGTGTTGATTCAATAGTGGCAATTATATTGAATTGCCTATACTATCGCGTCATTCATTTATCTCAAGATCAAAACTTCATGTCAAAATTGGCACCACCAGAGAAATCAGACAAAGGACTGTTAGTATATATTCCTCAACATTTCCGCAAATATAGTTTATAGATTCCTAAAACCGCTGAAGAAAATCCCCTTATAAAAACGCAATTCGCAATTTTATTGCGATAGCGTTGGATGACAGCGAGAAAAACGTTCAACTTATGACGTCATACGCCTCATCCGGGAATAGAAATTTAACCCATGTACCACATATTTAAATAACGAAGATATATATTTCTAATTTGAGCACAGATCTTTGAAAACGTTACGGTCTGTAGATTCATTTTATACACAGTAGTATAGAGGGTCTGGTGATTCCCTTTAAGAAAGCTATTTGCCATAAAACAGGTTGCACTAAGCAACATACCGTGTGTGATAAGGCTAGATACGAACAGGCACTGGCTCAAGATGATGTAGGTCTTCTTAAAGGATAACTAATCCCATCTCTTGATAGCTATTCAGGCGATCTAACACGCCGGTCATAAACTATCCAGGTAATTTTAAGCCTTTTATTACGCCACTAAGGAAAGATTCAGGATTTAGTAGTTAAATGTTGGTACATATCTACACCCTATGATAGCTGTCATGATTTACTTTTCAACCAATCAGAAAAACCCCAGTGTGTCTGCCTCGGTATATACGCTCAGTCATCGAGGCTCCAGCTATAGTTTGGCAATGTGGTATAAAAGCAATCCTACAGGTAAGCTGTTGAATATTTTGAAACCAATTTGATTGGGAGTTGTTGCTGCCAACTTCCAGTCAAATTAGTTTCAAAATATTCAATGGGATGAGCATTACATAATAGACTGAACAATGTGCTACTTTATCAGCTGCTGCAATTACGTGTTTTACCATTTCATAGAAATTGGGGTTTCCGAGTCTAGAAAAATTGACAAAAAGATGGGAGCAATCGAAAAGTTTAGTGAGTTAAGACATCGGTGTGTCAATAGAAGATTTTAAAGAACAGCGATAGTGATATTTGGACGAGGCCCTGTATCACTCGACTGGAATTATTGGCCACTGGCACAAATGAACAAAGCGAGATGATCACTGGAAAAATTTACCAATCTAATTTCTGTGAAGGTTTCGTCAAGTTTCATTAAAATTGGCCTGGTTGTTAATAAGTAGTCTATGATTTTTTCAGAAAATCCAAGATGGCCACCACACGCTAAATTTTGATTGATCTACGACGGCCATGGTTTTTTTAAACTTTCAATGGACAAATTTTAATGGCGTTTCAGCCCTAATCATATCTGCCAAATTTTGTCCCAATCCGTTCAGTGGTTCTGTAGAGGAAGTAGTTTTCATGAAAACTAGGTCGTCCAAGATTGCCGTCGAACCATTTGACTAATCAAGTTCCCTTGAACAAACTTGGTTCAGCTCTTGCCATAGATCATATTTCGTGAGGTTTGCATCAATCCCCCCAGCGGTTGCGGAGATTTTTAGACAGCCAAAATCCAAGATAGCCGCCGGCTAAATTGGCCGATCGTCTTCGTTTGAATAAACTTGGATCCGTATGCCCTAAGGATGCTTCCTGCCAAATATAATTGAAATGAGTCCAGTGGTTGTTGTGAAGTCGGTTAAAGGAAAAGTTGACGGACAGACACCCTGGCATCAAGCCAGGTGAGCTAATAACAAAGGGATTACCCAAGGGGAAGCTCAGCACACATCATAAAGACAGAACCATAGAGCCTAGCTACCTGGTGACGGTACAATGATTACTGGCCCACCAAGATTAACCAGGAGGCAAATGGCCCAAAAATAAGTAAAGTTCAACCCAGTGCATCCATTAGATTTGATCAACCACTCTGGCAGAAAGCAGAAGTTAATGAAGCAAAACATCCCAAAACAAGTAGTTTGTTGACTTTGTGGTTTTCATCTTCTTATGAGCGCATGTGGCGGTGTTAGTAATGTGATGAAACGGTTGGGTCTTGAAGAAGCCATGGGACAAGTCTATGGAGTAAACATCCTCACTAATAAACACCTAAAACAAGAGCCATCAGAAGACGGCATATCCCCCCCCACCGGATCCAAACATTTCAGATAAACAGCTACGACAGCACAGTCTCCCACTAAATCTGTTGAAAAATGAACACCAGTTCATCTTTCAATTTGATTTGAAAATTTTGACAGCAGAGTGGAAGGGTTAAACACAAGACAAAACTGGAAAACAAATCACATACAGACAAGTCACAAGAATCATATTTCATACAATGCGAGGTCTGTGATTGGGAATGACAACTCACAACTGTTGGATAGCTGCTGAATCATTTCGTGGATTCTGTGCATATTAATCATGCCAAGTGCTAGACTTTATCTGTAAATTGTAAGACTTCTCAAACCACGGGAGTGATGGGATATTGGGCTGGTTTATGGATTGCCTAAAGCATAGACCAAATTGTGGAGATCAACGAAAGTGTGAGTTGTGACACACACCGTGGCTTACATGAAAGCTCTCGGCATCAATAGATTTATAGTATGCAATGCTCATGTATTATCAGCCTAACAAATCTGCACAATTTCCCAAGCGAACAACAGAGTTAGGACAACCTAGACAACAAACGAGACTGCAGACAAAGTTGGCACTCCTTTTGCAATACTAAATTCAATTACCTTTATATAACTAAAATTACAAATATTCCATGATCACATGGGACAAATACTTCAATTCCACACAATGTTTTTAACCTGTTGACTATCAACAACCCAAGAGGACTGTAAAGAGGCCTATATCACTCACTTGGAATCCTAAGTTGTTGATCATAATTGAGAACACAGTGGCCATGTTTCTTTACATATCAACTTCCCTTGAACAACTTTAATGGTCCTTTGTCCATAATTATATCTCCCAAATTTCGGTCCGATCCAGTGGTTCTGGCAAAGTAATTTTCATGAAAACTAGGTCATCCAAGATGGCTGCTGAAGAATTTGATTTCTTGCTTTAGCCATTGCCGTCGACAATGTTTCTTGAGTTTTGAATCACACAAGCAGTTTTGGAGATTTTTAGACATTTAAAATCCAAGACGCACGCTGCGCAAATTTGTTGATCGGCTTAGTTTGAACGAACTTGGATCTGTATGCCCTAAGGATGTTTCCTGCCAAATATGAATGAAATCGGACCAGTGGTTCTTTAGAAGTCAATTAAAGAGAGTTGATGGACGGATGGACAGCGGATGGTCGCCACAGCATTAGCTCACTAACGGTAGGCGAGCTAAAAATGTACCTATATTTATCTATAAAACGATTAAGATGTGTTTTGACAAGTTCTGGAGCTAATCACCATACGGTTCATGTTCATTTCCTATCAGATTTCTGGAAGATATGAAAATCCAAGATGACTTTTGAAAAAAAATATCAAAATTATGATTGGTAGTTCCCTGAGACTATAACTATGGAGTACTGACTTTAATTACAATCGGGCCATTTATTAAGTATGAGCAGTGTTTTAAAGAATTTCCTGACAATTTTCAACGCTCACCTGGACGTTTAGCATTTGAACCATTTACATGTACTATGAAATTGCCTAAGCGGTTAATGAGTAACGTTTTAAACAAATTCCCCTTCTTCGGAAAATCCAAGATGACCACCCAGAAAAAACAAGCAATTAATATTCTGTATACAAGTTCTGAAGCGTACCAGCCGAAGATGCTTCCAGCCGAGTTTGGTTGAAATCAGCCGAGCATTTAACTAGGAGCAGCCTATTAAAGGATTTCCCAAAATCTTCGCGAAATCCAAGATGACCACCAGGAAAATTTACCAATCAAAATTCTGTATACAAGTTCTGAAGCCTACCGCCCTAGGTTCCTTCCAGCCACTGCCAAGTATGGTTGAAATATCCCAAGCAGTTAATGAAGAGAAGAATTTAAAACGATCTTCAGGAATTTTTCAGAAAATTCAAGATGACCGCCGAACAAATTGATCAATCAAAATTCTGTATACAAGCGCTGAATGAAGCACACGACTCTAGGGTCCTTCCAGCCCAGTATGCTTGAAATTGTTCAAGCGGATAATGCACAGTAGCCTTTTGACCCAGTAAAAAAATCAAAGATGGCCGCTGGAAAAATCTACCAATCAAAATTATGTATACAAATTCTAAAACCAACCAGCCTAGTACCCGCCTTCCAGACAAGTCTGGTTGCAATTGTCCAAGCAGTCACTCAGTAGCATTTTAAACGAGTTCACATTTTCCGGAACATTCAAGATGGTCGCAGGGAAAAAATTACCAATCTAAAATCTGTATACAAGTTCTGAAGCACACCACTCCAGGGCCCTTTCCAACAGTTTGCTTGAAATCAGACATGTGGTTAATGAGTAAGTTTTTAACGGTGCATATTCACACCCGTGACTGAAAATAAAATTATTAAAATTGTCTAGTTTCAGAGACTTAAATCGTGTGCCTAGATGTAGAAACGAAATAAATCTCAACCCGGTTTCAATACGCTTAAATAAATTAATATTTGTTGTGAATTCGAATAAAGGAATTGTGTCTCTAATCCATTGTCACACAAACAATATTAATTTTTATGGAATGAAATCATATGCTAAGATCTAACATCATTTCATTCAGGGTTGGGTTTTGGACAGTCCAAAACTAACTTTGAGCGGACATTGTCCAAAACCTGTCTTAAATGGTTTAAACCAGTCCAAAACTTTATGTCATAATTCAATACATTTAAAATTTGGAATGGATAGAGTTAAAGATAGACCACCCTTCTGTCAAATAAATGCATGTTTTTATTTATTTTCAAAACTTTGGGACTTGCTGAATATTAGTTTGACTGTTTGCATCAGTCTATCTGAAGGGTGTTAGTGTGCTATGCCAAATTGTTTTCATAATATTACTGTAGTAAAGGTATTCAGGCAAGAGTATTTCTGAAAACCCTGGGTTGCAGAAAGTATAGGGTTAAGCAGATCATTGTGTGTTATTTCTAATCTTAAGCCAGCGCCCTCACAGGCCAATTATCACACCTATACCATTGAATTGTAGAGGCTCAGCATGTGATTGTGGTTATCAGAGATTATCAGACCTGGCTCTATTACTAGCATGGCAAAGAGAATAATTAACTCAGGTATCTGAACTAAAGGTGAGACAGGACTTTCAGTAGACTTCTCATAGTGTATTTTCATCCTTGCTACCTTGTTGACAACTGTGTACTCACACTCTCTACACTTAGCCATTTGTTTGCCATTAATCTTCCAAAAAGTGCTTCCAAATTGGATCCTTAGGCCTACCACCTTTGAAATACATATTAACTATTTCAAATACCATCAACACATAAATATTCAGGACAACAGAAGAATTCAAAGATTAATGTAGCACAAGGATATCTTTTTACTAATTGTCTAATTGATATCTAGCATTAACTGAGGATAGATGAAAACATGAAGAATCTAATTTATATTCTATCAGTTTAATGCCTTAATCCCAAATTTGCATAAGATCTTATGTAAACATAGCTAATGTGTGTACTGAGTAGTGCATTCTAAAATAGCCTTAGAGAGCAAGGGTCATCAGTTAATTGTTGAAACAACATCTTAGCAGACTATATTTTCTTTATGAGTTTAAGATTCTTCCATAGGCCATGAACATTTTGCAAGAAATAGATTTAGACACAGACACTTCTCAATAATATAAACATCTAGCTGTACATAGGTAGTCTAATATGTTTACATTATTGATTAAATAGGGTTTCTGTGGGTTTAACACAGCTGGTCGAAATATACAGAGTTAAAACATTTAAGACAAACAAAAGTTGAAAAAAATTAGCCCATGGATTATAGAAAGAAGCAAATAAGACTCCTAATTTATTGAAATCATATGTGTCCTTTTAGATTATTATTATTATTATTATTATTATATAGCAATAAAGTATCCAAAAATACATGTAGATAACCATCCATCAATATGTACATGTACCTGTATGTGTCTAAATGCTATATAGTTGTTTTAAGATAATTACATTTCAGAAAAATATTTTTTATACCAATATTTTAGGTTTTGGACAGTTTTGGACAATTTTAGGTGTCCAAAACCTATTTTGGGCGGACGGTTTAAACTGCGGTTTAAACCACTAGTGTCCAAAACTTGCCAACCCTGATTTCAGTACCGTTTCATTACATATAGGCACACTATTTAAGCCTCTAAAAGGATACAATTTTAACAATTTTATTTTCAGTCATTCTGGTGTTAATATGCACCTCTAAATGATTTGTAGAACTTTTCAGAAAATCAATGAGGGCCGGCAGAAAAATTGCCCAATCAAAATTCTGTACACAAGTTCTGAAACCTACCAGTCTAGTATCCTTCCAGCGGCCTGGTTGAAATTGCCCAAGCAGTTACTGAAGTGAAGAGTAGAGCTTCAAACGGTTTCCCATTTTTCAGAAAATCCAAGATGTCCACCGAAAACAAATTGACAATCAAAATTCTGTATACAAGTTCTGAACCATACCACACTAGGGTCCTTTCAGCCGAGGTTGATTAAAATTGTCCAAGTGGTTAACGAGGAAAAGACACTAAACGATTTCCAGAAAATCCAAGATGGCCAACAGAAAGGTTTTCCATTCAAAATAATCGTTAGAGGTGTTGAAGTGTACCAACCCAACCCACCATCCCAAATTTCTCCAAAGGGCCACGTGAGCTAAAAAATCTAAGCAATCTCAGTCAAGGTCTTTCGGATATAGACACACGGAGGGATGGGACCTGTTTGTAGACAACCTCGACTACTTCACAGGACTAATTAATTATTTTGGAACTTTTTTCAACCCCAAAAATTGACCAATCAATATTCTGAATAGAAGTTCTGGATCATAGCTTCCGCTAAGCCAAATTTGGTTGAAATCAATCAAACGGTTAAGATGGTTTTTGACAATTTCTGGTAAAATTTTCTGAAAATCTTCACCCAAAACATCTACCAATAAAAATTCTGAGAAAAACGATGTTTTGGCAGGGTAAATAACCTTAATTCAAGAATAAAAGATCAGCTTTTCTGGTCAAATGTTTCCCAGGTATTTTAGTACAATACATTTTTAAAATCTAAATATTTGTTTTTCAAGAAACCGAGGTGATTACAGTCAGATTTTTGCTGTACCCAATATACCTTTCCACTTTATCACCCATCCTATGACATCATAATTAATAATCTGTGTAGAATGACATCATTACTGATTGAAATTGACAAGTACGTCACGAACGCATATTTGAAGATGGACTACACGTTGTACAAATTGTATGTCTTTACTATTTAATAGATTCTGTTGAATATTTAAAAAATAATTTGACTGGGCAGCAACAGCACGAAGTTAAATTAGCTCCTAAATATTCAACACCTTACCTGTATAGTTTTCACAAAAATGATAATTAGGGAAGTCGGGGATCGATCAATAAACAAAATGGCGAAGTGTGGGTGGAGCTTAGATAGAGATGGGCGGGGCATAGCTAAAAATTGAAAGCTTTAGTTTAGTCAATGTCTTATGCAGCAAGTATTTTCAGAAATTTGAACTGTATCTATGCAGGCTAGTTGAAGTTATAAGACATGAAAACATATAAATATTTTATGATTTTTAAGAAATCAAGATGGATAATGGTAATTACATGCAGATTTCTGCAGTAGGCAATCCATGTCAAGGTCTCGGGTGGAAGTATTATTTCTGAGATCTGAACTAAATCTACGGAGGCTAACTGAAATCTTTGAGCAGAAACAAATCATTTTACGCTTTTTCCGAAAATCAAGGGTGATAATTCTGGTCATTACACCTAGATTTCAGCTGTATTTAAACCCAGCCAAGTTCGGATGCATTTCCAAAATTTGAATTGAACACATAGATGCAGGCTAACTGACGTTATAGGGTGGAAATATTTTTTTTACAATTTTCAAAACAAGGGAGATTACTCCAATGATTACAGCTAAACACAATCTCATGCCAAGATCTATTTCCTCAATTAGAACAATCAATGCATGCTGACGTTCTCGAGTCGAAGAGAAATATTTTACAAAATTTCAAGTGGGATTACTCTGGTGATTACAGCCAGAAACAATCACAATCAAGGCCTCTCATGCTGACGGATGTATTTCCAAAATATAAAGTTATCGATACGAGTGGAAACCAGAATGAGATGTAGATGCGGAGGGACGGCCTGTTTGTAATCGGCCATGACTACTTCACAAGATTAAATATGCTTTTAAGTGTTGAAACTGACTTGAGTGCATGCCGGAACTCATTCAACTGCCTATCATATGACATTAGGTTCTGAATGTTCCTTAGCACTCTGATGTAAATAGTCTATATTTCAGTTGTGCCAATAGCAAAGAAACCGGTGTACATTTTAAAACATCTTCCAGCTAATTTGTTGAAAAATGAACATCAGTTCATATTTTAATTTTATTTAAAAATTAAAAATTTCGACTAAAGTGGTAAGGGTTATCTGCTTACCTGTCTGAGAATTTAGGAATTCAAGTTCAAATAGGTGCTAGGCACAAAAGATGACCAGTCCCGAGAAACACAGGGTGTACTCTTTTTTGGGGTTTTTTTGCACAAATTAAAAAGAACAAAAATAACTATTTCATACAGATACACTATAAATGATTTATTAGTTATTAAACTTTGTTGAAAATTATTTTACGACCTACATTTTAACCCTTTAATGGTCAAATTGATTAAAAATCTTAGGCTCTCAGAAAATGTCCATTTGCAGACCAAGAGACCACTTTTTTTAACTGTCTGACTACTGAATTTCTGCACACTACATTTTCCATGGGGTTTAACTCTGGATATGCTGAACATTTTGAAAATGATTTGATTGAAAGTTATTGGTGGCCAACAACTTTGTTATTGGTGGCCAACAACTTTGTCATTGTTTTCAAAATATTCATCAAGTTCAGCCTTATTGCCTATTTAAATTATTGTCTGGTGGCTCGAAGCAGTTAGAGAGTTAAAATTGACCAATGGAACCTGAAACAACGGTTTAGTTAGCGAGTAAGTTATTTCAGTGGCAAATTTTCAATAGTCTTCTCTTGGTCAGCAAATGGACATTTTTCAAAAGGACTATTTTGTCCAGCTGCAGGGCATAATTTAGAATTTGTTATTTGCATAGCATGTATATTTCTATGCAAACTACAAATTGTATAGCTATCAGCAAAAATGTATAGCAATCAAACTCTCACCAATAAATTCCCCGTATCTCAAAGCAAACAAATAGGAAATTTGTTGAATATTTTGAAATTAATATGACTGGAAGCCATTGCTGCCTTAGACAGCAATGGCTTCCAGTCATATTAATTTTAAAATATTAAGGCAGCAATAAAATATGGTATACATTGTAAAGAACGTACTTTTCAGGGATTTGTTGTTAAAAGGGTTAATGACAGAATTTTGAATATCAATGATAAATTGCAATCGCGTACAAATTTTGCATAACAATACAGCTTTGCATGTTGCAGAAAGTATAGCTACTGCTTAAATATGTGTAGCAAATTGAGATGAGATACCAGATAAATTATGCCCTGAGCTTGACCATGACGGGGTTAAATGTGATTTGGGATGAGCTCCATAATTAACACACAAGATCAGTACAGATACAGACAGGTACAATAAATAATGTTCTTGTGAACGTTATCTACGTCGCGCGTGATCATCAATGATGAGAATAGACTGACAAGATGATGATGGTGATGATGATAAGTTGTTGTGATGTATGATGATGGTGACGATATCACATAGTGCTATATCCGATCTAACGCCTCCAGAAGTACGATGCTGTTACCACGAATCACCTACAAAAGATAAACGGATGAAACACGTTAACCCGCTAACCCTCATATGTGGTTGAGAAAATGCCAGTTTTTCTAATGGAAAATGTCCATTTGCAGACCAAAAGAAAACTAGTTTTGAAAATTTACGACTGGAATGACTGGCTCAGTCATCGTCACTCATCAAGCCATTCATCCGTGATAAATTTTCAAAGCACTCTTTTCTTGGTCTGCAAATGGACATTTTTCAAGACCACTGCAGCAACCATTTTGACCGGCGACTTTTTATAAGGTTAAAGAAAAGCTATTACTATTATTACCCTTGTCTGGTAAGAAACCTTATTACAATCAGGTCAGCCTGTCTGTCCGGAGATGTATCTAAAACGACGACTGATCCGTGCCACAAATTTTAATATAAGTGAAGACATTGCCGTGCAGCAGGAGTATTTCCATAGCTTTGATCAGATCAGATTCGAGATTCATGCATATCACGGAAAATACGGTCCAATTTAGCTCAAATCTGATAATAAAACGTGTCTCAAACTCTATCATTGTTTAACCATGAAAATTCTACTGTCTCAATTTCAAAAATACCGAAACTTGCCAAATTTTGCAGCATATCCCATTTTGGGCTGATTTGTTACACTTACTCAAACTGTATTATCCAAATCGCAGTCAGTGAAATTCGGACAATTTTGCCATAGCACAAAAAAGGATGTAGCAGAACTGGTTCACCATGACACTACTACAGCATTTTTTCAAATTTTTATGCATTCTAATCTGTGTTCTACTTTTGGTGAATTGTAGAAACTTGCTTTTTAATATGATATCATGATTGATATCTTGTATAGATGATAAAATCACTTAAGTAGCTAGGCCTGTAATTTTCTTCCACAGCAAATTAACTTTAATAGTAGGGCAGATATGTGAAAAATATGTTCCATTCTGGCAGAAAGCATGAAATTTGACATATAGTTGGTTTAAGGTAACCTGATCATAATTAGATGCGGTGCCACATGATTCTACCAAGGGAACCCGTTCAAAATGGTGGATGCAAAATGGCCGCCTTCCAGCGGAAAATTCCCATTACTCAAGCTCTAGGCGGAGTAGAGAGATGGGATTAATGTCAAATTAGGGGTTTCATGGGTCAATCGTTAGTATTCTACTCACTACAATACTATAAATATCAATCCTTCCACAGCGACCACCTGTGTTTGATGTCAAAAGACGGTGGCTCTTTAAGATGTGTTATCTAAAAGATCCATCTCTTGAGAACAAAAGCAATATAGCATCTAGAAAGTTTAAATTACTTGATTTCTTTAGATCGAACCAAGTATTGGTTGTTATAGATACGTTCAATTATTCTATCAGAGTATGCAAGGCTATACATGATGCTGTTGATTGTTGAATCATGATTCAGACGTCAGACGCACTGTGCACCCCATGAGCACAACTGTGTACACGGTAAGTTGGATTTATAACATTTGCATCTGCCAGTGCAATTACTTTTGCAAGCACATTTCACGAGTTCCCGGCATGCCTTAGATGCGTCTGCAAGCAAACTCCATTGCGGTGACCAAGTGTCTCCATCTCTGACCCAACCCCAGTCAGCTGGCGATAGCGTTTTTGCATTTGCGTGGAGTCCCCAAAGATGACCTGCCTGGAATGCAGCACGTTTGGTGTGTTGCAGCAGAGCTGCACTGGTCGGAGGAATGTTTTCTAGCTGCCTGTTGCCAAAAGCGAAAAGCCGTTTTCGTGCCTCATTAACCTTTGACAATGGTGATGTGCGTTTGTACAGTAGTATGACAAACCTCTCCAGCGTTTCCATGTCATTGTCACACAGAGACGCCGGGGCATCAGACAGTCTCCTAAATAGTGACTTGAATAGATCTGAAGTCCTCCAAACTTCCAATGCTGCCTTCTTGCCAATCCCACAAAATGCAGACACAGTGTCACACCCAGAGAAAGCATACATAAATAGCAGTCCTTGTGACGCTTCTGCACCCAAAAATGTTGCAATGCCATGAGCTGATACATAGCGGAAGGTCTTCCCATGGCCAAATGCGACCCAGAGATCACACCCATGAAGAAAGTTTGCTGTCCGTATGGCTAGGACTACGACGTCTCTATAGGTAGCATGAATCATTACCTTGGTGATATGCATGGAAGGCATGGAGCAACATTCTACCATCTGCTTCATCATGCATGCATGGCGCTAGTTGTGAGACGTCATGCTCAGACCTCATCAGCACGTTTTCCTCACATGTTGTGACGAGTATATTTCCTTCTGGTAGCTCGAATGACTCCAATGTATGTGCGAGAAAGGTGAAGAGGCCCATTTTGTTTGCATCAACTCGCAAGAAAGTTGAACAATTTTGAGGGAGTCTTGTACTCGATGCAACACGAAGAGCTTCACCATGTCCCTGTAATTCTCTAGCGTGTGTCTTCAAGCTGACCGCCTTATACACGTCCCATACAACATCCAATCTTTTAAACGTCTGTAGTTGTCTAGCAATGTGTGGGAGGAAGACGTGCTCTGCAAAATTTCCAAATGTGTTCACAACCACGTTTGATTTCTTGGGATCTAGCTTATGCATCATAGCTGCTCCGTCAATGATCTTCACTTCAACCTCTGGACAATCAGCTGCACGAGCTACTAATGCTTCCAACCATCCCATCAGATCTGATTTGCTGCCTTGGCACATTGCGTTGCTCTCAGCAAGTGATGGGGGCCATGGATGATTCTCATGCTCAAAGAATGAAGCAAGGTCTCCGTCTCTGGATTGGCAGGAAATGTATAGTCTAGAGAATAACTGTACATCTCTCTTCATTGCAACAAGCTTCTTGTTGGTCCTGGTACTTTTCCTCTGTTTTGATTTGAACAAAGCCAAATTGTTCTTTTGGATTGGGTCATATACCGATTTTGATGATACAGATAGTCGATCTGCGACGAATGTGTGGTACTGTCTGATGCCTAGTTCTTCTGCTGTTCAGATCGCATTCACTACAGACCTGGACATAATGACTTTGGTATCTAGTCACCAAGTCAAAACTGTCATCTAAAAATGGGTTTCCCATTTCCTCGATTGCATCAATAAGACAAATTGTGTTTAAAGCAGTCAGTGTGAGTTTAGGAAACTACAATAATTATATTGAAATCCGCAATGAAATAATGCTTGGCGAAGCGAGGGGCTGGCATACAGTTACTTTTACTGGAGAAAACGTGTAGACCAATTGTTTTTAATTGCGAAAACTTGTTTCTAAACTGTTCCGCCCGGAACATGTGTGTACAAACGTTTAGCAATAATACTACTAATTTACAAATGTTACAACGACGACGACGATAATAATATATTTTTCAGCATATTTATCTATTTAGAGTATTGTAATGGGTGAAATCATAACCAGTGACCCAAGAAACCCTTAATTTGACATCAATTCCAGCCCTTTACTCCATCTAGAACTTGAGTAATGCAGATTTTCCGCTGGGAAGGCGGCCATTTTGAATGGGTTCTCTTGGTAGAATCACATGGCACCGCATCTAATTATGTTCAGCAAACCGTAAACCACCTATATGCCAAATTTCATGCTTTCTGCCAGAATGGAACATCTTACCTCAAATTTGACACATATCCGCCCCACTATAAAGACCTTTCACCAGTAGAAAATGTATTGCTAACATCTATCTGGTGATCTCCACGTCATTTTAAAAAGACACCAGCATTCTGAGGGCCATCTACCTACAGGTACAGTTAACGCTTTATCAGCCAAAAACAGCTTCTGCAGTGGTCTTCAGATATCGCCATTTGGAGGCCGAGAGAATATTTTGGAAATTTGACCACTAGAATGACTGGCTTGATAACCAGAGGTAAATTAAAAAAAATAGTATTATCTTCTACAAATGGACCTTTTCCTTTAGAAAATTTAAATTGAACAAATTCCGAGGGTTAAAGGATTAAATCAACATTTTGAAAATGACTTAGAGCACAGCACGATTTCCGACAATTTGGGTAAATACTGCTAAGTGATTTAGGAGATAAAAGGTGACACTTGACAGGATGCTGGACAATCACCATGACATAAGTTCACATGGCCATTCTAGGCAGATGAGCATCATGAGCTAATCAAACATTAAAAAAAAATATCCAACAATGGACCTATCATGTTAGCTATGCCCCGCCCATCTCTATCTAAGCTCCACCCACACCATGCTCGTGTTGGGATTGATCGATATCTGAACTCTATGCAGCTAAGCTGTTGAATATTTTGAAACTAATTCAATTGGGTGCTGCTGCTGCCATAGGCAGCAACAGCCCACGTTCAAATTAGTTTCAAAATATTCAACAGCATGTTTATTAAATAGCAGACATACAATTCGTTCATGTCGGATTATTAAGCGTTAAAGACAGACTATTTCGAAGCATTCATGACATCATAAATATGACGTCAGTATACATGTCACACAGTTGATTATGACGTCATATGATGGATGGATAAACTGGAAAGGTGAACTATCCTTTGCTCTACAGCCTTATATGACATCAACCTATTTTCAGTAAATTAAACAAGCGATCCGAGAGCCTTGATATCCAGGTGGGCCAAGATTCACAACCGCAATTAAATTCCGTCGTAATAGTTTGCGAAGCACATGCCCAGTGGGTGGTGGTGGGGTGGGGGGTTGAGATTCTTACACATACAAATTTAAACATACAAGTTCTAAAAATTTTAATACCGTCACCGACGACATTGACATCTTTTACAAATGCGTTGATAATGATAACAATATTACCGTACAGCGGTTTTCCCGCTATTACCGGGGAAACCGCCCAGCTCTAACACACACTCACTCCGCAATAACACTTACCACCATTCCAATGTCATTCTTTTCTCCCGTCTTTGTTTCCTCGACTCCTTCATCAACTACCAGATTCATAAACGGGTCAAATCCACGAAGTACCCCAATCACTTTACGACCGCCATTTATCCGTACTGTAATAGAAATATGACTCAAATTAAATGTGGACAAAAGCAAAACAAATGCATATTTTCCCATAATCATCAAATTTGTTCATTCTAGTTTTCTCATAGAAAATGTCCATATGTAGACAAAGAGTAGAATATCTTTGAAAATCTATCACTGGAATGACAGGTTATCAAGCTAGTCATTTAAGTGACAAATTTTCAAAATACCTTCTCTTGGTAGAGGCAAAGGGACATTTCTCAAGATCACTGTAGGAGACTTTTCAGCCAGCTTTACAGCTTTAGTGTTAAGCTGAAGTGGAATGCTAAAAACATTTAACTCTACTGGTATATGTCATAATCAATTTCATCACATGTAGGCTGATGTCACAATACAGTGACATATATCTAGCTCTGCCATGAACATTGAAGAGTCTGTCAAGTTTACAAATTATGTTTTTAATGGATTTGCTATTTAATAAACATAACATTCTGTTAAATATTTTGAAATTAATTTGACTGGTCACTGTTGCTGCCATAGAGCACAACAACACCCGGTCAAATTAGTTTCAGACCATTCAACAGCTTAGTAACCTAGTTAACTTAAAACTGCTATGTCGTCCGTCCCTACCAGCCTAATATATCCACTGAAAATATTCTATCGCCTCTTAGTCTACCAGTCTAAACTTACACTGAAAAAATTTCATATTTTAGGCATTTCAGGGGAGATAACTCTCACAAATATGGACAGAACTCGCTGAATCAAAATCATGACACTTCGTCTCAATGAAACAAAAATCTCAAGCGCAGATCAAAAACCTTTTGAAATGGTGTCCAGACACAATTTTTTAAATACATTTTCAGCATTTCAGGGAGAATAACTCTCACAAATATGGATGGATAGTGTTGAAACAAGCATCACACTTCGTATTTACATAATACATTCAATGAAGTCAAATTAAAAACATTTTGAGATATGGCCTGGACATAAAAATCTGTACGCATTTTAAGCCTTTCAGGAGGGATAACTCTCACATATATGGATGGATCACGCTGAAACAAAATTACAATATGTAGTCTCTACCTAATATATCCACTGCAAAAAAAAATTCAAATGCAGATTGGTTCGGGGACCAAAATTTTTTATGCGTTTTAGGCATTTCATGGGGAATAACTCATAAATATGGACGGATCTCATCGAAACAAAATCATGACATAACCTCTACCTACTATGTACACCAAACAAAAATTAGAAGCGTAGATTAAAAAACTTGAGATATGACCCAGACACAGATTTGCTAACAGACGGACAGGACTATGACCAGCCGATCTCTAGCTAAGCTCCACCCATGCTTTCCTGAACTCCCAGAGTCACTATCAATTTCCAGAAGACTATACAGGTAAGCTGTTGAATGTTCAACAGCTTGTTCATTTAAATAGTAAAGAAATACAATTTATACAACAACGCTTAATCCGTCACCAATTATGCGTTCGTGACAAATCTATCTACGTCAATCATGTCATCATACATGTCATGTAGTTGATGATGTCATATGACTGATGGATAAACTGGAAAGGGCCATTGGCCGGGTGGTTTCAGAAGTTTGCTCAACCAATTTCTAAAAATATTAGAAAATGCACTATCGCCGCTGACCCAATGGACCAATCAACCTAATTTTAAAATCCTGATTGATTCAGATTCAGTAATGAAGATTATCAGGGGCCCAGTAAAATTTCAGTTTGGGCTATCAACATTTCAACCACAGCCTTGTTAGTAGCCCAGTTGGCGACCTATAATTTTCCATTCATATTTAAAGATTGCGACTAGAAAATCAATTTATATATCTCATGAAACTATTACATGTTGAGCCAATATTATTAAGCTTGAAATCAATGTAGACGTGTGCATAGCCATACACATATGCATACTGCCAAAATAGACATCATAATAGCTAAGAATACTTACAAGACAAACGCTTGTCCATATACCTGAAGAACAAAAAAACAGAAATATTATTAATTCCATACAAGACATTAATACGCTAGGGGCCAGGAGACCCCTGTGTATACCCTCAGGATCCACCGCCATTATTATATTTTTATTTATTACCTTCTAAGTAAAAGATCTGGGCCCGGATTAAAAACGAAGTTTTAAGTTATGCCTGGCGTAAGTTACGCCATCACACTTAGGTGTTTCACGTAACCAGGATTCATGCACAGGCATAAGTTTTTGGTCGTAAATGGACACAGATCTCTAGTACGTGGATGCGTAAATCGTCGTTCTGACAAGTATGCAGTACCCAACCCATTTGGTCAATCAAGTCCTCTTGAACAAACTTGGCTTACCTCTTGGCCTAGATGAAGAATCCCCAAGTGGTTTCGGAGAAGATTTTAAGACATTTCCTGAAATTGCCCGAAATCCAAAATGGCCACTGGGAAAATTGGCAGATCGGGTTCATTTGAACAAACTTGGATCCTTATGCCGTAAGGATGCTTCATGCCAAATATAATTGAAATCGGCCTGGTAGTTCTCGAGAAGACATTTTAAATTTCCCATTGCTTTAGCATGGGAGCTTTTGACGAGAAAATTAGCCAAGATGGCCGCCAAACCGTTTATCCGACAGTTTCGAAAATTGCAAATTTGAGCTCAGAAGACCCAAAAACATATGGAACCAATTTAAATTTTGGCCTCAAAATCCATCAAATAAAAAAATCCAATATGTCTGCCAAACACACTACATTTTGATTGGCCCATGGCGGCCATGTTTTTTGACGGAGCAACTTCCCTTGAACAAACTTTAATGGCCCTTAGTCCCTAATCATATCTCCCAAATTTAGGCCCGATCGATGCCTTAAGCGGTTCTGGAGGTCGTTTTTGTGAAAACTAGGTCATCCAAGATGGCTGCTGAACCATTCAGTCAATCAAGTCGACTTGAACAAACTTGGCTTACTTCTTTGCCTAGATGGTGTTTCATAAGTTTTGAATCGATTCCCCAAGCCGTTTCGGAGAACGAGATTTTTTTTAGACATTTCTAAAAATCGGCCGAAATCCAAAATGGCCAACAGCCAAATTGGCCGATCGGCTTCGTTTGAACAAAATGAAATCGCTATGCCATAAGGATATAATTCAAATCGGCCCAGTAGTTCTCGAGAAGACATTTTAAATTTCCCATTGCTTTAGTATGGGAGCTTTTGGCAGGAAAATGATCCAAGATGGCTGCCAACCCGTTTATCCGACAGTTGCGAAAATTGCAAATTTGAGATCAGAATACCCAAAAACCTATATAAAACGAATTTCGGCATCAAAATCCATCACATAAAAAAATCCAATATGGCTGCCATACACACTATACACGATTGGTCCACCGCGGTTTCTCTTGATCAAACATTAGTCGCCTTAGTTGCTAATTATATATCACAAATTTCGGCCTGATCGCTTCAGCGGTTCTGGGAAAGAAGTTGTTTTTGTGAAAACTAGGTCATCCAAGATGGCCGCTGTACCATTTGGTCAATCAAGTTTCCTTGAACAAATTTGATTCGGTGCTTACCATAGATTATATTTCGTGAGTTTTGAATCAATCCCTTAAATGGCTTGGGAGATTTAAAAAGAAATTTCTAAAAATCGCCCGAAATCCAAAATGCTCGCCGGCCAAATTGGCCAATCGAGTTCGTTTGAACAAACTTGCATCTCTATGCCTTAAGGATGCTTCATGCCAAATATAATTGAAATCGGCCCACCAGTTCTCGAGAAGATATTTTTAATTTCCCATTGCTTTAGTATGGGAGCTTTTGGCGGGAAAATGATTCAAGATGGCCACCAAACCGTTTATCTGACAGTTTCAAAAATTGCAAATTTGAGATCAGAATACCCAAAAAACCTACATAAAACCAATTTCGGCCTCAAAATCCATCAAATATAAAAATCCAATATGACCGCCAAACATGCTACATTTTGATTGGCCCACGGCGGCTATGTTTTTTGACGGATCAACTTCTCTTGAACAATCTACTGGCCCTTAGTTCCTAATCATATCTGCCAAATTTCGGCCTGATCCCTTCAGCGGTTCTGGAGAAGTTATTTTCGCTAAAACTAGGTCAACCAAGATGGCCACCGAACAATTTGACCAATTAAGTTCCCTTGAACAAATTTGTTTGAGCTCTTGCCCTAGATCATATTTCATGAGGTTTCCTTCAATCCCTCAAGCGGTTTCGGAGAAGATTTTTAAAGATGTTTCTAAAAATCGGCCAAAATCCAAGATGGCCATCGGCTTCCTTTGAACAAACTTGGATCCCTATGCCCTAAGGATGCTTCCCGCCAAATATAATTGAAATTGGCCAAGCGGTTCTTGAGAAGTCGTTTGAAGGAAAAGTTGACGGATGGACACACGATGGATGGTCGCCACGACATAAGCTCACTTGGCCTTTCAGGCAGGTGAGCTAATAAAGTAAATGTCTTTCTATATACTGTTCACCGGTACTGTCTATTTGTATTTTATATCTATGGCTACATCTATATGTACATGGCTGTTGTGCCAATAAAGATTCTGATTCTGATCGATCAATCTAATTCTCTGAGGACGTATACATACGCCTAGATACTTGCCCTAGGAATTTGATCTTTGAATGTTTGTCACAAAAGACAAGAAATAAATTTATATAGAAACAGGTTATATATTTGTTGCATGGTTTTTATGACAAAAATTTAAAGGCTGTAGGCCTATACATATATAGGCTATAAAGTGACTCAACAATTGACAATTTAAAACCACAAACTAACTCTTTGGCTTTAACACTCAAGCTGGTGCACTACGTAATACTAAAAAACCCATTGAAATGGCATTCTGTTTGTGAAATGTTGATTTGCAGAGCGAGAACGTTTTTTTAAATTTTGCCACTGGACTGACTGGCTCGGTAAGAGACAACAAACTCTACAGAGCCAGTCATTCCAGTGAATGATTCTAAAAAATAATTAACGGTTCGTGGTCTGCAAATGAACATTTTCTATGACAAAATGGACATTTTCTTCAACAAATTTGAGGTTTATAGGGTTAATACGCGCTTGTCAATGACAATTTTAGGAATCGGTAATGATGGTGACATCGTATTTTGTCTAGATGCGTGCATGGAAGGGCATTGGAAGAATTACATATTTCCATAGATCTTCAACTAACATGAATTACGCCTGTGCCAAATAACAGGTTGAAATGTCGAAACAATACACACTATGCTTGTAATAATTTATTAATAATGCTCATTCAAACGAGTAATTAAATTAACAAAAAAATTCATAATTTGGTAGTTTTATTAGGAGTCAATTGATCGCATATATCAACCTACGTGCTACACAAATCAAGAACAGATGTTGGCTTTCACTGCAGTCCACATGAGTTCAAAGGTACAAGCTTTATTTATTCCTATTTATGCGTCTGTAAATGCAATATGTTTGGTCGACAGTCTCGTATTATTTTTAATGCTCATGGCCGTGAAAGTCGTTGTTGTCAATGTCGTATGTATTTAGCGTTGGTAGAAGGAAATCTAAGGTTGGGTACCACGCGATTCGCACCCGGATGGAATGTACATTCCCCCCCCCCCTCCCCCTATTTACTCGCACATGCATTAATTCCCATTTTTGTAGGGCATGTCTGGATAAACGCGATCTAAAAATTCTAGCGTACGACATTCCATTATGACATCATAGTTACTTTGGACTTCTTTGTATTTCCCCAAATAGCGAGGAGCAACGTGATACGTCGGTACGGTGTATAGACATTTCGGCAGCCAACCATTTTCGGCAGCTTAGAGTACATTTTTGGCAGCCCATTTTCGGCAGCCTATATTAGTGTGTTTTATTATTATCCCTGTGTTACCCATATGTTACCCTATATCTATGTCCCTTTAACAGAGTCGATATAACAGTAGTATATACTAATACTATACGTGTGTATTATATAATAATAGTATATATTTCTGTTATATCGACTCAGATAGACTGAAATCCATATCTAATTACCACTAATTGCTAGTTGACGAATTTTATTATGTTTGTTTTTCAGCCATGCCGACTCTAAGAGCAAAACGAACTAAGAGTCAGTTGCTGCGATGAAAGTCAAGCGCTGTGACGAAGATTAGGCATACTGTTGTGACCCTGTGAAATATAATTTCATATTATTTTGAAATAAAGACGTAGGCCTATATCGATCATTCTTTAATAAAGTGGTTGGCCTCTAATTATTACAAATTTCAGTTCAATTGCAATGCAAAAAATTTTAAAAGAAAATTCTAGAATATTTAAGGCGTAACATAATATTTGAAAAGCAGTGCCAATTTGGAAAATCTGTGTCATTGTAATTCATGTATTACATGAAAATGAGTCTCATTTTTGAAAATAATTTTTCGGGTTGAGACTTGGAGTAGATTTCCTCCAATTTTCGTTAAGATCCACCAAATAAATACATAATGTTTGAAGCAAATTTGTAAATGCTCATTAGAAAATACAAACAATTTCGAAAATCCGCAAGAAACTCTTATAATGCTACGTCTGTAATGGTCGAAAGATTAATACAGACTGACTAACGATCTGAATCACAAGTACGACCAGCAATTGCACGTGCATTTTGATTTGTTGACGTTGTTCCTGAAAGCTCTCTCTATTGTATTTGTAATCCGTGTCTGTGTGTATTCCGACCATTGTAATGGTTTCCTGCAATTAAAGCCCATGCTAGCTAGACTCGGCGGGTGATAATGTCCTCAGGTTATAATCCCTGCTGTTATATTAACGCCAAAAATGTTAAGATGCGATCTCTTGCGTGAATGAGCAACACATTTCGCTTGCACAGCAACTACTTTCAGTATGACGTACATACCTAGTAAGTAAATAACTTTTAACAGACAAATTCATTTCAAAGTATTCAACATTTTAATTAATTGTAACACAATTTAATTTCACGCACCTTGTACGCGCCGTCACTCCGTACGCGACCACATATATAAATCTAAAGGAATTGTGGATATTTTTGAAAATAGTTTGACTGGAACCTGTTGCTGGTATTGGTAGCATTAACGCCAAAAATGTTAAGATGCGATCTCTTGCGTGAATGAGCAACACATTTCGCTTTAGATCGCGTTTATCCAGACATACCCTACAAAAATGGTCAAAATATTTACACAAATATTCAACCTATCCCAACAAATCGACTTAGTCAATAAGTGAACAGCTATCTAAAGAAAAGAAAATCTATTTGACAAATGTAAATCCTGCTAGATTTTTAGGACATAATTTGACTGGAACCAGTATTCAACACTCTGGTGCATATTCTGGAGTGAATGTGACCTTTAATACAAGTTTACACACACGCTACTTATTAACAAGGAATTTACTTTCAAAATATTCAAATATAATGTTCTGGACATATATTTTGAAAATAATTTGACTGGAACCTATTGCGGACATTTGCAGCAACAGCTTCTGTTTAAAAATATCTACACAAATATTCACCAGATCCTGACAAATGCATACTCATTAACCCCTCGGGCTGGACTGCATAAAATTTTTTTTTTGAGAATTTCAGATCTATGGTTCCTTCCTTAATCACGGTATTAATCTGAAAAAAGGCAATCTTATTAGATAGAGACAGACTTATATAGATCGCCGGTAAAACAATTTTAATAACATTCATAACATTACAATATTTTACAACAATATAACGATGTTGAACATGCTGCCGAAAATGTAATAATGTGAGAGGCTGCCGAAAATGTATGTTTTTAGGCACCATATTTGCGTCTCGGTAGGCTGCCGAAAACGAATTAATATTTGCGGCTGCCGAAATTACATGGCTGCCGAAACCGCCTGAGACCATCGGTACAAATTTTATAACGTTATTGGACTGGCGCAACTATTTAATGGTGCAGGCCCCGGTAAGATACAATAAATTGAATAATGCTGGCGGATATATCACTCATCACTGACAATGGGCAGACGCATTGTTGTGAATATTGTGAACTGAATTTACCAGAATGCCTTCCACGCATGATTTGCTTCGAATGTAATATCAAGTTCAAGATTATTTATTTTGATATAGAATATACATTTACAGTTTCACAACAGGTAGTCCACCAAAGGCAGAGCCTATGTGGCGGTGGACCCCTACATATAACATATAACAACAACAATATAGGACATGAGAATACTGAATACATACGGTTAACATGTTATAGTCCTATATATACATATAGTTAACTATCTCGCTGCCAAGCCTCTGCAGTCTACATTTTCCATGGAGCCTAACTCAGGTCAGGGTAGTTTAACAAATATTTAATAATTAACAAAATATTTAACGATATCGTTTCAGGCCTTATTCAAAATTACAAGTTGAACAAGGCATTTTTCAAAAGTTATGAATGTTCAATTTTCTGGCTTTTCCATGTTTTAGTCGGCCTTTTAGTCAAAACAAAGCCGAAATACGCCGGATTCTGTGAAAACAAAAAAGTAAAAATTAAGCGATATTTGTTCAAAATATTTAATAATTGAATGCGACTGCATGCCGAGAGAAAACTAGTTTTGAAATTTTGCCACTGAAATGACTGGCTCGGTTATCGAGCCAGTCATTCCAGTGGTAAATTCTAAAAAAATAGTCTTCTCCTGGCCTGCAAATGGACATTCCCCAAGACCACTACAGAGGCCATGGACTAATATAGCCCTATACTAGGAGGCCGGCTTCGTATACATGGAGGCCGGCTTCGTATACATAGCGGCCGGCGTCGTAGGCAGCCGGCATCACTGTACTCCATGCGGAGTACCTCTAAAACAATTTGACCGAACGTTGTCGGCATACGTATTTACATTTTGACCCCATACAAACTCGTCCTATTTATTAAAGCAATAAGTGGTGTCTGTGTTCGCTTATAGGCAACGCCTATTTTCATATTAATATCAAATAGGAGGGTAAACTTCAAATGCCTGTGAATCACCTTTAAGTTTCTTCGATTCAGTACTGCTGAATATTCTGGATCTAGTGGAATTTGTGGGAGAATTTTCTGCGTAAGGCAGCAATGTCTTCTATTCCAAATGTGTACAGAAAATTACTTACGTCATAACCAAATCAGTTTGTTGCTAGAATCATGTTGGCCATTGTTATCTTTACTGTATCATTAACCATAATCATATTTAACTTATTTCATTATATTATATTTTATGTGAATGTCTGGCTCTTGGGTCTTACAGACAACACATCCCAAGGGACATAGCTCCTCTTGCTGGGTGTTTTGAAGAGGACTTGACTGGGGGCTGTGGTTGGCTAAGCCACCAACAACTCTCGGTCGGGTGGCTTTTCTGAATATTCAGCGAGTGTGCAGCTTCTGTGTTAAATCCTGAGTCAAATTGGACCAGCACTCCTCAAGATATACACAGAATGACAGATCCAGAACTTGATCATATCTAAGAGCTCTAAAAAAAAAAATCCAGCCATGACAAACACACTAACTTAGAAATAGACTCGAACACAGATTCACATAGCCGGTTTACTCTCTTTCCTCTAGGGAAAGAAGGTGATAGACAATAATAATAATAATAGTAGAAACAGGATGAACTCCAACCCACCCCCAACCCCCTTCATCCCCAGCCCATTCCAATGAGTGAAATATGTTACCCACAGTATGAAGAACAATCAAAAACAAGTGAACCATGTTTGTCAAATGTCTTGTCTTTTTCTCTTTTTTTTTCGCTTCTTTTTCTATGTCAAATCCTATATAAGTATATTATTTGTCTATAGTAATAGTTATCTGTATAAATATATTGTCATAATGCTTTATGTTTACTTATTAACCTTATGTTAAATCATGTGTAACTTGTATGTTATTCTATGTCAGGGGTCCACAAGCTAATAGGCACAGCCTCCAGTGGACTCCCTGTTACCATATTGTAATTTGTAATATTTACCAAGAGAATAATTCAACAAATCAAATCAAAAGATTAACACGAAAATATATCTAAATTTCCTTTAGTAAACAGTATATGGTTAAACATTCTTACTTCTTTAGCTCGGGTGGATGAGCCTTACTCATTTTTGAGAATTTGTTTAAAAGCGCTTGGTAAAAACGACGTGTTTAATATCTTTCTTTTGTTACTTTTCTCTTGAAGTTGCACGTTTTCTGATTATACGAAAATGGCGGCAGTAAAGGAACAAAATGTTACACACACTCCACTGCGTAGATCTGGCGGGTAAGTAGCTGCGCTATAGAGATTCATAGAAAAGCTCCCGGTAAAGAGATGTGACTAACCGGTAACCAGGTGGTAAAACCGCGCACCAGACTGAAAGACGGTAATACAACCTTAAGGCAGCCGTTCAAGTAGACATCTCGATGTGTTTCTTTCGTATTCGAGGCAAATAAAGCGGCCGTATTTTGATGGATAGCGATAAACACGGAAAACGATAATAACAGCCACAAGGTCGACCCTCGAATTTGGTCCTGAAAATTTCAATTTTCAGAGTAAGAAATTTTTTTGGGAAAACTGAACACTGGAATGACTGGCTAAGTTATTAGATAAGATAAGATAAGATTGATTTGCAGAACGCAGGCTAAAAAAGCCTCTATGTTCCGTTTTGTGTTAGGCTGCTATAGAGTTAGGCTGCTATGATAGTTAAATCTTAGTTCTTGGTTTGCCCAGTATGTGTCTAATCTATTCTTGAAGATGTTTAAATTTTTCGATGTTACAATGTGATCAGATAGTGAATTCCAGGCATCGATTATTCTATTGGTAAAGTAATGTTTTCTGAAATCATGTGAAAAGCTATGTTTCTTTAGTTTATATGTGTGTCCTCTTGCTATTGAATTGTTTAATGTGAAAAGATGTTTTGTTAGATGTGTGTCGTAATAACCATGTAGGATTTTATATAATTCAATCATATCTCCCCGGTGTCGTCTGTATTTCAGAGTTGGAAGATTTAGTCTCTTTAGCCTGTCAGGGTAGCTCAGTCCCTTCAATGACGGAATCTGTCTGGTTGCCCTCCTTTGAACATTTTCGATAGTATTGATATCTTTTTCTTTGTATGGGCACCGAACACTGTTAGCATATTCAAGGTGAGGGCGTACTAATGCTTTGTACAGCAAGGTGAAATTGTCATTATTTAGGTATGTGTAGGTTCTGCGAATTTTTCCCATTATCCTGTTGGCTTTATTTACCTGTTCCTGTATATGTTTTCGAAAGTTAAGTTGTCTGTCTATAAATATGCCTAGATCTTTTTCAAACTCAACAGATTCAAGTGGTATTGGGAGACCATCCTCTCCGTGTAGGTGATAGGATCTGTTTTCAACATTTTGTTTGCTTTTTATTTCCAGAACTCTACATCTGTTTGGATGGAATTTTAGTAGCCATCTAGAAGCCCAGTCGGTCATGGAGTCAAGATCATCCTGTATTATTTTACTGTCTGTTTTGTCATGGATTTCTTTATAAATCTTTGTGTCATCTGCGAATAAGTAGATTTCAGAACTGACATTATCCGGTAGGTCATTTATATATATAACAAACAGGATAGGGACTATCACACTACCCTGTGGTACCCCACTGGATATATCTTGCCATTCAGAAAATTTGTTATTAATCCGGACTCTCTGTTTACGATTTTTTAAGAATTCCCTTATCCATTGGCACATTGTATCACTAAATCCATATGCCTTCAATTTGATCACGAGTTGTTCATGTGGGACCCTATCGAATGCCTTCATTAGGTCCATAAATACTACGTTTATTTCACTATTGTTGTCCAATATTTGTGTCCAGTGGTCTAAAAGATTTAATAATTGCAGTGTTGTTGACCTCCCGGAAATAAAACCAAATTGTTTATTAGTGAGTAGATCATTTGACGTTATGTGCTTTAATTTCTTATCCTGAATGAGCTTTTCCATGAGTTTGCAAACTACACTTGTAAGGTTTATTGGTCTGTAGTTGCCTGGGTCCTTTTTATCCCCCTTTTTAAAAATTGGTGTAACGTTTGCAAGTTTCCAGTGGTTTATGTAGTACTTCTCTTAATTCATATATGAGGTGAGGATGTACCTTATCAGGTCCAGGTGATTTAGAAATGTTTATTGATTCCATAATTTTAAGTGTTTCGCTGAGGCTGAAGGTAGTGTCACTAGAGAGAGTTGTGTAGTTTCACCTAGTAAGGTGTGGAAACGTATTAGTATCTTCATCAATGAAAACAGTAGTATAGAAATTTGCTAATACATCCGCCTTGTCAATATCATTTTGTACTTTCAGGACTGTACTATTTGCTTCAACCTCAAGTTCAGGTATTCTGGAGGTGAGTTTTCTTGTACGGGTGACATGATACCAACACTTTTTAGGATTCCTTTTTACACTTCTGGCTATTTCTTTTTCTTTTTCTCGTTTAGCATTTCTTGTGAGTGTCTTAAGTTTGTTTCGCTGGTGTGTATATTTAAGCCTGTCTCCGTCTGTTCTGGTTTTCATATAGTTCGTCCAACCTCTATTTTTAGCTTTTATTAGTTTAAGAATTTCTGATGTGATAGCTGCTTTCTTTCCCTTGTTGTGTGGCTTGTATCTGGGGATATGCGCTATTTCTGCTAACTTTGGTTTGTTAGAAAAAGTGGAATACATGTCTTCAACATCGTTACCTTCTAATATTTTATCCTAGTCGAGATTTAGTTCATGTTCCATTGCCCCATAGTTACCCTTGTCATAGTTTAATTTTTAATTTAAGTTGTCACTGTCTCATTTGCACATTGGAGATTACATGTGATCACAACGTTATTGAGCCAGTCATTCCAGTGGTGAATTTTCAAAAAATAGTCTTATCTTGGTTTGCAAATTTACATTTCTCAAGACAGCTGCAGAAGTCGTTTTTGGCTGATATGAGTGTGAAATGGTTTCAGCCGCATAGCTCAGTGCAGTCAATGGTCTAGATGTTTGAATTGAATTGAATTTGCATTTATTTATGGAATGGCCCAGGTGGGGTCGCTACAAGCTCGCCCTCCTGCGTAGCCTAAGGCACACGTGTATAGCCACATAATAGAGGAACAAAATATCAGAATCCGTAAGATCGCCCGATGCGCATGCATGGCCGTGAGAGGTAGCCAACATGCGCACGCTAGTGTGTGCAGACAGGCAGCTTTTGTATATATCTAACATGTATTACGATGATTCCGTAATATATGATCGCTTCCCTTGTTCTTGGTATGAATCCATACCAGAATTGGATGGGGAATATAAAACTTTAAACAGAATTGAAATCGGTCCAGAGCTGGCGGAGATATCATGAAACAGAAACGCACTATTTTGAGCTCCAACTAAGCAGAGACATCGATAGTGCACGTGCTTACATAGGGTTACATGAGGTTAATTTCTGTTACAGGTCCTGTAAGGTCCTCTTCGTGTACTCTGAATAAAACGGAGAGAAGATATGCAACCACCAAGCGAGAACTATTGGCGGCGGTCCATTTCATCAAGTATTATAAGCACTTTCTGTACGGGCGCCCTTTTACACTCCGTACAGACCATGCCTCGATACGGTGGCTCAGGAACTTAAAAAATCCGGAGGGCCAGGTAGCGAGATGGCAGGAATCCCTGCAGGCCTATAACTTTAACGTTGGTCACCGGCCTGGCAAATTGCATGGAAATGCTGACACCCTTAGCAGAATCGGAGCTGGAAGCTGAACACGAAGAGGCCGCCACCGTGACACCGTCAACACAGCCATCTCCGGCGTTCCCCGAATTGAGGTGCTCAGAGTGGAATCCGGAGAAAATCACACACCACCAAACAACAGACGTGCAGACACGAAATATATACGCGTGGATTCAGGAGGGGGTACGTCCTCCTAAGGAATCGGTAACACCTCTATCCACCACGGCAAAATATTATTACCAACGGTTCGAAGAATGTCAATTAATAAACAATGTTCTATATATTAATAACCGCTTGGTAGTTCCGGAAAGTTATCGTGAACTTATATTGAAACAACCGCATGATAACGCCGCACATCTGGCCGTGGAAAGGACTGTTGCCCATATCAAACTGAGATTCCACTGGATCGGGATTCGCGATGGTGTCAAGGCATGTGTTGCCAAATGTATCCCATGCCAAAACGTGCTGTTGGCCAACACCATATCGCACCATCGCAAATTAAGATTGTTGATGCATCATGGGAGTGAGTGGCTATCGACGTGCTCGGACCCTTGAATATGACGGATGATGGAAATAAATAAATCCTTGTGTTACAAGATTACTTTACAAAGTGGGTAGAAGCATTTGCTCTGCCGGACCAAGAGGCATCCACCGTAGCGGAGGTCTTGGCCAGCAATGTGTTCTGCCGCTTTGGTATGCCTTATGAGTTGCACTCCGATCAAGGAAGTAATTTTGAGAGCTGGCTCATATCAGAGCTCTGCAAATTATTCCATATCGTCAAAACAAGGACAACTCCATACCACCCCCGGAGTGACGGGATGGTAGAGAGATTCAACAGAACTCTCGCGGAGATGCTTACTAAGGAAACACGCCTTGATTGTAGCGATTGGGAACTATGGCTCCCGTATGTACTCATGGTTTACCGCCCTTCAGTACATTCCAGCACGGGCTATATCTCTGCTCGGTTAATGTTAGGCCGTGAATTAGCCTTACCCCTGGATCTGGCCATACCTCAGATACCAGGAGAGAAAAATTCACCATTTCTCTATGTCGAACTCTTGCGGCAAAGGATAGAACAAGCCCATGAGTTAGTGAGAGAAACACTATCCACTGCACACCGGCGGCAAAAGACATGGCATGACAAGAGAGTGCATGGAGATCCATAGGAAGCAGGAAGAATGGTTTGGGTACACGATTCACGATGGTCTGCAAACGTGCCAAGCAAACTGAGTTACCAGTGGAAAGGCCCCTATGTGGTAGTAGGTAAGACGTCGGACGTGACCTACCGCGTCCGTGCTTCGGATGGCCTCACCTCAGTCATCCACTTCTATCGACTTAAACCTTGTGCAGTGACGACCCAGCACCAGAGCTCGGACTGGGCGTTTCTCGTGACACCGGTACCCAGACACATATGGAAATTAGTATTCCCACAGTTAGCGCAGAGCACTGTGGTGCCAGTTCAGCCCCAGTTCTACCAAGCCAGAACGTGGATGAACAAGCGGCTAATGCTGTCGACGATGACGAGATACGTACTCGCCCTCTCCCTCCTCAGCACGGGTCTACTCGATCTGGGAAGTCGTATCTGAAGAATTTTCTGTTTGTTTTGTCCAAGGGACTGGATGGAAAAGTTGTTCCTCCGATCTCTTCCCGTTCCCACCCACTTCATGCTATGCCCCCACCACCCATCGTAGAGTTACCACAAGCGGAAGCTGAGGCTGACCCAAGCCATGCTTCCAGTGAGGTGGAACATGTGGTGAATAGCATGGGAGTGAAGAGGCTGGATGAAGCCTTAGCGTGTCTAGAACTGCAAAACCGTACAACGAGGTGTACCCGACCAAATCCCAACAGCATTATCATCAACAGACGGTAACCAACAAATCTCCCGTACACACCTTCTTATCCAGTTACGGGAGAACTGATCATATGGCTATCAGGAATGCACTACAGCCATCTACAGTATGCGTCACGGGAGGGCGTTTGTCCAATGATTCTCACCTTTCCCTATTTCCCGACGTCGTACGGAAACAGCCAAACTACTTACTTCATCTACACGTAATAACAGTCGATATTATTAAGAGAGCAAGATGCCCGCATTGTCGTCAGTCACGAGTAGGATTTTGTTACCGAAAAGTTGAATTCGACAATGGATTGATCAAATTTACGACAGCATCCAACCAGTCATCTGTGCTCTAAAGTAACTCTGTCCTGCCCACGGGTTCGGCCATTACAAAGTGAAATACCCTCAGGGTTCGATAAAGTTGACATTCACGCCGCCTCTCCCTCCCACTTTCCGCACACACGGCTATAAACATGTCACCTTCACCACAGCACAAGTACCATCCACAGAAAACCAGGCACGCATATCAGATACAAATCACCAACATGACCGAAACACAGACACTCAGGTTGACTGTATTCGCAATCTCCGAACGACGGCATTGTAATTGTAATAACTGTATCACACATTTTTTGCGAGTTGTACTGTAATTTAACCATTATTAAAATGGTACTAATGTGTTTGGTCTAGGCCAGGACAGGAGCTAGTTCTACCCATTGAGGAGAATGCTTTGCCAGCCCTCCCGCTCGGGAAACACAGCTATCGTGACGGGATCAGTAACGTTGATCTACCGCATCAATAGAACTGTTTAAACCACACATCAAATTACTTACAACCTTACTGATAAATTTTTGATTAAGAGCACAACTGCTCTACCGTGCTACAAATCATTAGCGCACGGGCCTGTAAAGCGGCATCAAAAATCTGACAGTAAAATTACAACGAGAATTTCAAAAAAATATTCTCTTCCTTGCGTTCCAGTCTATAATCAACACAGGCTGAAAACTACCTATAACAGACGGCTACTAAGACGCATGTTAAAGAACTCGCGCAAATACGGGACATTATAAAGATCTTGATGTAACATATATATTTCTATTCCACGCCTCTGCAACAGACTACACCTCAGCAACAGCATTTTGACCGTCGCTATAGACAGTATAAACGTTTCCGATCAACCACATGCTTTTCTTTTGAGCAACGTGACATTTACTGCTATTTCCAGTAAGTTGGATCAAACGCTTTAAACAAAAGAGCCGCCCAAAGACGCGACTACCACAGTGTGATGGAGGAGTGGCGAGTCCGGGAGACTACCGCTGATGTCGCCTGGCTTCCACACACCCCATCGGGCGCTCCAGCCTAAAATTAAATAGGCAAGTTTATAAGCATCCAACCTGGAGAACCGCCTCACGCTAATTGAAAGGTGAGGCTCCGCAAAGAAAAAGTAGTACCAAGTTTTCATTTTGATCAGAGGCTGTTAAATGTGCGAAATAAGGACAAGTTTAATGAGCCATTCTTCCTATAATTAAAAGTACTCCCTTTATATGGGAGGAATTAATCCTATGACGTCCAGGCCGGAAAACAAGGAAACATTCATATAAGGATGACCGAATCACCTGTTAAAAGTTTTAGGTGTGGTCATCTGCCACCTGTGACGTCACCAAATAGTATAAAAGGAGGAAGCACGCTCTTAAACTTTGTCTTCCCATCAAAACTTGACACCAGGGAAGAACATAGGATTAGGCTTCTTTCGCGTCGCAAACCAAATTCTGCTGTTTTTCTTCTTATTATTCCATTATTATATTTGGCCTGGAAAGTTATAAAACCATGAAGAGATACGGCATTAGGTTTTGAGTAAAGTTCCCACAACTAACTACCATGCGGGAACAAGATGTCACTCCTTGAAGATTTAGCATTGTCAGATTATCTGAAGAAGAATCGGTACCAGTTCCAAAGCAGTTCCCGTGTAACTCATTGTTAGCTAGCAGAGAGCCATGTACCAGAACTTTCACTAGGAAATCCGACCGCACCCTTCATGTTAATAAGGATCATCTTTTCCAGTCAGCCTTTTGTGTGACGTGCCAGTATCTTTACACCACTACTCGCTACGGGGTGACACACATGCTTCGTTATCATCACCATGTGTTGGAGGTGACGTTAGTTCCTGGGGAAGAGAACGAGGATCGTGCCGTTTTAGCCACCCGCTTCGAATCTCGGCTCCCGGTTAAAGTTCTCCTGACCGAGAAAATGGCCTGCTTGAAGAACACTACTCGTAGATATCCCGTCAGCCATCATCTTCCAGCGGCTACAGTAAGAAACGTACCGACAGCCAGACATGAAATTCTGCCCGCAGCCACGTCTGGAAGTATTACGCCGGTACCTGTCACTTCATCCACCCCGGGCCTGAAGCAGAGTAAGAAACGAAAATCTCCCGCAGAATCCGGTTCGGCAGCACCCGCATTGGTTATTAGCCATCTGGCTACGATCACTACACCCGCCACCGTAGTATCTCAAACCGTGTTAGCCAGTCATCCAATTTCAGTGGTAATTATGACACCTGCGGAAATAGACATTCCAAGTTACCCGCAGTCTTCATCTCCACCCGAACTTTCCATAGACGAAGGACCAGGACCATCGCAGCCTGTGACAATAAGTGTAACTCTGACCCGTATTATTCAGCATCCGCCTCCTCACCTTTCTGACCCCGCAATCAGAAAGGGAACAACGCCAGAACGTCCATACGCGGGAAAGAGACGGATCACCCACACACAGGATATCCAGGCTGTGCCTAACATCACCTCAAGTCATCTATTAAAGTATGCTAAGTTTTGGAAGATGTCGTCTCCTGCCGTATCCGCTCCCATACCACGACCTCAGCCTACGGTACAGCTCATCGCCATCACCACGACTGCTACAACGACCACCATGACAGCCACAACAGCCATCACCACGACAGCTACCATCACCACTGCATCAGCAACATTGGCAACCACTAGTACCGCCGCCGCTATACGGATGAATATATTGGAACCAACTGTAACTGTGAGAGACCTAATGGATGCGCATATTCCCGCCACCATCACTTCGGACATTTCAGACAGTGCAAATAATAGTGAAAGCATCTAAGCAATGACAGTGCATCCACTGCGACCCACCACCGTCAGTCGTGGGACCCAGACTCAATAGGGAAATTTTGCTGCAGAGGTGTGATCATATGTAATTCGGCAGAAATATCAATAGGCGATCTGTGGAAATGTATTAATTATTACTTTATTTTTTAAATACTTTTCTTCTTATTATATATGTTAGATCAATTGAATCCCGTCCTTAGGATGACTACGGTTATCCGACACAGCCGCATACATCAGTGCCCGGTTGTGTCTCACATGAAATGAGCACTGAGGATTCCGAGGTTGTAAGAATGCTGTGTGCGGCGTAAAGAATACAACATTCCGCAGTGCAATATAGTCACAATCCCGTCATGCAGTCTCAGCTATGCTGAGGCTGACTGATAAACCAATTCTTATGTTATTATTATTATATATATCTTATTTTTCTTATTTTTTTTCTTCCTGTCTCAGATGTCAGGACGGATATGAGGCCAGCGAGAGCTGATTGTTGTGGACCCGCAACAACGGGCCGCAAATAGATATTTATATAATGATAATGTTAAGTGATACGTGTTGTGTACCCCTTTATTTACCCAGGGTGCGCAAGCAATACGGTGTGATTAATAAATAAATACCTCGTAAGGGTATGTTACATGGTCTAGATATACCTTGTCTTTTTCTTAATAAATTTTTACATATATTTACAAACTTAAAATTATGTTACGTTGGAGCTTGGGTGTTCTTTGCGGAAAACATGATTATCCGCACTCAAAGAGAACACCCATGCGAGCTATTGTTTAGAATCATCTACTAAATAAAGTTATAGCACGCATCGTAATATTAGTAATAAAACAAAACAAAAAGAAGAAGAAAGGCCTGGAAAAATAATTCCAGGTCAAAATTAAAAACTAAAAGTATGCCTCCCCCTCCTCTTGGCACCCCTATGGGCTCTGTCTCTTGAATACGCGTCTAATGCGTCACTACTCCTCTCCGGCCACGCACCTACCCAGGAAGTCTATTATTCCCACCTAGTGTACGTCCGTGCGTCGATCTGCCATGAGCGATCGTTTGCCATGGATGACAAACTAGGAGGGGGTGGTGTAGTTCGGATCGACCAGTCGGATACCGGCCGTACCAGCTGTGCTGGGTACGCGCCGCCCGTCCTGGATTTGTTTCCTGAACACGCCCCTCTGTGTAGAGCCATAAGCGTATATAGGCCTATGGGAGAGATAGCGTGTCGAAAAACGACTAAGTTCATTAAAACGCAAGATGCGCATGCACGCTTGGATGCTGTTTATATGGAGCACGTAGTTACGACCTAGATAAGATGGTGCTTTTAGTGTACCGAGATGGTACCCTGTGATCCTTATTGATTGCATGTTCCCGTTAAGTCTGGCATTAATCAAGACCAGAATTCAACGGGCTTTTCAAATCTGTAAACCATTTCAAAATCGGTTGAGAAATGGCTGAGTTATCCAGAGAAAACTCTTCATAATTATCTTCAAAATATTGCCGTGACGTCATAACCACGTGGACTCAAAGCTTCTAGAATGTTCTAGAACATTCGACTGAACTATTATTAGCTGCGCGCTGATTGGCTCTTGCTTGAACGATGATTGGACGAAGCCTGCGCCTGTGACGTCGCGAGAAGTATAAAAGGAGAAGCGATCCAGTTATCGAGAGCATCCTCGGACAGGGGCCGAACAGGTTGGATCTGTACCAGCTACTAATAAGCGCGACAGACAATACGCGTCTTTCATCGCTATGTGTCGGGGTTTTATCCTGCAACATGCAGTTCTCCAACCCACAGCACTAAAACAATTTTGTAACTCCCCCTTTACGGGAGTAATTTGGAACTTCTGATAATTGTTCACAAATACCAACAGCCACATTCGGAACATAAATTTGCGGTGAGGCCTTTACTGCCTGAATATGTGAGTCTACAGATGCAGGGATGGGATGTTCTTTGATGGATGACTCGCCGGATCTGCCGGCCACGCCTAAAAGTGGTATTTCAATCATTGCCGCACTTACATCGTGTCGGTTCTTTCGACTTTCCACCGCAGCAAGTAAACGCTGCCAGGTGCGTCTTCAGAGCTGGTGGATGTACCCAGCACCGTAAGCTTTGTTTTGCATCCTCGTTTGCCTCTGACAACCCCCGCTAGTGACGGGTTGTTTACACCTTCCATCCGTGCCATCGGTGTATGGGAACTTTCTTCACCACGTAGTACTATCGTATCTTTTACTGGTTAGATATTCTATTAGGCCTACAGCACTAAGCGATGCACTCCCGCCATGTATGTTCTTGTGGAAGTCTTGTTTGCGGAAAACAGCTTGCGGGAACCAACCTGCGGGAACTTTCCAGCTTCCGGAGAGAGCATCATTTCACATCGACCACGGATCAGTAACATGGTAGCCTAACTTAAGAGTGACTACCGGGTATTCAAGTAACTATACCTCACAGTTTAATTATTTCTCTATATAGATTTTGTTAATTATATTGTATCCGCAATAACGGTCCCGATGACTAAAAGGAACCGTAACGGTCTTAGGACCGCTAGTTATAATTTCTGTATTTGTTAATAATTATTCTCATTTTCCTCAATGTGTTGCTAACCGCACTATAGTAGGTTCGTCAACCTGTACTGTTATATATATATATATATATATATATATATATATATATATATATATATATATATATATATATATATATATATATATATATATATATATCGATCACTTGACACTTTCTGTATTTCTTTATAGTTATTCTCATTTCCTGTAAGGTGTTTTACTAACCGCACCATAGTAGGTTCGTTAACCTGTACTAAATATATAACTTTGATCATCTGATACCGTATTGATTGTTCTGGTTAGATTATGTATATATATGTTCATATGTTTTGGTTATTCATAGAAAATATAGCACTGCAGTGCACGTAGAAAACACTATGCAGCAACATTTATATATGCAGCACTTTCTCCCACCACCAACAATTTTTAACTAAGGTCGCTGTCCATGCTATAACTCTGTTTAGCCTGGCATGCTACCGACTAAACCTTTTCTATTCAGCTCAATAGGATAGGTTCGAAATGATTAGAGACGCTTTCTTCATTACATACTGTGTAATATACTCTTCTCTTCCGGTAGTGTGATAATCTAGCCCCGCACTCCGGTAAGACTCATAAATAAGATTTTGTCTCTCTTCGTGTTCCACTCAGCCTTGTGGCTTCTTAATTGTTTGGATGGCTGATCTGACTCTGGGAAATTGTTGGGGTTTCCGAGCGGTGATGGCCAGAAGTGCGGTGTCACATACATTTCCGATGTATCTTCGGATACTTAGTAGTTAGCACTTTTAAGCCAATGTAGGAAAGCACTGTGAAAACACATATATTAATTATTATTTTTATTACTGAACTAACCTCCCGCACTGCAGTGCAAAACAGGGCAACTTGTATATAAACCTAATGACAGGTTAAATGGTTAGTTCCATAGGACCGGTGATGGGTGAGATACGTACCCCCACCGAATTCCATAAGAATGTCTGGGCATGATATTTAGATCTGCCACGCCCTTGTGGGAAGGACATTTATGGTGGGTATTCGTCTCTCTTACCCCCCCCCCCCCCATAACGATAGAACAATGGTCTAGCAATGCTTTCGTGAAAAGTAACCCATGTCTTGTAACGTTTTATGTGGTTACGGAGCAGGAGATCTGGATTCTTATCCAGTTCGGAGATCTTACTACATAGCATGTATGAGCACTGTCTCTAGTATGGATGTCTTGGAACATCTGTTCTCCATGACAGCCGTGTCTAATAGCTAGGTAGATAACCGCCAGTTGCGGCCAAAATAGTTCTTGTTTTGAAAACAACTAAAAGCGAATTTAGCAAAGCAGAAGGCCCGCATAAATAAAGCCGTAATTACTAATACAGCAGACCAAGAACTACATAAGATGGTGACAAGGGAATCCATCTGGAATCCTTCGTCCCGTCTTCACGTAAAACCGTGCACATCCCTATAGTCATAATCTCACTAGGTATGGTCTTTTCTTTCTAAGGCATTTTTGATTGAAATGTTAGAGTGGGCCCATTTTTGTCTGCTACCCTTCTCCCGCTTTAAGCAGTGGCGACACCTTCTCGGGATGGAGGCCCGTATGAGGCACTTGCCTCTCGCAAGGATTCAGCGATGACGGTCCACGCCAGGATAATACTCCTCACCCAAACTAGCACTAGGAGTAGTGCCCGTGTGAGGCACATAACTCTTTGTCCGAGATAACCTACTTCCTTTCAGCATAAAGGTATAATAACTTATAGTAAGTTAATTAGCTACGTCTTGTGTATGGGAGCCTCACTTGCGGGGATACCTCTGCGGACCTACGAGTCTGTGTGGTACCTCCGGGAGCCCCATGTTCAAAAGTTCATCTACCCGTCTCTATGTCTCATATTTTCGTATGCTCTGATTGTAGTTTTATCTAGCATATTTTTAACTGTTTAGGTAAACGCATTGTATAGACTTATATTTTGTAGGTCACCAAATTAAATCTTGTAAGTCCATAGATCACGAAATTGCTATGGCCAGGCATACTGGTGATACAAACTCTTGGGATGAGACCGTTGTGTTTAATGTTCACGACGATGGTCGCACAGCCCCACCAGAATTATTGAGTTCCACCGGCCTTAGGAGCTGGTTTTTGTTTCCCGCATGGCAGTCTCATACAAGTTCTGTCACCCCAAGACCAGATGCTAACCAGCGTCATCACTCATCGTGCACTTGCGGCACGGCGAGTCGACATGATACACTGGAATGGCCCGACACTACCCGGCGAGCTACACTACTACCACTACTACTGCTGCTGTTACTGTTACTATGTTGTGATCCCCCTGCTTATCAGAGGGTAATGCTACTCTAGTTAGTCACACCGTCACCGATTAGTATTTTTCAGTTTATGCACAGTTCATTGCAGCGTTAGTCAGGAGAATAGAAGATTGATATCAAATAAAATAATAATAAGAGTTTATGTACATTTACTAGGAAGGTTGTATGTCCAGTGTTCCAGTTTTCATGTAGCACAACTTTGTGGACAGGTTAAGACTGGTCCACCTTTTCCTTTCTGCCTGCTTGCTTTGAAGAGCTTGTTCAGGTCTCTCTCTCTCTCTCGCTCGCTCACTCTCTCTCTCTCTCTCTCTCTCTCTCTCTCTCTCTCTCTCTCTCTCGCTCTCTCTCTCTCTCTCTCTCTCTCTCTCTCGCTCTCTCTCTCTCTCTCTCTCTCTCTCTCTCTCTCTCTCTCTCTCTCTCTCTCTCTCTTTCTCTCTAAAGTGGTGTACCCTATGGCATAGCCATCATGATGCAGATTCGATGGCTTCAAGCATAGAAGGATTGGACAGATTTCTGAACTCTAAATGTAGCTCTTCTTTTCTAGAATCGAGCGTCAGGCTGAGGAGCAAGTAATCATTGATTTTGGTTTTGAGAAGGCTTTCTATATGTTTTCTGTAGCATGTTGCACTAGGATGGACATTTTTGCAGTGAAACAGGAAATGATCTATATTTTCCGGCTCTAAGTGGCATAGTGGGCATATATCGGATTCACAACCATTGGTGAATCTCTTTCTTGAATTCTGGAGGGTATAAGTCCCAGTGAAGAGTTTCGCTTAGATGGCAGCTCATTGGACATCTCGTACATTGGCTGTTATGGTCCATATATGTTGTGGGTTACTCCAGTCTTGCAGTTGTCCACATTCAGATCTACTACTACTACTACTACTACTACTACTACTACTACTACTACTACTACTACTACTACTACTACTACTACTACTACTACTACTGCTGCTGCTGCTGCTGCTGCTGCTGCTGTTGCTGCTGCTGCTGCTGCTGCTACTACTACTACTACTACTACTACTACTACTACTACTACTACTGCTACTGCTACTGCTGCTGCTGCTGCTGCTGCTGCTGCTGCTGCTGCTACTACTACTACTACTACTACTACTACACCATTGTCGTTGTAGGTCGTACATGTGTTTCTCGTTAAATAAGCTGTCTACTCTATTACTCAAACGAACGTTCGTGGAAATGGCCTGTATGACGTCACGTTAGTCAGTGCCCAATCTACTCCATTTTCTGCAATGGTGGATTCATTGGTTGGCTGAGAGGATATCCAACCAAAATCTAGACAGGTAGTATTGTCACAATCGCTCATTCGTTGTCCATCGCGGGTTTCACGAGTGTAGTAAATCGTAGCATTAACACCCACACTAACAAAATGTTCATGTACCGACATATTTCGCTTCATATTCCAGTTCCTTCAATGAATAAATCTTAATATCATCAATCATGAATCATTGATTGAATGATAGTAATAATAGGATGATTTTTATATATATGTTAATGTATAAATGTTTTGTAATGTGTGTAAGGACTCCTTAAAGGCCATGCCTTTGATGGACTGCCTGTTTAGATTCTATTTACATGTAATGATGTATTGTATAGAAAAACCATGAAATAAAGCAACTTTGAACTTCAACTTGAGCCAACATACTGCCTCTTTATGGTAATCAAGCTTATTATTAACGTTAACAACTGTATCTATGAAACATAGACACAAAATCTTCATCTCTGCAACCGCTCTGCTCCGGAATGAAACTCAATCAGAGGCCCAAATGCAAATACTCACACAGTAATCTTACAGGAAAACATTTAAAGAATTACATTATAAGCAAATACACCAGTGCTCTCACACCACCATGACATCATCAAATTCCAGTGTCGCCATAAACATTGAAAAGCGCATCAGTCACCACAGAAAATCACTATCCCCTTGCTGTAGCATAGAAATACGCCCTCCCCATACTGATATCCCATGATGAATCCTCAGCCCCAGGGCCATCCCCATATGTTTTAATATGTATGTATGTTTTCCATGTTTTTTTAATGTGTTGCCGTCCCGGCATATCGGGCAATAACGCCTATATGTCACCAACCGTGACACACCTCAGTTTTCCCATGATGGTTCAAGATTAATAGATGCTACTCCTAATAATATACTGCGTTATGTGCTTTGTGTTTGTTCGACTAAAAGTGACTATCAAACCTAAATTATGAGACTAGGCTCAACGTCCTTAATATACCAACTCTTGCATACCGTAGAGTACGTGGAGACAAAAGGAAGCTTACAAAATTATAACAAAAAAATTTGATCCAGAAGTGTGCAACCTTTTTGAATTTCGAATAGACTCAAGAACCGGGGACACAGGCTAAACCTATACAAATCCTGATCACGTTTAAACATACACAGTGATTGTGGCGTGGGGAGAGGACCATTCTGTTTGTTTGATTTTTGAAAGTTATTTGTTTCCTTTGAATATTTACTTTATTATTATTAGCTCACCTGGCCTGAAAGGCGAAGTGAGCTTATGCCATGGCGACCGTCCATCGTCCGTCAACTTTTCCTTTAAACGACTTGTCAAGAACCACTGGGCCAATTTAAATCATATTTGCTAGGAAGCATCCTTAGAGCATAGGGATCCAAGTTTGTTCAAATGAAGCCAATCGGCCAATTTGGATTTTGGCCGATTTTAGGAAACGTCCTTAAAAATCTTCTCCGAAACTGCTTGCGGAATCGATTCAAAACTCATGAAACATCATCTAGCGAAAGAGGTAAGCCAAGTTTGTTCAAGAAGACATCTTCTTTTCGTTCGCTGATCATACTGCCAGTCCTGTAAGTGACTATCGACATGATCATAAGCGTTAAGTGCGTGGATCCATGGTTTATTAGAGTGCGCCGTGCGGCCTGGAACCTCCGTCTTCAGCACTCGAGGTTTCTGTCAGGGTTACCTCACCCTTACTTCCTTTAGTCGCCTCTTACGACACGCAGAGGATATGGAAGGTGTATTCTAAGCCCCACCTACAGGGTGGTCAAGAAGACATGATTGATCAAATGGTTCGGCAGCCATCTTGGATGACTCACTAAAGCAATGAGAAATTTAAAATGTCTTCTTTTGCAGAACTGCTAGGCCGATTTCAATTATCTTTGGCAGGAAGCATCCTTAGGGCATAGAGATGCAAATTTGTTCAAATGAAAATGATTGGCAGGTGGCCATCTTGGATTTCAGCCGATTTTAGGAAACTTCTTTAAAAATCTCTGAAGCCGCTTGGGGAATCGATTCAAAACTCATGGAACCTCATCTAGGGAAAGACATAAGCCAAGTTTGTTCAAAAAGACCTGATTTACTGAAAAGTTCAACGGCCATCTTGGATGACCTAGTTTTCCCGAAAACGACTTCTCCAGAACTGCTGACGGGATCAGGCCGAAATTTGGGAGATATGATTAGGGACTAAGGGCCATTAAACTTTGTTCATGGGAAGTTGATCCGTAAAATAAACATGGCCACCAAGGGCCAATAAAAATGTAGCGTGTTTGGTGGCCGTATTGGATTTTTTTATTTGATGGATTTTGAGGCCGAAATTGGTTTTATGTATGTTTTTGGCTATTCTGAGCTCAAATTTGCCATTTTCTAACCTGTTGGATAAACAATTTGGTGGCCATCTTGGATTATTTTCCTGCCAAAGACTCCCATACTAAAGCAATAGGAAATTTAAAATGTCTTCTCGAGAACTGCTAGGCCGATTTCAATTATATTTGGCAGGAAGTATCCTTGCGGAATAGGGATCCAAGTTTGTTCTAATGAACCCAATCGGCCAATTTGGCCGGTGGCCATCTTGGATTTCAGCCGATTTTAGAAAACTTCTTTAAAAATCTTTTCCGAAACTGCTGGGGGAATCGATTCAAAACTCATGAAACACCATCTAGGGCAAGACATAAGCCAAGTTTGTTCAAGTGGACTTGATTGACCAAATGGTTCAGCGGCTCTCTTGGATGCCCTAGTTTTCCCGAAAATGACTTCTCTATAACCACTGAAGTGATCAGGCCGAAATTGGGGAGATATGATTAGAGACTAAGGGCCATTAAAGTTTATTCAAGGAAGGTAATCCATCAAAAAACATTGGCGCCGTGGATCAATCAAAATGTAGCATTCTTGGTGGCCATATTGGATTTTTTATTTGATGGATTTTGAGGCCAAAATTGGGTTTATATATGTTTGTGGATATTCTGATTTCATATTTTTCATCTTTTAAACTGTCGGATAAATGGTTTGGCAGCCATATTGGATGTTTTTCCTGCCAAAAACTCCCATACTAAAGCAATGGGAAATTTTAAATGTCTTCTTGAGAACCGCTGGACCGATTTCAAGTATATTTGGCAGGAAGCATTCTTAAGGAATAAAGGTCCATGTTTGTTCAAACAAAGCCGATCAGCCAATTTGGTTGGCGGCCATCTTGGATTTTGGTCAATTTTTTTTAATGTCTTTAAAACTCTTCTCCGATACCGCTTGGAATATCAAAACGCATGAAATATCATCTTGGGCAAGAGCTGCACCAAGTTTGTTCAAGGGAACTTGATTGAGCCAAATAGTTTGGTGGCCATCTTGGATAACCTATTTTTTGCCAAAAGAACTCCAGAACCACTGAACGGATTGGGCCCCAATCATGTTTTCGTACTATCATATTGATATATCTATTTATTTGTCGTGGGTGCCATTTTGTTATAACTGTAGTTCACATCTTTTTTATCCTATATCGCTAATCGATTGTCATGTTGGCTCAGTTATAATCAGTGTACATGTGTTTAACTGTGCTATTATGACCTGTCGGTTATTTTAACCATATTCTCTCTTCTTAATGCACGTAAGCCTGCATACTTTTTGTACATTACATATTCTCATATATATATATATATATATATATATATATATATATATATATATATATATGTATGTGTGTATGAATATGTGTGTATATGTTTATATATATATATATATATATATATATATATATATATATATATATATATATATATATATATATATATATATATATATTATATGGTACAATCTACCTGAGGGCTATGCTATGCTAATTTAAACAACATATTCAGACCATCCAATCAGGCTATCTATTTCCCTACCAATAAATATCCTCTGTATATCACTGTTTCACTTGTTGAGGCTAGGTGAAGCTAGAACCGTATTACAATAGGCTGGGAAGGTGATTCAATCCGGTGTGTGTATCTTTATACCTACCCCTCTGTTCATTAATACTGACAACGGCCGCATTTGTTTGTGTTTCATACCGTCATACGTAGTCCCCCAGGACGAAGATTCTAACCATTCATTGGGCTTTAGCTAACCATCATAAACATCATTACTCTGGTGTCTGCACAATCCTTTCTCCTTCGATCAATACTCACCATTCTGTTACTTCTGATATACAGCTGGCCTTGACAGCGGCTCTAGGATTATAGACTTAGAAAGCTTTACCGACTCCTGGGAACCGGGTACTCGGCTCCCCACTGCCGAGTACCCGTTTACCATAGAGCTCATTCTTGTTTGCATAGCAACAAGAGCAATACATGCTTTTTGCATTAAGGATTTTAGTGTTTTAAAATAATCTAAGTCTTTAATCAGTGATAGTTTGTGTGTTCTGAAAGGATAACTAAGGACTATGGAGAATACCGCCCAAGACAACCAGGTTGTATTGTTCTTTATTATCCATAGTTAAAAGACTTAGGTCTCTAAATTTCGTTGTGTCGCATGTTCCAATTTCTGACCCCATAGAATCTGGGACGTGTGCTAACAACGATATATGCCAGACGATCGCCTTCTTTAAACCCCAACAGGCGATCGGCAGATATGAAAATAGGTTTCTCCTTCGATCAATACTCACCATTCTGTTACTTCTGATATACAGCTGGCCGTGACAGCGGCTCTAGGATTATAGACTTAGAAAGCTTTACCGACTCCTGGGAACCGGGTACCCGGCTCCCCACTGCCGAGTACCCGTTTACCATAGAGCTCATTCTTGTTTGCATAGCGACAAGAGCAATACATGCTTTTTGCATTAAGGATTTTAGTGTTTTAAAATAATCTAAGTCTTTAATCAGTGATAGTTTGTGTGTTCTGAAAGGATTAACTAAGGACTATGGAGAATACCGCCCAAGACAACCAGGTTGTATTGTTCTTTATTATCCATAGTTAAAAGACTTAGGTCTCTAAATTTCGTTGTGTCGCATGTTCCAATTTCTGTCCCCATAGAATCTGGGACGTGTGCTAACAACGATATATGCCAGACGATCGCCTTCTTTAAACCCCAACAGGCGATCGGCAGATATGAAAATAGGTGTTTGCTACGGTATTTCTAACACGAATATCGGCTGACGTCGTTCTCCGTAGAATCCGAGCGGGTGACGTCACACCCGGTCGCTCAGATGTTTATGTGAAGAAAAATTTTTCATTAATTCGCGCATCTTATTCTGGGTGCTGCGTACTAAAAATGGTACCGGAAACGTTAGAATGATCAAGTTTACGTGTGATCACGATCGGTTTGCAATGATCGGTGGTTTCAAAATTCTTGAGTAGATGTGTGGTCTGCGGTTTTACCGTGTGAGACAGCAGTTTTGTTATACATTTTGTTGTTTTCTTCACATATCGTGCTGCGTTCGTTAGGAGTATAATTTATATTGATTAGTAAATATACCCTGAATGCTATGCGATATGATTCCTGGAGCCGTTACACATCCTGGAGGATCTATTATGGGTGTGTTGTGCCCGCCGCGTACTTGTCGTCATAATCAATGCGATCGTTGTTGTAACGTGGCGGGGTGGGGTGCGGGGAGGTTACGGTTAATTTATGAGTCAAATTATTTGAAAATTAATTGTCTGCCTTCCATCCGGGTCTCGTTCCGCTTGTTTATTGTAGGTTTGTGCTTATTTTATAGGCCAAGCCAGCCCCGCCATCATGTGACGACTGCCATAAGTTTGTCCGTGTAATGTTCAAGGACCATGTCTGTTTTATGTGTGCCCTGTGTAATATAGATCATAGGTGTAATGTTTGTGCAGTGTGGTCCGTCGAAACGATGGTTAAGTTCCTTGCCCAGAAGGACTTGGCTGGGTCTGACGCGGGGTCAGGCGGTCCGAGAGTAAATCGTGGAGCGCCCGGTTCGGCCGGTGCGGGTGCTCCACGTCCCCGGCTGGAGGTGGCGGAGATGGCACCGCCGGCGTGGTTTGGTCCGGCTCTGCAGGGTTTTTCTGCATAGTGTTCTGACCACGCTGGTGTCGTCCCTGCTACCAAAGGTTGGGGGGGCAGTTTCTCCCCATGCCTGGTACGGATCCTGTCCTCGGACAGGATTCTGGACTGGTTACCGAGGGGGCCGTCTCGTACGGCCCCCTGGCAGTCCCGTCTGGCTTCGGCCAGACGGGTTTCTGTTTCTCTGCGGCCACCTCCGGGTGGTCCAGTAGCGGTGGCCGGTCCGTCAGGTGTGGGAGCCGTCCGCCAGGACGGTTCCACGGTTGACTCGTCTAGTGACGACTCTTCGGAGTCTGAAGACGAGGAGGCCGAGGAGGAGAGGTTGCTGCGGCCCGTGAAGCCGCAGGTGGAGAATATGGAGGTTGATTCCGTCCTAGACGGAACCGGCCTCCATTTGTCTGGTTTGGCGCAAGCCAGGTCAGCGGCTCCGCCTGTGGCTGAGGCAAATCCGTTACCGTGCACCGGTTCCGTGCGGCTTGGTTTGGCACCAGCCGTCACGGGAACGGGTGTGCCGGGCCGGGCGTGGTACTCACCTATCTCGCCTGGTCCGGCAGTCGGACGTGGGGTGCCGTGGGCGCCCGTGTCCGGCTATGGTTCCGCGACTGCTACGGGTCCGTACGGTTTTTCCGTGTGGACCTACCCCATGGACCGGAGTGTTTCATGGGGTGGCGGCGGAACCGTGTGGTACCGGAGTGCCTGGCGTGTCAGCCGTGGCTCCTTGTTGGGAGGCCGTGGCTGGCAGACCCGTGAGCACGTCAACGGGTGACGTGTTTGCGGGGGTGTCTTCATCGGAGGTAGATTGGTCAGATGCTCTGGCGTGGCTAGCCAGGGTTGACCCGTCTGTGGTTTCGGCCACGGCCGATGAAGATGCGCCCCGTCCGTCGGTTGCGTCGATCAGGACGGGGATTTTGCCCGCGGCCCGGATCCAGTCAGTGGGACTGGATCCACGGTTCATAGAATGGTTGGATGCTATTTATAGCAAACAACTGATGACCAAGGGTCAGCTCCCTGCGGCCTCCAGGGAGGTGCGGGCAAGATGTCGTATTCCGCGCGGGGAATACGACAGGTATGGTGTAGTCCCGTCGGTCACGGAGGATGACCGATGGGTACTGGGCGTCCAGAGTGCTGTGCCGGGTCACCCCGGTCCGGCACTTGTGGACAAGTCTCAGGTACACCAGGAAGAAGTCCTGTCCCTATGCGATGAGGGTGTGAGGGCAGCGATGAGCGCTGTCAACCACTCTTATCGTCTCCTTCAGTCGGTGTGGGCTGAAGCGGGGCAGGCCACCCTGTGCCACCTGTGGCGCTTTCATGTGTCAATGACGGCCTGGTGCTGTCGATGGACGCATTGGCAAGGGTGCAAGCGCGTGTGACGAAATCCAGGAGGCAAATGGTCATTGACCATATGCGTCCGGCTACGGCAGTCAGGGAGCGTCTCCTTGGGACACCCCTGACAGGGCCTAGCATCTTCGGTGGCCAAGCGTGGGCCATCTTAGAGGATACCGCCAGTATCGCGCAGAATCGGTTAGCGGTAAACCTACAGCTAGAGCTAGTGCGACAAGCGCATGCACTAGGGCCTGTGGGGAAACCGCTAACGGGACAACCTTCAAAGGAGCAGAAGAAGCATAAGGGCAAGGCGAAAGCTAGGCCTGTTGCGACTTCTGCTTCAGCTGGGGTTTCAGAGCCGCCGCCGGCGAAGAAGCTCAGGAAGGTTGTAGAGGCGCCTACCCTCCCCAATGTTGCTCCTGACCGCCCTAGAGGTGGGAAGGGGAAGGGTACGGGTAAGGCCTCAAAGGGCGGACAGAAGGGGCCGAAGCGTACCTGAGGGTACGAAAGCTCCCTTCATATCCGCCTGGACCGCGCCTGTGTGACAGGAACAGCGGTGCCAGTTATACCCGTCGTGCCTAGAACGAAATGGTTCTCTCACTCTCTCGTTAAGAAAGAGTGGGGGGGCGGACTGCGAGCCGGACAACCCCGTTAGACGTCGAGGCGTCTATGGTGGGTGGAAGGCTCATGCGTTTCGTCGAGGCCTGGCAAGGTGTGACGTCAGACAGTCTGGTCCTGGGATGGTTATCCCAGGGTTACATGCCGGAGTGGTGGGACTTTCCACCACAAAATCTGTCTTTGGCACCTGTCTGGACACCCGTACCAAGGGAGCCAGACAAGTTAGAAGCCGTTCAAAAGGAAGTGTCGGGTTTGCTTCTGAAGGGAGCAATAAAACCAGCAAATCGAAACACTCCAGGCTTCTATTCAAACATGTTCCTTGTCCCCAAGAGCACAGGGGGATGGAGACCCATGCTCAATCTCAGGCCATTAAATTGGTTTAGCCATACGCCTCGGTTCCAGATGGAAATGCCGAGGTCGGTAATGCGGGATTGAGGAAAGGAATGTGGTGTGTATCGATCGATCTGAAAAATGCATATTTCCACATTCCTATGAATCGGAGTTGGCACAGGTTTCTGAGATTTGCGTTTCAGAATCAAGTATGGGAGTTTACAGTCTCCCGTTTGGCCTGTCGACAGCTCCGAGGGTTTTCACAAGAGTGGTCCTTGCGGTGACAGCGTTTCTCAGAAAAGAGAACGTGGCGCTACACACCTACATAGACGACTGGCTGCTTAAGGCAGACTCGGCAGCCAGGTTGAACGTGGATACTGCTCTGACTCTGAAGTTACTTTCAGATCTACGCTGCATAGTCAACGAGGAGAAATCCGAGTTGACGCCCACTCAACATTTCGTTTATTTGGGGATGCGATTCGACCTCGAGGAGGGCAGGGTTTACCCATCAGAGCCCAGAGTGGTGTCTCTGTTAGCCATCCTCAGGAGTTTTCGAGTGGGAAACCACATTCAGGCGAGGCGGTTCCTTCAGATGCTGGGCATGGTGGTCTCCATGGAGCAGGTTATCCCGTACGCTGCTCTAATGCGAAGACCTATCCAGTTGTACCTGATGTCTCTGTGGAAACAGAGAACAGAACCCCTGTCAAAACTGGTGCCAGTTTTGGAGCCGATAATATCGCATCTTCTATGGTGGAAACAGCGTCAGAATCTCCTAATAGGGGTTTCGCTGCACCTACCCCAACCCCAGCTGTCCGTTTACACGGATGCATCGCTGGAAGGGTGGGGTGCCTGCCTGGGAGAACACCAGGTCTCGGGCACATGGACTCTCCCGGAGAGTCAGCTGCATATCAATCTGTTGGAAATGATGGCAGTGGAACTGGCGTTGGAAGAGTTCCTTCCGATGATCAGGGGCAAGGTGATATTGATACGGTCGGACAATTCGACAGTAGTATCATATATAAATCGCCAAGGAGGGACCAGGTCGCCCACCCTGTGCATCAGGGTGTGGCACTTGATTCAATGGTGCAGGAATTACTCGGTTGTTTTGAAAGCAGCTCATATTCCTGGCCGATTGAACATTCTGGCGGATGCTTTGTCTCGCAGACAGAGAATCTTGCCAACAGAATGGTCCCTCAACCCTCCAGTTCTACGACGGATCTTCGAGCATTGGGGCAAACCCAACGTGGACTTGTTCGCCACAAAGGAAAATGCTCAAATCATGACATATGTCTCGCCGATTCTAGATCCAAATGCCGTCGATACAGACGCTCTGGCGATAAGCTGGAGAGGGATGCACGCGTACGCGTACCCACCCACCATTCTTCTTCCGAAGGTATTGGTGAAGGTCAGGGAGGAGCCGTGTCTGGTCCTGCTAATAGCGCCGTATTGGCCGAGCAGGGCGTGGTTCACGGATCTTCTGGATCTGCTGGTGGAAAATCCTGTGCAGTTGCCCGAGATTCCGAACATAATCTCCCAGGCCAAGGGACGCTTCCTACACGAGCGTCCCGAAATGTTCAAATTGACTGCGTGGATGTTGTCAAACAACGTTCCACGTCGGAAGGCTTTTCTCGACAGGCTGCTGATTTCATCGCGGCTGCGAGAAGGAGGTCAACCTTCAAGTCATATAACAACAAGGTTAACAGATTTGCAGACTGGTGTGAAGAAAAGGGTATTGATACCTTTCAATCCACTATTCAGCAAATAGCAGACTTTCTCTGTGAGCTGTTCTTTACAGGACTAGCTCCCGTCACAATTGCTGGATACAAGTCAGCTTTGGCATCAGTTATCCCTTGTCTAGCCAACAGGGATAGTCCAGAGGTGGCACAGTTAAACGTGATGTTGAAGGGAATGAGCAATCTCCACCCGAGACAACCGGTAGTCATTCCAGCCTGGAGTCTATCTTTAGTGCTTAATGTACTGGCCAAGCACCCATTCGAACCGTTGCGTTCGGCTAGTCTAAAGCATTTGACTCTAAAGGCGGTCTTTCTATTGGCAGCTTCCTCAGCTAGAAGGCGCAGTGAGATCCATGCGCTTTCGGCAGAGAGGAACCGATTTATTGTTTCTGGAGAAGGTCTGCGTCTTCTGCCAAGAGCAGAATTTATGTCAAAGAACCAATCTTTGAGATATCCCGGCAAACCGATCATTATACCGAAGTTAACCAGGTTTGATCGTGATGCCAGTGTCTGGTGCCCGGTCCGTGCTTTGACTAAGTACAAGAAACGGACTGACTCGTTACGGTCGAACGATAGACATCTGTGGATCTGCCATAAAAAGCCTTATGGCGCCGCATCCATGGATACTATCTCTCGTTGGGTGGTCGAATGCATTCAGACTACTCATGAGATGGCGACTGGGCACCAGGTGCAGGGCGTAAGGGCACACGATGTTAGAGGAATAGCCGCCTCGACCGCCCTTTACAATGGTGTTCCGTTAGAGGACATCATGGCCGTTGCACAATGGCACTGTGAGTCCTCATTTACGGATTACTATATGAGGGATGTGTCAGACTCAGCCAATCCACTCGCTTTAGCTGTTTTGAAACGATAGTTAGTGACCACACTGCTTTTCCCCTTTTTTCACTTTGGTAAGAAAAGAACCTAAAGCAGGCATGGTCAAGCGAGAGGATGTCAACCAGATTGTGTCACTGATGGCCGAACCGGTGAATGGTTGTAGGCGGTACGTCTGAAGTCCTGTTATCATAAGGTAATTCAACAAGTGAGAGTTTTTTGTATTATGTATATGTATCATGTTCATTCATCTTATATATTCATGCTCATTCCCAGGCTAATACAAGCGATATGCAGGGAGTAGTTAACCCTCTTGGCATATTGGTGTTTCAGGCGAGATACATGTTCGTTAGTTCTCTCCCTTTTCTTAGGAGGAAAAAAGGGGGGGGGGCTGTGACGCGAATGTGATTCGGTTCCGTGAACTTGACGGTCCTTTTAGGTCTCCGTTAGTCAAGTTTGAAGTCTAAAATCTTTCTCCAAGGGGCAAAATTAGCATGTATGGCTTGCCCCTTCCCACCAGGTTACTGGTCAAATCTGGTGTATATCAGAAGTAACAGAATGGTGAGTATTGATCGAAGGAGAATGCAGGAAATGTCAATTTCCCTTTCTCCGAGATCTAACAATACTCACCATTCTGTTACGGACCCAGCCTCCCAGCCCCACGGAGGCAAGCCATAGTTTTCTCTTGTTTGGTGGCTATGCAAACAATATGAGCTCTATGGTAAACGGGTACTCGGCAGTGGGGAGCCGAGTACCCGGTTCCCAGAAGTCGGTAAAACCTTTCTAAGTCTATAATCCTAGAGCCGCTGTCAAGGCCAGCTGTATATCAGAAGTAACAGAATGGTGAGTATTGTTAGATCTCGGAGAAAGGGAAATTGACATTTCCTGCAATCTATAACACATCTGCACCAATAAATAGGGAAGTACTGGGGTAATTTAGATCGTAATTATTAGATCATAATTATTTAGCTAGTGTCTATTATGGTATTGTTATCTCTTTTCGTGACCAAAATCCATAAGACTAACATCGGTTTTGTGAATGGAGTGGCCAGGTAGCTAACTAAATATAATGTGGCTGACTGACCAGTTAATCCGCGGGACAGGCTTTATAACATATTTTCGTGGTATACTATAAAGCATGACTGGCCATTATATTTCCACACGTCTCGACTGTGAAACAAGTGTAAAATAAATATATATCTTTTAATAGCCTATGGCCGTATCAATTTACTACATATTGTAGTAGTATTGTTGTTGGAATCCATAACACCCTAGGCGCATGAGGGGTCACGTCCGAGGGGGGAGGGGGGGGGGCTACGGATTCTAATTAAAATATAACTGAATTTGTAAATCTGCCAAACGGTTTGTATTTCACCTGTCTGTCTGTCTGTCTCTGCTGTAGTTGACATTTTTCTTATTAGCTTTATTACGGAGGTAAGCATATGCTGTACTCCCAAATCTTAGCTCTGCTTGTTAATTCTTATCAAATCCACTGAGTTTTCATTTTCCTAAAACAGTTACAGAGTCTGCATCCATTATGGCCGACATAGCAATGAGGTCATCGACAAGACTGACCCTCCGCAGAAGCTCGGATGAGCCAACTATATCCTCTAATATACAAACAGCGCCTGTGTCTATCAGATCAGTGGACTACACTTTAAATAAATCCAAAGCTGTAAAGAAAAAAATGGAAGCATGTGACAGGCCACTGGTTGAATATCAAATCAAACCGGGCAGTAACTTCTTCATTGAATGTAGTACCGCCCCATTTGAAATCTTAAGAAATGAGATCAATATATATGTTAGTTATCTAACGAAGGATCCCAATCTCCTCGTTTCTGCCGAATATAAGGATATGTTGATTCTAACAATGTCCCTGTGGCACAGAAAATTCATCTCAAGAACAAATGTACTATCAATCGTTACAACTCAAATTCTTCCATTCTGCTCAATGGCAAACAAGTTAATCTTTTTGTGGAAAGAATCTTGAATCCAATTATAAAAAAAGCTCAAGGAGAACAAATGTGAAATCCAGTTCCTTAACAAAACCATAAAACAAAGTATTCTAGAGTCCAGGGCCTGCTCGACTCAACCATGTCATCAACCAGAGCTGACAACAATCTTTCTGAATCCAGTTCTGGTGGATACCTAGCAATAGCGCATAACTTGCTCAATGACCCTCAGTATGACGAAGTATTTCCTTGCCCTCTATGTCTAGAAACTGCAGAATTAGACACTATCCAGTGTGAAACCTGCTTGCAGTGGTTGCATTATGCATGTGTGGGACTGAATCAGCACAAGATAAACAAGATTCACCCTAAGAATCCGTTCAACTGTATCCTGAGCTCAACCTTAACTCCGGATAGACCAAAGTCTGTATCACTTATACATGGTCACGATACAGATATTCTTTCTATCAGTCCGAGTGTACCTTCTACGAGCATAGCTTCTACTATCTCGATGCAGAGGCCTACCCATAAGTTTACCACTGCTTCCACCAGCAATAGAGAACAGATCCCATCATTTCCCACACAGCTAAAATCTTCAGCTTTGAGCAGTGACACCACATTTGTTCCTAGTGCTGCTTCTAATGGTAATATCACTCATATGCCTGCAGATAGTTCTAATTGCAATTCTATCCCAGCTGCCAGACCCTGTCCAACTGACATAGAAAGCAAAGGCAGCAAGATTGCAGAATTACCTAAACCTAGGAGTGGTGGTCCTTCAAACCGTGCAGCAATGAGGACAACTACCAATGTGGATGTCCAACTAGCATATCTCAAAACATTTGTTTCTTCCCTGGAACAAAAGATCAATGATCAGACTAGGATGATCTCCCTTTTACAGGCTGGAGCCAATCAGTGTAATAACGTTGCTAATAATGCTAAGCAGCCATTACTAAATATTAATAGCTTCGCTAGTCGCATGGACATGCTAGAGAAACGTGTAGATCTAGTATTGGAGTACCAAAAGTTAATCCTATCATCACAAGAATCGAACACAATGAGTAAGTAGCGGGTTAAGCCTAATTGGAAGTACGGTCAGTTTGTTGGTGGATAAACCTAACCTACAAATACCTCAGGTACCCCTCAGTAGACCAGCTGCCTCTATTGTTGCAGATACTCGCATTCCTCCAATACCACCATCCTTTCCACTACTGCCACCTCTACCGATGGCACCCCATGTATCATCGAATCGCCCTAATATGCAGCCGACATTCACTACATGTGAGACCTGTAACATGTTTAACAAACATACTAATAGTGAACCTGGAAACAGAATCCGTGTGCAACAACAAGGTCATGGTGGGATCCTAAAAGTAAACCAACACAAATATCTCTGACTTGGCTTCAACTATCACCAGAACACCCCCATCGTGAGCAACAATGCTAACATCTTACTGTCAAATGCTTATAGAAGAGCCGGGTCCTGGCAAATTTACCATCCTCTGGTTGAGCACAAGATTGCTACTAGGGCACAGTGTGTTAGTATCCATGTCAAGACCTCTAACTGCAAAACCTTAACTGATGCCCCTAAGAGGAACGAACTAACTGCTGCACATCCTCGACCAGAGTAAGTTACTCAATCGACTGCCCACAAAGCTAGCAGTACATCGTGTTTACCAATCTCTCCAAAACACACAACAATAGGTGTGCTGACAGTCATAATCAATACAGTGGCATTAAGCAAAACACGACATCGCCCACTCTAGATCCGCCTTTTTTAGGCGAAACGTGACTCCTCACCAGGCCGCCGGAGAAAAGCCACTTCTCTCTAGCGCTGAACACCGGCTTCATCAAACCTACAGACATGAAGCTGGTTCCTCCAGTAGTGCTAGATCCTTGCAATACACCACTGGATCTCTCAATACCAGAAGTAACATCTCAAAGTCCTTAGCCATTACCAGCTTTAATGTTGAAGGCATTCGAGGTAACGCTCATTACTTACAGTGAATCTCCCAGTAATCAGATATTATCTGTGGCCAGGAGCACTGGCTCTGGGACTTTGATAAAAACTGAAATACCATAGCACAATACTTACCCGATTTTAGCATTTTCAAGCCGGTCGGTCGACGCTGATTTACCTAGCTGTAATTTTCAAAGGACTCGCGGTCATGGAGGGATCTTTATTGCCTGCAAAAAGGAATTCAATAATATAATTACTCCTTTAGATGAGGGGAACTATCGTGTAATTGCGATAGACCTGGACCAATCACCAAAACCTGTCCTGGTTAACAGCTATATGCCAACCTCCGGCTATTCGAATACCGCTGAAGAATACGAAAACTGTCTTGATGTATTTGGGCGGGAGATATGAACACAACCATACAAGAGCAGAGTAACAACAGATCCGACAAACTCCTGAAACACTTCCTCTCTAGTGAAGGTCTATCTACTGTAAAAGACATTCCCAGTCAGGCAACTTAGTCATGCTGGAAATTGCTCCCAAATTGATTATCTCTTCACACATGATCCGTCACGTCTTTTGAATTTACAGATTAAACCAAAAGAGGACTGTAACACATCTACTCATGTGCCTGTTGTTTGCAATACTCTTACATCAGTGGAGCGCCATCCCTGTACAAAACAGTTGCCTACCTGTACATCCCGACTACTATGGGCACACGCTGATTTATCAGAGTACACAAGGTCTATACAACATAACCTTAACACTGCTAATGTTACTCAATCACTAAATGGGGAATCACTTGCTGCTGCAGTCCAGAAGGCTCTGCTAGAAGCCGTCCACAGAGCAGTTCCACACATACAAGTTACTAGGATTAATGGCCCCAAGTGGAAGGCATCCCCAACTGTTAAGAATCTCCTTAGCAAAGGCAAACAACTACGTTCAATGGCTGAAGCTAGACAAACCTGGTCCAAACCATCCCATCTGCCACTTACGGACAGATGTGAAAATGGGACTCTGTGCCCAACTTCACAAGGAAGTGGCATGTGAGAGGGCTTCCTTTTACAATAGGATCATACAAGATAGCAATAATAGCAATTTCCACAAACTTATTAATTGCACAAGACAGCACGGTAAAAGCACTGGCCATCTATCATTAGGGGGCAAGATTATCTATGACCCCATTGAACAGTGTAAATCTCTGGCCAACTTCTATGAAGATCTTGCTGCTCCGTCAAATTACCCACATTGTGACCCTCATCATATGGACAAGGTGGACTCCGACCTTCAATTAATACAGGAGTTATATCACTCCAATGAACAGCTATGTCCAACAATTACTGAAAATGACGTTAGGTCATCAATACGTAACTTGCATACAGGCAAGTCCGCTGACGAATGTGGTCTAAGTGCTGAACATTTGATCTATGCTATGGATAGCATTACCCCCTGTCTGGTGTACCTATTCAATTTCATTATGACCTCTAAACAAATTCCAGAGCTGTTCAAAACAGGCATGATTACCCCAGTTCTTAAGAAAGGCAAAGACTCCACGACTCCAAGTAACTACTCTGGCATCACAGTTGTCTCGATTATTGAAAAGGTGTTTGAGCACACGGTTCTAAATCTTATTAGAAATCAGCTGGCCCAGAGTTAGTCTCGACTCCAGTATGGGTTCACCAAAGGCTGATCCCCATTAATGGCAAGCCTTACCCTCTCAGAGACTACTCACGATTCGTTAGAAAGAAATGTTCCTACATACATGGCTTTCCTCGATACGCAAAAAGCTTTCCAGTTTGTGGACCATGTGTCCCTGAAATGCCACCTATTCGATCAGGGTATCAACTTGCGTATCCTACAAATTGTCGCCCTCCTGTACTCTGGACTTACTTCTAAAGTCAAGTGAAAAAAACTGCCTAAGTCCACCATTCCCCATTTTACAAGGAGTTCGTCAAGGTGGTATCTTGTCTCCTAGCCTCTATAAAACCTGCATTAACAACTTAGTTGTGCAGCTAGAAAAGGGACAAATTGGTTCATTCATTGGCACTAACTAAACCGGATGTCCTACCATTGCTGATGATGTGACGCTGGTCAGCAACTCGGCAAGTGAGCTACAGTGTGTGGTGAACTGCACATTTACTTACTCAGCTAGGGAACGGTTTCTTATACATCCTGAGAAAACCTCTGTATTGTGTGTGCCATCGCCAAAATATTGTAACGAAGTGATCTCTGACTGGCATCTTGGTGACACTGAAGTTTCACTATCTTCGCAGGCTACCCATATCGGCCTAATCCGTAGCTCTAAAGATGAAATATCTCTCAATATTGAGAACAGAATATCCCTGGCTAGAAGTCTAGAAGAACATTCTATCTCTGGGACTAGACTAAGAGTAAGCCTAAAAATATTTAACATGTATGTACTACCATGCATTCTTATGGGCTAGAGATATTTATACTCGAGCAAAAACACCTTAAATGCCTAAAAGGTTTTCATCTGCAGATGCTGCGCATAACTCAGTTTCTGCCCACACGTACAGCGAAATGTGCAGTTTTCCTTCTGCCCGGGATTAGGCCTATCACTGCCGCACTACATCGCCGACAACTAACATTTTTTGGTAATATTATAAGATGCCAAAACGCTTCCCTATCTGACATCATGTTACGTCAGTTAGCTATAGGATCCAGTGCATCCAGAAGCTGGTTCAGGTATACTGACAAACTTCTCTCTCAATATTACCTTCCACCTATAGCTCAACTACTTGACCACATGCCTGGGAAGGAGGCTTGGAAACCTATGGTAACATCTGCGATTGATGGCTACTGGAATGCTAGTCTTCAGGATGAGTGTAGTCACAAAGCACTCTGGGGTATCTTAACTTTGCCAGACTGGCTATCGGCAAAGTTCATATTTCAATTGAGACAGTCTTAAACAACACTAAAGATGCAAAGAGATGCTTTTTAAATCTTGTCTTTTAACTGGCACATACCTAGTCCAAATGACTCTCCATAGATTTAGTAATTTCAATGCTGACCCAATCTGTCAACTCTGTCAGAGTGCCCCTGAGGACTACATGCATATGCTTACCTCATGTCCCACTCTGCTTAGATATAGGATGGACAGTTTGAAACAAATCAAACAGCTCATTATTTCCGCAGTAGATATATCAACATAGAATCTAATAGCCTCTGATTAAATCTGTCTAACTCAACTTATCATAGACTGCACTATGCTAGTAGACTCTGGTCTTCCTAATGACGATGCCTTGCTCTGCAATATTGAAAATCATAGCAGAAGATTGTGTTACAGTGTACACTTTGGCAGAACTTACATTTCCAACCTGCAGTCATAGTAATCCATATATTCTCTATGTCTGGTTCATGTAGTATGCGTGTTTGATGGTAATGTATCTATATATGTGTATATAATCATCTTAATCATGTGTTTGAGTGTTTTAATTGTCCGATTATTTAATTCTGTATGTTATTGTAATTTATTTTATTCTATCTCGTCTCTTAGTCCTCTCGCCCACTAGTAGTTTTACTAGTTTTAACAAAACAAATTTTTACCACTACTGTAGGTGCTCCAAACTATTGGAGGATTATCCTTACTCAACAACAACGACAACAAAAATACTCCTTTAAACATAGAATCATGGACTTATGGAACAGCCTTCCGACCCATGTTATAGAAGCAACAACCATGATATCATTTGAAACAAAATTAGATAAACTATGGGATAACCAGCCACTGTGCTATAACTTTCTAGTTGGCAATATAAATCCCACGCTTTATTACCGAATTGAAATAGGAAATTAGGAATCTGTCATTACAGGCTTTTAGCCGTCTCACAGAAATGGAATATGATTAATTGATTGATTGATTGTGCATGCGTCTGTCAATATTAAACATTGTGACTGTCTATTTAATGTAGGGTGTCCATCCGATTATAGGCTTAGCCTTTGATGAACTACCCATTCTGGCGGGTACTATTATGGTGCAAAATAAACAACTTTGAATTTGAAACTCAAATATACAACAGCAGTCAAATAATTGAGTATAATTACTGAGCAACGTTGTCCTAAACTGACCTAATGAATACATGTAGCTTAGAAATTAAAGATGAGATTCTGTTAGGGGCTGTCCCGGACTGCATAGCTCAGCAGGCTGGCCCGGACTGCATAGCTCAGCAATCGAGAGCATTCACCTCTGCTGCGAGAATTGATTCCAAATGTTACAGGTCGATCCTGCACTCAGGCATATGTATAGGTGTAAAAACCTGCACAGTCCCTGTCCTTCGCTTTCGGAGGGGACGTAAAGCCTTCGGTCCCGTCTCGTGTGATGTCTGTTCCATGGGGGATGTAAAATAACTAACTCTGAGCAACTTTCCCTGTATTGGGAGCTCAGTTGTGAATACACTCTGATATAAAAGTCAGTTGTAGGCTCAGGCCTAAAGCATGCGGATGATGACATCTCACTGTGAGCTCTAGCTGATTGTGGCTAAAGCTGAACGCCATGGCTGGTCTCGCACTAAGTTGCAGTTGCCATCTCTGATCTCAGTGACATCCTGATGTGGTAAATCATATTAATAGGTTGGTGATGGTAGGTGATGGTAAATAATAAATAAATATAATGTATTGTCTTAATAATAAGTAGCAGGCACGTCGCTGAAATTTCAAGATGACCGCCTAGACGGTTCTCCTAGAAAGGAGGTTACGATAAGTTACAAGTTACAGGCTGTTATAAATGACATGATGTGGCAGATTTTGACCTTCATTACAATTCACATTTTGGAGTTCATAATCTATTTAACCATGTAACACTAAAGATGGATAATTCAATTCCAGGAAATTTTATTTGCTTATTTATCATATTACTTACAAAGTGGTATATAGGTCATGTATATAGGTCATGTATATAGGTCATGTATATAGGTCAACTTCTTATATTGGCTTGTACTTTAGTTAGGCTTAATTTATATGGCTTGTCGGAAAGCATACTACTTAACCTTAGACTTTGTTCAAGAAAATTAAATTTTCTCATAGAAAATGTCGATTTCTGAAGACCACTGCAGAAGCGACTTTTGGCTGATATGAGTATTAAATGGTTTCTCCTCAAATTCGTTCAAGAAAGTTTTAATTTTTCTCATAGAAAATGTCCATTTGCAGACCAAGAGATTATTTAAAAAGATCTACAACTGGAATGACTAGCTTGTTTTTTCGAGCCTGTCATTTCAATGGTGAATTAAAAAACTAGTCTTCTCTTGGTCTGCAAATAGACATCATTTAATGGTCATACCGGCCTCTGGTATGGTCTTTTGGAATGTCCATTTACAGGTCAAGAGAATACAATTTTTGGAAATTTACCACTGGAATGACTGGCTCGATATCCAAGTCAGTCATTCCAGTGATAAATTTACAAAGATTATTCTTTTGGACTGTAAATGGACATTCAATAAGAAAATATCAAAATTTTCTTGACCAAATTTGACCTTTAAAGCGTCAAAATCTTTTATTATGCCACTTATATGTACGCATATCTCTGTCCATTATATTTATCAGAATCTGGCGTCATGACGGAAGGCGAACATTTCACAGTGTATGATGCGGAGACGCAGCAGCCGATGACTGTAACCATGGCATCGGAGGATGCGAATGGCATCAGTTATATCACACAAGAGAATGGCCAAGTGATACAGGGTGCTACAGAAATCATACAGGTATCTGATGTTAATCAGTATGTTACAATGTACCCTGTAGACAACACATTAACCCTTTAATGCTGATATCTGCCAAAATTGCCTTCTGCAGTGCTGTTGAGAAATGTCCATTTGCAGAGCAAGAAAAGACTTATTTTTGAAAATTTTCAAAAATAGTCTTCTTGGTCTGCAAATGAACATTTTCTATGAAAAAATTGAAATTTTCTTGAATAAATTCTAAGGTTAAATTGGTAATGCTGAAGAAGCCAGTCGTTGTGCATTTTTGAAGAGCCGACGTGCTGACTCACACACAAAGACAATTACTCGCTCGTATGCACACACGCACGCACACACAGGTTTTCAGACTTTAATTTCAATTTAGGACACATTAGTTAAAGCTAAAAATGTGTTTCCCGCAAAAGCCGGCATCCAAGGAAAAACTCCTTAACCCCATTCACCCATGCACTAGAAAAAACCTGCCATAACATGGACAACAAACTTTAGTTTGCCCACACATTCAGGACACAACATGTCCTATAAAATTTTACAAGTTCTACCTCGCAACCTGAGGACATCGAGAAAACACATTTATGAAGAGTGGGAAAGGTATTGGATACACCAACTACACACGCTAGATCAATCATGCATACTGGTGATTCTTTTATAATTAGTTTTTCTCATTTTAATTTCAATTTGTTTGTTATCTGCCACAAAGGAATTAGTTCAGAGTTTTGATAATACTTATGGTTGTGAGCAAGCCTGTCAAAAACCGCTTTATTATTGCCTTAAGAAATGTCGTTTTCAGGCTAAGAGAAGACTATCTTTGAAATTTTACCAATGGAATAATAATCATGACCAAGTGTGACCAGTGTTACCTTATTGTTTTATTCACTGTATAGGTGTCTGACAAGTTTGCATCGGCGTCGAACAATGCAGTGTATGGCAGTTTGGCCGGCAGCCAGCAAGCAACAATCCAGGCAAATGCAAACAACAATTTGATGGTAACCAGTAATTATCATATACGATGTAACCAACCACATTATAGGAGAGGTGTGTTGAAAGCCTTGAAGAAGCTTGGAGACATTGGGAACGCGTTACTATGACTTCTCATACTGTCCCATTTATAATTATTTAGTTCTTGCTAAGGATGAAACTCAAGCATGGTAGCAAGAAATTAAGCGCAAGATCCACAGCTGTCGTGGGAGACAGTCCCAGTCGTGGCACTCTATTCCCATTGAGATAATGTCCCTTGATTTTCTCTGCATAAGAGTGCCAGGGAGGGAATTTCGGACATGGAATTCTATTCCCTTGATTTATTCCTCATATGATTGGCAAGGGAGGCAATCCCTGTCCTGGCACTCGATTCCCATTCAAAATATCTCCCTTGATTTACTCTTCATATGAGTGCCAGGGGAGGCAATCCCGGACCTGGAATTCCCTGTCCTGGCACTCGATTCCCATTCAAAATATCTCCCTTGATTTACTCTTCATATGAGTGCCAGGGGAGGCAATCCCGGACCTGGAATTTCATTCCTGTTGAGATTATGTCCCTTGATTTGTTCTTCATATGAGTGCCAGGGGAGCCAATATCACAATATATGATACATATTTGAGAAAATTATTTATTAGGTCACCTCAAGTCATGCTGTCTAAGTAGTACATATTACTATAATGCGTCGCACTTGTCTAGCAACAAAGTGCCGAGACAGTAGTTCATTTCTGCTGCATGCATTGATTATTGAGTCGACAGTTTTCAGCCTTTGATATGGAATCTCACTTAATATTTCGTCTGTATTTGGATATTTTTAAAACAATTGAATCAAGCCACAATACATTCGCTATAATACCAACTTGGTATTGGCAGCACAATTTCCCATGCCATATATAATGTCCATTTGCAGGCCAAGAGAAGATTGTGTTTGGAAAATTTATTACTAGAATGCTTAAATACTCGATCACTGGACCAGTTGTTCCAGTGTGCAATTTTCAAAAATACTCTTCTCTTGGTTTGCAAATGGACATACAATAAGCAAATATTTTGATTTTCTGACAAAATTTGACGATAAAATGGTTAAAATCGATTCAGATTCATATCACTGCTCAATGGCGATTAAGGGTGTGTGACTTAGATCACAAACATGAATCCATAATGCGGGTTACTGGGTCGGTACTGGATCAATGACCTGCGGTAGCCGCTATATATTGTTTTCCCTCAACCAGCATTCTCTCTCTCTCTCTCTCTCTCTCTTTCTCTTTCTCTCTCTCTCTCTCTCTCTCTCTCTCTAGCACAGCTTGGGCTGTATATAGCATCTGTTTTATTTCTTGTAGGTTGTGCCGCAACAACAGGCAACTGCTACAGCCGCTGCACTAGCAGCAGGCACCACACTTACGACCGCTGCCGGTATTCCACAAATGCTCTTTCTGAACCAAGTCAACATCAATGGACAAACATCATTCGTCCTGGTTGATGCTAATAATAAACCAGTTCAGTTGCCTCAAGGTGCGTGTTTGAGGTGCTGTTTAGGAAATCTGATAACATCCCGCTTGTGCATGTACAGCCAAAATAGTCCTTTGCAGTGTTCTTGAGAAATATCTATTTGTAAAGCCCCTAGAAGACTATTTTTAAAAGATTTATCATTGGAATGACGAGCTCGAGTCAGTCATTCTTGTAGAAAAGTGCCAAAAATATTCTCTTGGTCTGAAAATTGAGAATTTTCTTAACCAGATTTGGCCATTAATAGTTTAAATAGTCTTGGAAGCTATATTCAGGGATGTTCAAAATTTTGAAAATATTTTTTCTTATGAAAAATCTGGAGATAGTATATCCTCACGGGTAATATAATAATTGTGGAACATGCCACTATAAATCAACGCTCATCAGCAATGGTCACTGAAGCCTTGTTGCTTACCAGTATTTTGAGAACTATTTGACTGATAAAATTAGCAGTTTCCATAAGTATCAAAAGTATTTTCATTCAATTGCTGCTCTTCTGTTTATCCTCTTACACATATTCAATGAGAAATGCTAAGCTCCAATTTGTACTGATGACCATAGCTAGTCTTGTCACCATGACAATCTATTTACATAGTTAACAGTCAGTACTGCAGATTGATAATTTAATCCCTTGATGTTCAAGCGGGACAGAACTGACCTCTGCAATGGTCTTTTTTGAAAATTTATAACTGGAATGCCTGACTCGATAACCGAATTAGTCATTCCAGTGATAAACTTTAAAAGATAGACTTCGCTTGGTTAGCAAATTGAGGAATACAGTTTTAGCTATGCCCTGCACATCTTTAACTAATCAAATCTCCACCAACATTTCAGTGACTTCACCCATGTTGAAATCGATCCCTGACTATCAATTTCCAGAACACTATACAGGTAAGCTGTTGAATATTTTAAAACTAATTTGACATATACGGCAGCAACAGCGCCAAGTCAAATAAGTTTCAAAATACTCAACAGCATGTTTATTGTATAGTAAAGACACAATTCGTACAACAATTCTTAGTCTGTCATTAATTAAGTGTTTTAGACAAACTCAGCTACGTCATTGATGATATAATTGATTATGACATCATCCTACACATCATGTAGTTGAATATAACGTCAAATAATTGGCTGAGAAAATGGATTCCTCCTTTGAAGCAAAATTATAATTTTCTTGACCAATCTTGGTCATTAACCCTTTAACCCTCGAATTTTTTCAGGAAAATTTCAATTTTCTCGTAGAAAATGTCAATTTGCAGACCAAGAGAAGACTATTTTTGAAAATTTACCACTGAAATGACTGGCTCGGTTATAAAAGCATGGTTGAATTCTGACCTCATTAGTACTAACCCTTAGATGGTCATTTTGTTTCTCCACAACGTTGTTTGTTGCAATTCCTATACATGAAGAAATAAAGGATACTTTATATGTTTATGACATTGATGTATGTCTCATGTTTACCGTGTTTACATATTTCATGGCAGAATTCTTTTGAGTGTGTATGTGCTTGCATGTGCGTGCGTGCGTGTGTGTGTGTGCAATGTCACCGTCCATGTCAGACAAGGTTATCATTAACAACAAATAAGAAACGAATGTTTCACGAGCTCATGCGTTACAGAGCTGCAGTGAGCTAGCAAGTGAAAAGCACTCTGAATATGCTAAATATATTGACAACTATTTGACTGAAAGTTGTTGCTGGCTACGCCACCAACAACTTTCAGTCAAATTGTTTTCAAAATATTCAGCAGGTCCAGAGTTATTGGCTAGTGGCATTATTGTCTGGTGCCTTACAGTAGACAGACAGTTAACCCTTTAACGCTCAAATCAGCCAAAAACGGCTTCTGCAGTGGTTTTGAGAAATGTCCATTTGCAGACCGAAAGAAGAGTATTTTTGAAAATTTACCACTGGAATTCCAGCGGTAAATTTTCAAAAATAGTTCACCGTCCATGTCGGACAAGGTTACCATTAACAACAAATAAGAAAAGAATGTTTCACAAGCTCATGCGTTACAGTGTTATAGATGCAATCAAAGACAGTCTGGCAAATATGTGTCACACAGTATTATAGAGGGACGTGATCTCTAATATGTCACATGTCATCTGATGTCAAAATCAAAATAATGTACATGTAGCTCCCTCACGAAAGTTGACAAGTGCGTCGCTAACATATGCAAATAGTGTACATTTTCCATGAATTTACTATTTAAGAAACATTCTGTTGAATATTTTGAAACTAATTTATCTTGAAATTTAGATCCTGGGAATAGGGCTTTCACAGTTTCAAAGTAGGGCACAAAAAAGTGGGAGGAGCTGAGCTAGAAATGGGAGTGGCATCATAGCTATAAATGTATCCTTTTATTATAGTACAATATTAGCTGTTGCCATATTGGCTCACACAGTAAGTTATACCATGTTCTCCGTCCATTGTATGGCTCCGTCTGTTATTTAGCAGACAACTTTCTTTAAGCAGTTATTCCTAAGCTACTTTGTCAGTTTGAAGTAAACCTTGCTAGATGATGCTTGGTGTGGTAGTCTTCTGAGCTTGTACATACAGAAATTTGATTGGTCAGTTTTGTTCTTTACTCACCTGGCCTTTATGCTGTGGCGACCATCCATCGTGGCCATCTTGGATTCGAAATCTTCTTAAACGCTTGAGGGATCAAGTCAAAACTCATGAAATATCATCTATTAGCAAGAACTGAACCAACTTTCTTCAAGGCAACTTGATTGGCTAAAAGGGTTCGGTGGCCATCTTGGATGATCTGGTTTTCACGAAAACGACTTCAGAACCAATAAACGAATCGGGCTGAATTTTGGAAGATATAATTAGGGACTAAGGGCCATTGAAGTTTGTTGAAGGGAAGTTGATACGTAAGAATGGATGCTATGGACCAATCAAAATGTAGCGTGTTTGTTGGCTATATTGGATTTTTTATTTGATCGATTTTGAAGCTGAAATTGGTTTCATATAGGATTTTTGGGTATGCTGATTTAAAATTTCCACTTTCGAACTGTTGGATAAACAGTTTGACCATCTTGGATCATTTTCCCACCAAACTCTCCCATGCTAAAGGAATGGAAAATTTTAAATGCCTTCTTGAGAACCGCTTGTCTGATTTAAATTTTATTTGGCAGGAAGCATTCTTCATGCATAGAGATCCAGTTTTGTTAAAGGGAAGCCAATTTGGCTGACTGCCATCTTGGATTTTGACTGATTTTTAGAAGCGTCTTAGAAGGATCCATTCATAACTCATGAAGCATCAGCTGGAACATCAGCTGAACCAAGTTTGTTAAAGGGAACTTGATTGGGCAAATGTTTCGATGACCATCTTGGATGACCTAGTTTTCGCGGAAAACACCCTCTTCTCCAGTACAATGAAATGGATAATGGTGAAATTTGCGAGATATGCTTAGGGACTAAGAGCCATTAAAGTTTGCCCATGGAAAGTTGATACATCCAAAAAACATGGCCACTGCATCAATGAAAATGTGGAGTGTTTGGCGGCTACCTTGGATTTTAGGAAATTCCTGAGAAAATCATATAAAAGACTACTTAACCAGTGGGCCAATTTTAATATTAAAAAAACCTGGTTACGCCTTCTTCACAGAAATAAGATTGGTATATTTTTCCAGTGGTCAACTCGTTTTGTTCGGTTGTGGCGGTTGTCAATAATTGTAGTTGAATGATACAGGCCCCTTGTTTATTGTCAGAAGAGTCCAATATACCCCTTAATCCCTTCAGTGCCAGAATTGTACAAGAAAAATCCAAATATTTGCTTATTGAATGTCCATCTGCAGAAAAAGAGAAGAAATGAAGAATATTTTCAAAAAGTTGCAATTGGAATGACTGTTTAGGTTATCCGTTAGTCATGCATAACTGGTAATTAATACTGGTCAATTTTCAAAAATATAGCCCTGCATACCTGTACAATGCCATGTTAGGGCGTGCTTGAGACAACGTATTATATATTGATTTCATGATCTTATCTTTATTTTCTCACTTAGGCATTCAAGTGATTAACCTTCCACAACAACAAGTTGGACAGCCAATTGCTATGGTGAGTAGGATGCTCATATTCTCTCAATCTGGTACAGTGCATGTGTACGTTCTCTTTACACACAAACCATGAAAAACAGTTTTCTTGTTGTAGAAATGTTCATTAGGCCATCAACACATGATTACTTATTTCTTGTCACCGGCGCTCATTGGTTTTGGATCAACAAAATACAGTAAAACATGTAAGCAATTATCAGAAATGTTTCCTGAAGATGGATGAAACCAAAGCTGATTGTGAACGCAGCCACACTGATACAATGATAACGTAGTTGATTGTACCAGACAATAATTTCAATGGGCAATATCTCTAGATCTGCTGAATATTTTAAAAACAATTTGACTGAAATTTGTTGTCGGCTAAAGTTAAAGCCCATAGAAAATTTAGTCTGCAGAAATTCACCAGGTAGACATTTAATTAGCATCTTGTTTTATATTCGTTTATCAGCACAATAAGATATCTCAAAGAATCGGTTTCCTAAAGATGCAAAAGTTACGCCCTGTCAGGAAATAGAAAACAGGCCCATCAGAGTGCTGCATCTGACATTTATGCCATACATAATTGTCTGCCAGCTGAATTTCTGCACACCACATTTTCCATGGGGTTTAACTCTGAATATGCTAAATATATTGACAACTACGCCACCAACAACTTTCAGTCAAATTGTTTTCAAAATATTCAACAGGTCCAGAGTTATTGACCAGTGGCATTATTGTCTGGTGCCTTGCAGTAGTCAGACAGGTAACCCTTTAACGCTTCTGCAGTGGTCTTGAGAAATGTCCATTTGCAGACCGAAAGAAGAGTATTTTTTTTAATTTACCACTAGAATGACTGGCTCGATAACCGAGCCAGTCATTCCAGTGGTAAATTAAAAAAAATAGTCTTCTCTTCGTCTGCAAATGGACATTTTCTGAGAAAATTAAAATTTTCTTAAATAAATTGGAGGGTTAAAGGTTTAAGTACCCTAGTGTACTTAAGTACTGTTTGTGAAAGCAGCCTTTGATGTTTATTGTCAATGTAGAGAAAAGTGACACATTTATGATGTAATTCTATGCAGTTCTTCTTGTGGTTCTTTGAAAAACTAGAATTTAGTATAATATTCATGTACTTAGATTCTTACCTTTATATGTGTTTTGAGCCTGGTGAAACCGGAGAAGAGCCATTATATGTGAATGCCAAGCAGTACCATCGGATACTGAAGAGGCGGCAGGCTCGTGCCAAACTTGAATCTCTAGGAAAAATTCCTAAGGAAAGACAGGTATTTATCTTTTCTGATGTAATCAGATGCCTACCCCTTTAGTCCATTAGCACTCCTATCAGCCAAAAATGGTGATTCCAGTGGTAAATTTTCAAAAATAGTCTTGGTCTGCAATTGGACATTTTCTATGAGAAAATTTAAATTTTATTGAATAAAATCGAGGGTTAAAGGGTTAATTGTCATATTTGGTCAATAAAATGTCAATCTTCTAATAGAAAACTTCCATTTGCAGACCAGGTTATTTTGGAAAATTTACTACTGAAATGACTGACTCTGTCGACTGACAGTCAGTCATTTCAGCTGTAAATTTTCAAATGTATGAGTATAGCTAGAAATGGACCGTTATCAATGATGATGGTGATGAGGGACTGTGTTCTGCAACTGAAGAATTGAAAACAGCTGCAATCAGTATTTATCTCACCTCCACGGTGTCTTGTGTACTGCGAGATTCCCGAGTTCATTTAGGTTCTTTCTCATCTTTAGTGGTCCTAGATTACGTTCTTTGCGGTCTTGTCAGAAAACAATTAGCAAGTTGATGTTGTAGCGTCATTTGCGTGTCTGGTACCTGTTGGCACCTGCAACTGCAAATCCTAGTGCTTGCCTGAGCACACATATTTTCTGACATTTGAAGAACATATCGGACCATAAACCATCACTGTTGCGCTACCCTCACAGATAGTGACGCTGCGTTACACAGTTTGCGGAGTCCTGCATTTGATACCAGACTGTGTGGCTAGCCGTGATTTGTAATGTCTCGCAGACATTTGAGGTGAAATGCAGTTTGTTCAAGCGGGCGTTTGAAGCTGTCCAGATGTTGAAATTGCATAGCATTATGGAAACACATGTAGCATCATATAGTTGCATCTTGACTTCCATGCCGACTTTAGAGCAATGAATCCACAACCTCCAAAAGCCTAGAAGGTGATATTTACACAGCGAGTTCCAATCTCGATAGACCTGTAGAGGATGGAACCCAAGATTCTGGTCTTAGTCCACTTCTTTGTGCCCTAATAGGGTGGTGGGTGAAGAGTGAGCTGTTACTGTCATCATTCATTTCTGTGGTGGCAGATAGGTATACGTGAGTGAAATCTATTGTGTCTTCACTTGCCAAGAGGTTTGCAGCCTTGAGCATTTCTGCGGCTATTGGAAGCAGTGTATCAAGAGGACCTTTTTTGTCATTGATAAAGTCACCATCATCTGCATGCTCTATCTCTAGTAGCATCGCTGTCAGATGATAGAGCTGCAGTGAGCTAGCAAGTGAAAAGCACTCTGAATGTACTAAATATATTGACAACTATTTGACTGAAAGTTGTTGCTGGCTACGCCACCAACAACTTTCAGTCAAATTGTTTTCAAAATATTCAGCCGGTCCAGTTATTGGCCAGTGGCATTATTGTCTGGTGCCTTACAGTAGTCAGACGGTTAACCCTTTAATGCTCATATCAGCCAAAAACGGCTTCTGCAGTGGGCTTGAGAAATGTCCATTTGCAGACCGAAAGAAGAGTATTTTTGAAAATTTACCACTGGAATGACTGGCTCGGTTATCGAGCCAGTCATTCCAGTGGTAAATTTTCAAAAATAGTTTTCTCTTCATCTGCAAATGAACATTTTCTATGAGAAAATTTAAATTTTCTTAAATAAAATTGTGGTGATCCTATTGATGTTTTAAACTGTGCATAAAGTGTTAATTTGACGCAAACATTTAGTTTTGTATTTCCCAATAAGAGTCTCACCTGGCGGAGTTCATCATTGCTTCTAGCTTGGTAGTGAAATTGAAGGATATGTGGTCCATTATCAATACCATTCAAAATGTGCGGACATTAGAAAAATAAAATGGACACACATGGATGAGCGGCATTCGGAATGTCAGCTGACTACATGTAAATAGTAATGATAAAATTGTTAAAATGAATTTGGTAAGATTTTGGATATTTCTCATTGTCAACACTAGATCTTAGAAACAGATTTAAATATATGTTCAGATTTATGACAGCTTATTTGTATGTTTTCAGTTACTTTCTTCATAATTTTTATTGTACCGTCTTTATATAGTGCTCTTTACTTGCATTATGTCATGGTAGTGAATATTTAGATGCGGTATTGGGGAGGCAAATATATTCCAATGTGGAAAAATGTAATCAATGATTTCGCTAGTTGCCGCTTGTGAGTGGTCTGCCATCTGATATCACGCAACAGTAGAGGAAAGTAAATCTGTAAATCACTTCTACGGTGTGTGTGCGTGCGTGTGTGTGTGTAATAATAACTATTTATACCAATTATGTTAAAGTAATGTGAAACTGCTGTGTTAGACAGATTCAATCATTTGTCAAAGTTGCAAATGTGTATTAGGAATGTAATGAAACACAATGAAGACAAGACCACAAATACACACTTATTGATTGAAACAAATACAAGAAGTGCGTTTAGCAAATGACTTTCCACTCTGCACATTCTCCACCGCTAAGGCTGACATTAACCCCTTAACTCTCATACCAGCTAAAAATGGCTTCTGCAGTGGTGTTGAGAAATGTCCATTTGCAGACCAAGAGAAGACTGTTTTTGAAAATTTACCACTAGTGACTGGCTCGGTAACCGAGCCAGTCAGTTCAGTTATAAATTTTCAAAATTAGTCTTCTCTTGATCTGCAAATGGACATTTTCTACGAGAAAATTTAAATTTTCTTGAACAACTTTGAGTGATAAAGGGTTAAAAGTCCTATTGAAACCAATATCGCTTAACCCTTACCACTCTGATGTCGAAATTTTGAATTTTCAAATTAAATTAAAAGATGAACTGGTGTTCATTTTTCAACAAATTTGGTGAGAGATGGTGATGTCCTAGCCAGCAACATCTTCCACCAAAATTGTTGAAAAATGTATACCAGTCTGTTTGATATTGACACAGTAAAAGATAGAATATTGACATCAGAGTGGTAAGGGTTAAACCTTGGATCCCTTGAGAGACAGAAGCTTAGCTAATGGATCATCTAGCAATATTTGAGAATGCATAAGGAGGGCTCTTATAGGAATATAAATGTATTCAAATTCATAAAACTGTGTTTCTAATGTGAGCAATCCCCTTTCCAGTACACCTCAGAAATAATTTAAATTGTCCAAATAAAAATAAAAATATACTGTTGAATATTTTCAACATAATAGGATCGACAGCAGTCTTCCAATCCAATTATCTTCAAATTATTCAACAAATTTGGCACATCCATTCATATTGCGGCTGGCTAGAAAAAATTTGAGCCTCGGGTCAAATTGAAGCATATCTATGTACAACAGGGAATTGAACCCACAGCCGACGAAAGCACCAAGCATCATAGCCCAGAAACGCTTCCACCACACCAATGCCGCCACTAGGTAACAAGGTCACTGAGTAAGTACATACCAGAATACACATTCCCTTCTTAGTGCGAGTGTTTAGGATTGCTTTGAGTTTGAGGTCAAATGATTGAATATTTAGATCACTGGATCAGTAAGCATTTCGCTGTGTAAAAAACTAAGTAACTGACTTATTTTTATATTTTGCAGAAATACCTGTATGAATCCCGGCATCAACACGCTCTGAAGCGACAGCGAGGAAATGGAGGAATATTCGTTGGAGGTATGGATGATAATACGATGGAGGAGGAAGTAATGGACTCGCCACATCATCATATTTTGATTCAAGACGTTACAAGTCATGCGAATACAGTCGATTTACTCACAAATATGGTTGTCACATAGTTCACAGTATCTGATACATCAAATATACTAACTATAGAGATAAATTATATCTAATGCTTTGGTCAAGAAAATCAAAGTATCTCCTCATTGAATGTCCATCTGCAGGTAAAGAGAAGTATTTTTGAAAATTTACCACTGGAATGACTGGCTCGATAACTGGCTCGATTATCGAGCCAGTCATTCCTGTGGTAAATTTTCAAAAATACTCCTCTTTACCTGCAGATAGACATTCCTCGGGACTAGTGCAGAGGCCGGTTTTGGCCGACTTGACCATTAGTGGTTAACAATAGATGGATCTGATCTGTCACTCGAGTATCTGACGTCCTAATCAATTACATCACTAGGTAGCTGATGTCACAATATTATAGCACCATCATGAAGCTTCTAACATCAGTTAAGTGTAAAATTTACAATTAAAAGAAACAGTTTGTTGAATATTTTGAAACTTATTTGACTGGGAGCGGTTGCTGCCAACAGCCCCAGTCAAATTAGTTCAAAATATTCAACAGCTTCCCTTTATAGTTACATTGAAATTTGGATTCGGGGAATTCATGATACAAATTATATAAATTGATTCTAACGTGCGTTAAAAAGTGGGCGGAGCTTAGTTAGAAACGGTGTTCCATAGCTAAAAATAGATCCCTATATGGTTACATTGAATGGTCAAACCTGCTTGTGAAACCTCATATATTTTACGGTTTTAAGATTGTTGCTACGACATGTTGTCGAAAGACCACCTTAACTGTTTGACCATCAAAAGTTTGGTCAAAGAAAATGTCCATTTGCAGATCAAGAGATTGTTTTTTAAAATTTACCACTGAAATGACTGGCTCGGTTATCAAGCCAGTCCCTTCAGTGGTAAATTGTAAAAAAATAGTCTCTTAGACTGTAAATGAACATTCTTCAATATCACTGCAGAAGCCGTTTTTAGCTTCAGTTTAAAGGGGTTAATTGTCAGATCCGCCCCTGTAGTGGTCTTTAGAGATGTAAGATCATTTCTGAAAGTTTCCCACTGGAAAGACTGGCTTAATAATGAATCAGTGATTCTAGTGCTAAATTTGGAAAAAAAATTGTCTTTTGTCCTGCAAATGGGCATTACTAAGCACACATTTTGATTTTCTTGTCAAATATTTATCATTAAATTCTTAAAACAATCGCATTCTTATTGCCGTATAAAGCCGTTTCTCAATGTAAGTATTGTATTAAGAAATAAAGTGTCTAATATTGACCATATGTTGGTGCGTCCTGAGGTGGCATTTTAGTGGTTAAGACAGCTAGAATGACATCTGCAGTGGTCTTAAAACATCTGCTGTGGTCCTGAGGAATGTCTATTTGTGGAGCAAGAGAAGACTATTTTTGAAAATTTATCACTGGAATGACTGGCTCGATAACCGAGCCAGACATTCCAGTGATAACTTCAAAAACAGTTCTCTTGGTGTGCAAATGGACATTTTCTATGAGAAAATTGAAATTTTCTTTAATAAATTTAAGTGTTAAAGGGCTAAAAAATGAGCATATTCAGACCAAGAAACGGTTATTTTTGGGAGACTGCCCACTAGAATGAGTGATTTAATGACCAGGCCATTGTTCAATGTGTGTTTGGAGATTATGTATAGCTGTTAATTATTATTCGAGACATATGTGCCCGCAATAAAAATAATGGTATGGTAAATTTGTGCATGTAATTAGCAGTTAATAAAATAAACATCATGCTGTTACATCTGTATAAAAGTTACTCAACCAACTGAGTGCTAAATTTGTACAGACAAGATGTTCCATGGGAACTGTGGACTGGAAGAATATTTTGAAAACAATTTGACTGAAAGTTGTTGGTGTTATCACCTATGGAAGTTATTGTCCGGTGGCTGCCAGCAGTCGGACAGATAAATAAGAGCAAATTATTATTTTCATCTTAATAAATCAATTGAAATCTCGATATATATATATAAAAGATATCAAGCAAGTCAGTACTAATGATTTCCAAAGCTATACAGTATTTTGTACAGTATGATGATATATATATATATATATATATATTTGACCAATTGATTGTATATAATTGTAATATATGTAAATAGATTAAATACTATTGTATTATATTAGTAGCTAATTAACCATAGATAGGAGAGAGGAAAGACTGCATGGAGGTTTTTCTGACTATATATGGTTGAAATCCAATCTAGATTGGAAAATTATTGAAAATCTGGCTTCTTTGTGCTGAGAGTATGCCTTTAGCGAAACTGCGTTTTCAAACATGTATGACATTAATATGTGGATATCGCGTCATCTGGCTCAACATTTCAGGCTCGTGATTTGCCATAACCTAATGGACCTCTTCAGTTTTAGCTATGCCCCGCCCATCTCTAGCTAAGCTCCACCCACACCATGCTCGTGTTGGGATCGATCGATCTCTGATCTCCCTGACTATCAATTTCCAGAAAATGTACAGGTAAGCTGTTGAATATTTTGAAACTAATTCAACTGGGTCACCCAGTTAAATTAGTTTCAAAATATTCAACATGTTTATTAAATAGCAAATACATACAATTTGTATGTGTCAGACTATTTTTAAGCGTTTAAGACGGTCTAAATCGAGTCATTCATGCTGTAATTGATTATGAGGTCATCCTACATGTCACGTAGTTGATTATGACATCATATGATGGATGGATAAACTGGAAAGATCCATTCATACACTTTAGTCACTGACTTTTGAGCTTCGTGGCGAGCTTAGTGTATAATCCGTACAATGTGTCGGACTGTTACGCCTTTAAGACAGACTAAATCGAGTCATTCATGATGTAATGATTATGACATCATCCTACACGTCACGTAGTTTATTATGACGTCATATGATGAATGGATAAATTGGAAAGATCCATTATAAACAGTCCATATGTTGTGTTTCCTTTTGGCTTTTTATTTATTTTGCTGCTTATGTTAAATTGAAAAAGGTTTGTCTACAGTTCTATGTACATTACAGTACAGTTCATAAATAAGTGCCTTCCAATTCAATTCATGAATCCATTTCCTCAATCATATGACGTCATAATCAAATACGCAACGTGTATGCTGATGTCATAATCATGACATGAATGATTCGATTATATCTGTCTTTAACGCTTAATAGGTCCGACACGTATGAATTGTGTTTTTGCTATTAAAGAAACATGCTGTTGAATATTTTGAAACTGATTTGACTGAATGCTGTTGCTGCCGCAACGTATGGCAGCAACAGCACCCAATCAAATTAGTTTCAAAATATTCAACAGCTTACCTGTATAGTGTTCTGGAAATTGATAGTCAGAAGTTCAGAGATGGATCGATTTCAACATGAGCGAGGTGTGAGTGGAGCTTAGATAGAGATGGGCGGAAAGATAAAACTGGAAAGATCCATCATGTTAAAGTATTCAACAGTAAAAGTTATTTCTGAGCTGTACAGCACACTTGTTTTATATGTAGTCATTTTAATGGGCACACATTATTTTTGGAATTTTATCAATGCGCAGCACAAATGTGTGTTACTCATTAAAAATAGTCTGGACAGCATAGACCGCTTAACCCTTTAACCATTAAATTTTTTTCAAGATTTTAATTCTCTCGTATAAAATCTCCATTTACAGACCAAGAGAAGAGTATTTTTGAAAATTTATCACTGGAATGTCTGGCTCGGTTATCGAGCCAGTCATTCCAGTGGTAAATTTTCAAAAATACTCTTCTCTTGGTCTGCCAATGGACATTTCCCAAGACCGCCGCTGAAGGTGTTTTTGGCTGATATGAGTGTTAAAGGATTAATGGTCAAGCTGGTTAAAATAAGCCTCTGCAGTGCTCGTGAGGCGGCGCATTTACAGGCCAAAAGATAGCTATTTTTGAAAATTACTACTGGAATGACGGGCTCGATAACCGAGCCAGTCATTCCACTGGTAAATTCTCAAAAAATTGTCTTCTCTTAGCCTGTAAATGGACATTCGGTGAGCAAAAGGTTTGATGTTTGATAACTTGTTGTTACCCGGTATGCAAACTGCAGATGCTGTGTAAGACAAGTAGCTGTACACTCTAAGCATTGGATAATTACTGCAATTTATCACGTCTGCTCGTCTATGGTAAAATACTCTTATGTATTAAAGGAGTACACCACTTAGATAAACTGTTTGTTTCTGTTTTTTGCTCCCATATTTGAAGAACATGAGAGATTATCCGTGTCAAATTTGATGAAGTTTTGTGATTAGATATCGTAGAAATATGTACTGCTCTAGGTGTACAACGAGCTGGCTTTTTATATGTGATTAACACTGGATACAGATTTACTCTGACATTTTATACTACTTCACTGTTTGCTGTCCAAGGGCCAGGTTTTTCAGGGTGTATGATTATTCACCACATATTCTGGATCCACCACACACATCGGAAATGATAGCAGCAAAGGGGACATTGTATTCCAGTAACTAAAGATGTCACCATTTAGTGCTAATAGTCTGTGACTCACAGACGCCCCTATGGGTTGGTCTGTATTTTTATGAACCACATAAACATACTTACCATTCAATCATTATAACCCCACCTCAGCCACCCCGCATGGGAATGATTTGAGAACTTTTTGCTAAAACATTTGCTTTCACTATGTCATCTTAACCCTTTCACCGATGAATTCCCCAAATCTCATTTTCACAGCATCCATAAAGGAATACTGTTTAATATTTTGAAATTATTAGTCCCCTACTGGTAAAACCGGGGGGGGGGGACTATAGGTTTGCACTCCGTCTGTCTGTCCGTCCGTCCGTCTGTCACAGTTGGTTTCCGCACTTTTTCACAGTCCTTCAAGGTATTCAACTGAGAATTGGTTTATTGCTTTGGTATGAGATGTTACAGACCAAGTTCGAGTTTCAGGCATATGCGTCAATTTTTTTATGGAGTTATGCCCCCCCCCCCCCCCCCCTTTCGAGTTAAGAAATACGAAAAATATCAGCTTTCCGCACTTTTTTTCCGGAAGCGGAAGTTGAAAAACCTGGACCGGAACGAGGATGTATGCAAAGAAGGGTCCAACAGACCCGGATGTGCATTCTTCCTACCGGAAGTAGTAACACTACTACCGGAAGAGGAAGCTGAAAAAACGGAACCGGACATAGATGAATGAAGTAATGCCGGGTCCAACAGACCCGGATATGCATTCTTCCTACCGGAATCAGCAACACTACTGCCGGAAACGGAAAAACCGGAAACGGTGTGGACGGGAAAGCCAGATTATCATGAGACACCGGATGTTCAGCCAAGCCAGTAACAATCACAGTGCTCATTTCCGGATGCCCGGTCAAACCAGAAGACAAACCGGAATGCAAACCCGCGTGCCCGGACAAGCCAGGAGCAGAGATGGGAGCAGAGGCGATTGGCGATCTTAGAACATTTCTGGCAATAGGAATTACGGAAAAATGAACTTTTGCACGAGCTGAAGGATCGGAAGCTTCCGCCACCAATGCCATCGCATGAGGGGTATGCGGACCCTCAAGACTTATATGGTCTTTGTCTGGCTCCTACCTGAGGATGACTTACCAGACTTTTTCTTAGAATCACCAGACTGATTTCGTAGATTTCATCTCTTTTCTCGAGGTGAGTGAAATCGGCTTGCCCCACTTACGATAATGACCGCCAGAATGGGGACTATGCTCGGAGTCTGATGACTCCTCTTTAGCAGCTTTGATTGCAGAAGATATTCGTTCGCCTAGCGACTTGGCTAGTAAATGATTCGAATCTTGCGAATAATGCCATAACAGTATCCGAATTGGAACTAGAAGAGGAGCCCCCCTCTATTGTTGATACAGACGTTTTGACCAAGTTAGAGGCCGTAGTTACTCCCTTGGTACAGTCAACAATGGAGGGGGAGTGACCTAAGGGCACAGCAGGCTTTGAAACAAAATCCTTAAAAATTGCTTTGGATACAACCAACAGCCAGCCCTTACACATTCCACACATTTTAGACGGGGAGCAAGTGGTGCACTTCAAGCAAACGTGACCCGCAAAGTCATTGGCATGTAAACGATCGCATTTTGCCGACGAACATTTCACTCTCTCAGAAGTTAAAACCACATCCTATAAATAAAAAGGATAGGAAATAAAGCACTAGCTTCATTAAAACTAATGAGAAAAGCTTACTGAGGAGACGTCAAACACGAACTTAACAATTCTGACTGAAGACTGGAATCACAATGATTCCTTAATAAAATTGTTTGAAAGCACTATATAGGATCTACGTAATAAGAGTGGTATTGGCTATTTTATAACATGGTATATTTGTTGGTATATAATAGGCATGGTTTCTCACACGAAAACTGGTAACTCAAAACTAGTTACAAAAACCTCTAAAACACCATGACATGAAAGTTAAACATAACTTAGGCAGAAATAAATGTAGCTGAACTTTTCAGTGCAAAGCTATAAACTTTTATCCTTAATTTGATAGCAGGCGTCTGATCTGCTAGCAGAATATTTGAAAAGTGAATCAGTTTTCACGTTTGAGACCTGCGCATGCAGGAGCGTGTTTAGTGACAGGCATCGCCAAGGAGTGAGTACAGATTGATGCCAGTCTATTGTATGGCTAATGCAGGGGGTCCCTCCACCAGAAGCCTGGTTAAGGGTCTACATGGTGATGGTATTGGCATTAGGGAGTATGTAAGCGAGCATAAAAATTTTATTCTGATAGCTAAATGCAAATATTTGATTTAGCAAGTAGTGATTGAACGGTAATGGATGTTTTTGTGGTGTAATAACAACAACAGTTTACAGCTACACGTGTCAAGATAAGCAACAATGTAAGTGGAACAAATAATACAGTTCTAAAAGCCTGAAGAAGAATGTAATAATAAGTTAATTGCATTCAGAACTAAAATCTATCCAGAGAACATTAAGTCACACATGACTGCACAGCCCAGCAGCAGTCTAATTTTCAATGTGGGTTGACCAATAGGTGTTAAAAGAATTTTAACAAGTCTTCCAGCAAAGTGACAATCCCTTACAGTATGGAGACCAACACACTGTGTATTAAGCCATCCTAATCTGGAACATTGACACATGTTTAAACACTATAGCTATGGGCTAAATAATTTACTTAATTTGACAAAAGTTTATTTCCAATGTGCAGATGACAGTTTAAGGGGAGAATGCTTAACAGACAGTAATCCACTTCATCTTAATTGCTTCTACTTGATCTAGTTTAACTTGGTTGTAATTGTGTTTCTCTACACTGACATATTATATGAAAGAAAATTTGGGAAAACTGCTGTGAAATGTCACCTTTCACTTGCATAAATGTATATTTAATTATTGTATTGATCTTTCTGAAAAATTGTCTAAAATATCAGAGTTTTATATAGAAAAGAGACAGAGTTGGTGGAGGATTCCCACAAGAGCATTGTATTTTTAAACTGCTACTATGACATTGAATTTTTGTGAAGAAGAAAGTTATATGATATTTTCAAGATTGCCTTGTTAAAAGTTCAAGTTAGTCAACCAGTGAGTCAGGCAGGCAGCCAGTCAGTCAGTTAGGCAGTCCTTCCGTCAGTCAGCCCGTCCGTCTCCGTAAGCTAGTCCATCAGTCTGTCCATCCATCAGTCCACCTGGCAGTCCGTCAGTTCATCAGTCAGTCAGTGAACAAACCGGTCACTAAGAAGTGTGGCTTTCGATTGGTCTGTCCATCGGTCAATCATTCGGACTAGCGAGAGAAGCTCAGCCCACATGCATTTGCCTGGCGCTAGAGCCGCACAGTACCAAATATACAACATACCTATAAAATCATTATCTCCATGATAGAATGTGTCATTAAAATCTATTGAGAAAATATAATTTATGCATAGCACCATTAATTATTCTCAAAACAAGAGGCCCAAGGGAGTGTACCGCTGAGCTTGACCATTAACCTATCAGATTTCTCTATAAAATCTTTACATCTTGAGAGTTTGCTTGAAATTATTTCAACGGTTAATTATTAGCAGTCTTTCAGATAATTTCCTGAAAATCTAAGATCCAGCATGACCGTTAAAATAATGAGCATTCACATTTCTGTATTGAAGTTCTGAAGCTTACCATGCCAGGGTCCTTCCAGCCGGGCTTGATTGAAATGGGCTCAGCAGTCAATGAGTCTTTCAAAAAATATTTAGAAATCCAAGATGGCCACTAAAAAAATTGGGTCAATGACCATGATCTTTAACTTGTAAGATGTGAAAAGCCACGGCTGGATTAATACCGGACGCTTGTCTCCCTGGTGGAGAAGAAAGTCGGATGCCTGGCACTGCTTTGTGCCTGCTATTTATATGCCTCTGGTGTCCAGCGGGATCCCCATTACTGCGCATGCACATGCATGCGTAATGATTGTTGATATAGGGGATCCCTTCTGGCGGCTCCCATAGCGGGGGTTCTCATGTATTGTGCATGCGCACCTAGTATTGCTGTTACAGGGGGATCTTTCTGGCGGCTCCCAGAGTGGTGGATCCCCTGTATTGTGCATGCGCATGTGTGGTGATGGGGATCCAGGTGGGATCCTCCAGCAATTTATTGGACACAGTGTTGGTGGATGGTGGCTCCCTTCTGGCGGATCCCAGGTTTTCTTGTATTGAGCAAGGGTGCTAGTTTTAGAGGTTGGAGAGGTAGGGGGGGGGGGGGCGGGTGAAGTGAGGCCTGTTTATAGATAAAGGGCATGGGTTGGGTTCTATTTGATCCCAACCGTGGTAAGAACTAGATCCGACTTTAAGGTGCTTCACCCTGTGTTTGAGGGCTCATCAGAGGATTTATAGGTTTCTTTATATGATGGGTCCCTTCGGAGGCGGGATGATTTTAGTTAGATTCTGGCATAAGGTTTTGACACAGTAGATGAGGAACGTTTTTGTTTAATACTTTATACAGTACAAGAAAGGTTTTATTGTATGTAAGCATATTAGAATGAGTCTGGTGAAGAGATGTGTGTAAAAACGAAGTTCATGTTGAGATTCGCCTGTTGATGGAGGGATATGCAGAGCAGGAAACAGAGATTTTTTGGAAGGATGATAGTATCGTGTGGCTGGAAATAGTTAAAAAACTTAAGTTAAAGCGGAAAAGAGTTCGAATTCATCTATGAAAATGGCAGGAACCGTGGTCTTCTCAAATTTGGAGATGTATTGGTAAAACAGTGATTACAATTTATGAAATATGCATTTAAAAAACCCCAAAAAAGGTATGTTGAAATTGTGAGGATGGCATGATTTGTCCTTTTAAATGTTTTTAGAACAGATTTCAATGATACGTGTGGCAGCTTCCTGCATATTTCTAGCTAGTTGTAGAACTTCTGCCAAGTTTGACCCAGCAGGGCTGGATTTAAGAAGATTGCTGCGGGCCGAGATGGCAGGCCCATGTATGCTGGTGACCTGTGGTGGCTTTATCCCAGAGCCGATTTTTGCCGGTTTTGTTGGAATTTTTACACAACCCGATGGTGCCGAGTTCGTGAATTTTTTGGGGACTGAGGGTGTTTGTCTGAGAGGTTTTTGATAACCATATTGTTCCACCTCCTCCTGCGATGTACGGGCTTTCTTTTGCCCAGAGACATCCGGGGAGGAGGTGGAGATAGGTGTGAGAAATGCAGAAATTTTGCAAACCTCAGTTGCCAAGCTAAGAATGTCTTCGACTTCGTTACTCGTGGGGCTTGGTGAGATGTCCCTCATCCATGTTAAACTGTCCAGTGAAGTGCTGGAAGATTTTCCCGCCACAAACATGTCATCACTGGTAGAGGGACCTCCTTCTGAGAGTGAGCGTAGCATCTCCTCTACCATGATCGATTGGATGTTTTGACTCCGGCTACTCTGCTCTTTTTCCTGATTTTTATGAGCTGCGGTGTTATCAGTGCCCCCAGACCAGTGGGTCTCAGTTTGGAATGACTGGTTTCTTTCTTTCCTCCCACTGAGATGAAACCTGAGTGTTACTTGGCTTTATGGTTCACAGGCTTTTTTCAGGAATAGTTCGGGCCATGAGATTTTTTCAGGAATAGTTCGGGCCATGAGATTTTTTCAGGAATAGTTCCACTTGTAGTGGAGCTAAATGATGGTAGCGAGGGTAGGTGCTCCCTGAACGTAGTTCTGTTCCTCTGGGTCGTACCTGAGTTAATGATGTGTACAGCTCCACCGTGGGTTCTCCAGGTGTCTGGTCGCAGTCTTTCCTTGCGTAGGTAGTAGCGTAAGGTGAGCACACCCAGGTTGGTATTTTGTCTGGGTTCTGGTGGTTGTTTCAAATGGCGCAAGTATATTTTTTTCGTACTGAATGCAACGTTGTGCACCACGCAGTGATATAAGCCATTTTTATACCTTTTTTAGTTAAAAGATCTATATAGTATGTTAAAGAAACTGGTTGATAATTGCTAGATGCCGTAGTTAGGCGTGACGTCATAAAGGGGCAGAGACGTGCCTGTTTGTAGCTGGATAGGAGCTTTAATTAAAGGTAGGTAAAACGTGCGGGGTGGGGGGGGAGGGGGATGTAGGAAAGGAGCGGGGGCTGGAGGCGGGCTCCCTATCCAATCTGTTTGATGCCCAAAGGTTCCATTGTGTGGAGTTGGTGAAGCAGCAGGGACATCTTCTGCAAAAAAGCCCTATTCAGATGCAGGAAAAATCCAACCATTGGAAACCAAATAGTCACGGCCAAACTACCACCTTCCACACCCCTCCCCCAACCTGCCCATGTCAAGCCCTTCATGGCATGCCCAACCTGCAACTGCACCATTTGCCATAAAATGACCAAATCAAGAATCTTTTACAGCATCCACAAGGGAGCAGCATTCACAGCAAAGATTATCGGTAACTGCAGGACACGCAACGTAGTATACCTGATTACCTGCACCCTATGCAAGAAACAATATGTTGGGGAAACAAAAATAATCTTAAAATTCAGGATCCAAGAGCATTACAGATATCTTCCACAAACAAGACTCACCCGTCGCCCGCCACTTTAACCTACTAAACCAAGGAGAAGGAAATGTGTCGTACCGCATCATCCAGGTCCTGAGAGGAGACCCAGATGTCGAAGAAAGCACTCCAATCAGGAGGAAAAAGGAAGCATTTTGGATTCACCAACTCCACACAATGGAACATCTGGGCATCAACCATATTGGATATGGAGCCCATCTCCAGCCCACTCCTTTCCTCCCCCTCTCCATGTTTTACCTATGACCATGATCTTTATCTTTTGAACGCAAAATTCATGACCTCATTGCCAAGTCTGCTAAGCATCCTTTCAGGAAATCTCCGGCTTTTGTTAACAACAAATTGTATGTAAATAGGGCACTGGCTGTGCTCATTTGAACACCAAAATTTGGAAGCTTATTCAGGATAGGAATGGCACACCCAACCCCCCCCCCCCACCTTGCCAAGTGGCAAGCATTTATTTAGTGGAACTTGAATCACTATCCAAAAACAAAATCTCTATAATTGGGCCAGTGACCGTGACTTTTTAAGCCTGAAATGTCTTCTTCGGGCCACTAAGGGCAACTGCCATGCCATGGTTGGTAAACATAAGCATCCAGGAAGTAATAGGCTGTCATATTTACCAATACAAATTCTGAATAGTTTTAGTGCCAACCAGTATAGGGTTCTTCCAAATAAATTTTATTGAAAGCGGTCAAGATTTTGCAGAATTTTTGAGAAAATCCAAGATAAGCGGCAAAGAAATTTACCATCAAATTTCTAATTAGAAGGGTTGGCCCCCTACCATGATCCTTCAATCCAAGTTTCACTAGCCATACGTTAAGGTTAAGTCAGCCCACCGGTTAATGAGGAGTAATCTTTTTACGGATATCGCAGACATTTTTGGAAAATCCAAGATGGCTGTTGGAACAAGGGGCCTGTGCCGCAGATCTGGAACATTGGCATTTTAAGTACAAAGGCCACCAAGTTGTTTTCGCGTACTAGATCATCCAAGATGGCTGCCGAAGGTTTTGGACAATCAAGTTCCCTTGACCCAATATGGTTCAGTTGTTGTCCTAGATGACGTTTCATGAGTTTTGAATGGATCCCCAAAGCCATTTCAGAGAAGACGATTTTTAAGGACATTTCTAAGAATCAGACAAAATCCAAGATGGTCGCTGGCCAAACTTGAGTCTCTATGCCCTAAGGATGCTTCCTGTCAAATATAATTGAAATCGGTCCAGTGCTTCTTGAGAAAACACTTTAAATTTCCCATTGCTTTAGGAAACAGATCCAAGATGGTTGCCAAACTGTTTATCCGAGAGTTTCGAAAATGGCAAATTTGCAATATGAATACCCAAAAATCAATATACAACCAATTTCAGCTTACCCATCATATAAAAAAAATCCAATATGGCCGCCAAACAAGCTACATTTTGATTGTCCAATGGTGGCCATGTTTTTTTATGTATGACCTTCCCTTGAACAAACTTTAATGGCCCTTAGTGCCTAATCATATCTCCAGTTCAACAGTTCTGGAGAATTCGTTTTCAGGTCATCCAACATGTCTGCCAAAGCATTGGGCAATCAAGTTCCCTCGAACAAACTTGGTTCAGCTGTTGCCCTAGATGACCTTTCCTGAGTTTTGAATCGATTCCCCATGCAGATTCGGAAAAGAAGATTTTTTAAAGGCATTAATGAGGAGTACCGGCAGTCCTTTAAAGGAAAAGTTGAAGAATGGATGGACTAATGACACATGACGGAGGGATTGCCATTATGGCATAAGCTCACTTGGCTTTTCAGGCTAGGTGAGCTAATACTCATCAGGGAATTAATAGTATTATATAGCATCTATCGTCCACAATTAGGTGGAGAGAAATTGTTTAAATAATAAATAAATTAAAGTTAGATTAAAACATGACTTATTTAAGAAAAATTAATCCATATTTTAAAGAGAGACCCAAGAGCCTGTGGCACTCACTTGGAACATAAGGCTACCGCATTAGGGTTCTTTAATCCATGTTTAATCAGCTAAATTATTTTCTGAACATTTTAGGAAATCCAAGATGGCAGCCAAAAAATTAACCAACCAAATAACTACAATGAATTTCTGAAGGCTATTACCATAGGGCACTTCCAGCTGAGTTTGATTAAACGATTTCCTGGGCATTTTTGGAAATCCAAGAGGGACACAAAAGGAATTGACCAATGAGCCTTTTGTATATAGATGGAGAAAACTGACAATGGGATCATTCCAGCCAAGTTTGGTTGAAATCAGCCAAACCGTTGCTGATAAATTTGTGGAAAATCTAGGGTAATTCTAAAATTGGCTAAATTTAGATTTTAACTAGAAATGATATTGCAATGCTTCCATGAAGCTTAACTTTACGATTTTGCAATGACTATGAAGCTGGAGTTAAAAAAAAAAAATTAAATGAATATAGAAGGCTTATCAATACCCTTATCAACAAGCGGCTCAAGGGCCTGTAATGCTCACCTGGATCATTAGCATTTGAACCATTTGCATTTAAATACTGGTAGACATAAATGTTAAAAAAATCAAAGATGACCACCAAAGAAATTGACCAATCAAAATTCTTGTTTGATATGTTGAAGCCTACCGTGATAGGATATTTCCACCCAAGTTTCATTGAAATCAGGTCACTAATTAAGGAGTAGCATTTTCAATGGTTCTGGAAAATTAAAAAAAATCCAAATGGCCATCAAAAATAGACCAATCAAAATTCTGAATAGTAGTTCTAGAGCCTACCACTATAGAATCCTTCCAGCCAAATTTGGAACAAATCCACCAAGCAGTTATGGAGATCTATTTTGACAATTTTCTCTAAATTTTTCATAAAAGTTGATTTTCACAAAAGTTGACCCATTAAAATTCTGAACAGATGTTCTAGAGCCTACTGCGAGAGAGTCTCTCTCTCTCTCTCTCTCGAGCCCACTAGAGTTGAAATCTGTCAAGTGGTTAATGATGATTTGAGCTTTAACAATTTCCAGTAAATTTGTCATAAAATCTAAGATTTTCAAGCAAAAAAATTAACCAATCAAAATTGTTCTGATGCCATCAGGATCCTTCCAGCCAAAGTAAGTTGAAATCTACCAAGCGGTTAATGAGTAGCATTTTGACAATTTCCACTAAATCTTTCATAAAATCTAAGGTTTTCCCCAACAAACTTGACCAATCAAAATTTTGTATACAATTTCTAAAGCCTAGGCCCATATGGTCCTTCCAGCCAAAGTAAGTTGAAATCTGCCAAGCGGTTAATGAGTAGCGCTTTGGCAATTTCCTATAAATTTTTCATAAAACCTAAGGTTTTCACCCAAAAAATTGACCAATCTAAATTCTGCACACAAAATTCTGAAGCCTACGCCCATAGGGTCCGTTCATCCAAATTATGTTGAAATCCGGTAAGCGGTTAATGAGTAGTTTTTAAACAAAAGTTGATGGAGGGATGACGAAGGACACAGTCGACATGCGTATCAGTGACCTTGACCTTTTGACTTCCATCATTGTAAACGGAAAATGTCAGTTGGGAAAAAAACTTTTTACCAAGGTCACAGTGACTTTAACCCTTGAGCTTTTGACCCCAACATCATTGGGTGATGCTGTGTCATTATAAGGAGGCATGTGTCCAAGTTTGGGTCCAGTATGATTAACCACACATGAGATATAAACAGAAAAGTTGAGCTAAACGGAAAATGTTAGTTGAAAAAAAGATTTTTACCAAGGTTATTGACCTTGACCTTTTGACATCACGGTCATTGTGTGATGGCGTGCCATTATAAGGAAGCATTTGCCCAAGTTTGGTTCCAATATGATTAACCAAACATGAATTATAAACAGAAAAGTCGAGCTAAACGCAAATTGGCCGCCGCCGCCGCCACCACCATGCGACATGCAGGGCATCACAATAGCTCGTTTTACTTCGTTAAAGTCAAGCTAAAAAGGGTGTCTTCAATTACTTCAGAAAAATTCAGAAAATCCAAGATGGCTACTGGAAAAATTGACCAATCAAAATTTGGTATACAAGTTCTCAAGCCTAACACAATAGGGTCCCTCCAGCCAAATTAGGCTGAAATCCGCCAAGCAGTAAATAAGGAGATGCATTTTAAAGCAGAAGTTGACAGACGACTGAATCGAATCATTCAGGCCAGGTCTCAACTAAAATGGTGTGCTTTCACCTGACAGGATGTTGGATATGGTATAAATCTCTCTTCTTTATATAGTGATGTTATCCATGGTCATTAAACGTCATTGTGTTTCTCTAGGACCTTTGGCTTGTCATAGCATTTTGATGTTCCGATTATTGCTGTAGAGGAAGCTCCTGTATTCTTGTACGTAGGCGGGTGTTTGTCTAACGTCATTGATTGCACATGTGGCGGTGCCATGATGATTTCCACCAGCATAGTCTTGGAGATTTTAAGCAGCTCTTGGATGACTGCATTGGCATACCTACATGTAGTAGAGTCGGTGGCACAGGAAAGTCGGCACTAGCCGTGACTGCTTTGGCTTGCTCCGTGTTCGTCAGCCTGTATCTGGTTTGAGGTGGTGATGTAGGTAGGTGCCTACTAGTCCACAGCATCTATTAATTTCATGATGAAAAAGGTAACTTACAAAATTCTCACAAAAACGTGTATGCACCAAACCTCGCATTCCTATTGGATTATTGCTCACGTGATACAATCATCAGAATCACATTACAGTCAATGAAACTACATCATGATGTAGCTCTGATGAGCTCCACACATGTTTTCACACACGCACGCACTCACACACATCCATCAAAAACCAAAATTGGGTTCTAATTTTGACAAAGATGGTTCAAAACAGTTTTAATTATTTAGAACCCGAAGTTAATCAATTACAGCATTTGAGTATCTTAATCTAAAGATCAATCAAGAGTCCAAATATCCCTTAGCAACAGATCTCAACCAATGAGAATAGACATCTATCCCAGATATGGAAAGACCTGGCTTGTGTAAATTATTATCCAACAGATTAGCAAACTACATCTTCTCTTAGCCAAATCTTTGTTTTCTAATGTTTAGAATGTGTCACCAGCAGGTAACCATTTCAACTCAACACTACATCGGCCTACCCAGATAAAAATTATGTTTAATATTTTGGAATTAATTTGCTAACAGCCTGTAATCAAAATTAATTCCAAAATACTTAACAGCTTATATACATCAGCTTTTAAATTGAAATTTTGTGAATTTAGGATTAATTTGGTCTGAATAAGAACATATATATTAAATACATTAATATGTATCTGAAGATCTTCACAATTAGTTTTATTGGTAAACATATTAGAAAATTATATATAATATAATGATTTTTAATCGTCAGCCAAATATTTTGCCAATAATGCGGTCTATTAGTCAGATTACAAATTTAGTAACATTTGGCTAATTGGTAGATCAGTTCCTGCCAGCATTCAATAAGGCACTGGTTTAAACTGGTGTCTATCGAGTTCCTGACTCCAGGTCCCATTCATGCCATATCTAGGCCGGTTTAGATTTCAGTCTATTATAGGTAACTTCCACAGTTTTTACACTGGTACCCATTTATACTCTAGGGTGGATGAGGAGTGAAGAAGATTGCCTGTCTCCACTGATTGCTCGTGAGCCACCTGATCGCCTGACAGTTGAGCAGGATTTGAACTCTGCCAGGCTGTACCAGGCGACCACGCTAACACCATGGACAACCGTCTACCCTGCCAGCATTCACCCGCAAATGGACATTTCTCAAGATTTTGGCCAGCTTGATTATTAAAGCAATAATGGAGGATTCCATTTTATCCATCAATCATATGACATCATAATCAACTACATGTGTAGGATGATGTCATAATCAATTACATTATGTATGATGTAGCTAAGTTCACCTCGAATGCTTAATTGATGATGAACTAAGCATTCTTGTATGAATTGTATGTCTTTACTATTTAATAAGCATGCTGTTGAATATGTTTAATATTTTGAAACTAATTTGACTGGGTGCTGCTGCTGCCGCAACCAGTTAAATTAGTTTCAAAATATTCAGCAGCTAACCTGTATAGTTTTCTGGAGATTGATAGTCATGGAGTTCAGGTATCGATCGATCCCAACGTGGGCGAAGTGTGGGTAGAACTTAACTAAAGATGGGCGGGACATAACTAAAACTGGATTCCTCTATTAGGTGTTTAAAAATAGATTAGAAATCACAGCAATGGTATCAAAGCCATCACAAACGCTGATCCATTGATACTTTGACTATTGGAACGCACATTAATTGGAATTTTCTGTAGGAATTGAATTGAAATGATGTTCTAGGATATAAAGTATTCAGAAATCAGAATTGTGATTAAGTAAATGTCTCAATCATCATTATGGTATACATATATCCCCACCACCACCACCACCGACTCCCTCCTCTCCTTATAATAATGTTAAATATGTCCCTTTGCACGTAATCTTTCCCAATATCAAGTCCACACATCCTCTAGATAGCGGTGCTGTATACGAAGATTGGCCATGTACTCTCGTGAAGATTTATCCGACCATCCTGAAATTACACCAGAATTAAGGCTACAGAAATTAGGATCAATGGTCCTGTAGATTAGCAGCCATATCAAACACAATCACTAAGTAGACAAACTTACAATTCACTTTGCATGACTGTGTAGTTACTACAGTATTTAAACAATTAATCCTTTAATACTCAACATTTGTCAAGAAAATTGAAACCTTTGCTCGGTAAATGTCCACTTGCTGGCCAAAAAGAGTGGGTTTTTTAAGTTGCTACTGGCTTGGTAAGAGAGCCAGTCATTTCAGCGGAAAATCTTCAAAAACAGTCTTCTCTTTCCCTCAAAATGGACAATTTTCAAGAACATTAATGAGGCCAGTTTTGACCGACTTGACCTTTAAAGGGTTAATAGAGAACATTGGTTAATTCATGTCTGAGTTATTCAGCTTTATTCCACAGAAAGCACAGAAAGGTCAAATAACATTAACCTTTTAATGGTCACATTTGGCAAAAATAATTCCTATTTTCTTATATAAAATGTTGATTTGTATGTCATGAGAAGACGATCTTTTAAAATTTACCACTAATCTGACTGGAGGCTGTTGCTGCTTATTACAAGTCTTGAAAAATGTCCATTAATTAGCAAGTCAGAAGACAATTTTTGACAATTTAGCAATGGAATGACTGGCTTGATTTTGGCTCAATTTGCAAATTAAGACCTACTAAGAAAAAAATTTCAATTTTCTTGAAAAACTTTGATCATTGAAGGTTAAAATATAGTCAGGAAACAGATACAATCTCTAAATCAGTTACCATAGAAACCTTTGACTAGTAATAAGTCAGTGCCCGCTATCAGTGACCAGCTGTTTGTACTCCCGATGGACGGTATGATGAATTAAGTGTAAGAAGTCATATTCATGTGTCATTTGAGGTTATATAACATGCTTAAAATGCAACCGAGGACAGTTGATTTTATGTGATTGTTAAATGGTTAGTGTGATAGATTTTTGCCAAGTAAAATAACAGTGGATATATATATAGATCTTAGTTGGAAGTCCTGGAAAACTGAGCCTGAACGTTAACCCTCTAACACTCATATCAGCCAAAACGGCCTCTGCGGTGGTCTTGAGAAATGTCCATTAGCAGACCAAGAGAAGACTATTTTTGAAAATTTACCACAGGAATGACTGCCTCGATAACTAGTCTTCTCTTGGTCTGAAAATGGACATTTTCTATGAGAAAATCAAAATTTTCTTAAACAAATTCGAGCCTTAAAAGGTTAAGCACTGATAATAAGTTACCTTTTTCTTGGCTCAGCATAGACACAAAGGTATCCTGTACTCGTGGTGCCATTCCTCGAGCATCGCCACACACGTACAACATGGCAGATCTCTCTGTCAGCAAATGAACTAATTCACATGAACAAACACGTAATAAATCTTGTACATATTTTGGAGTATCTGGTGACAAAGACGGATCTCTTGAGAAGCAAACATAAAGCTTAGATAAGATTCCGCTCGCCTTCATCTCTTCCAACTCAAACCTGCATCAACACAAATAACACATATCCATCAACAGTTACCCGTCTAACACTCATATCAGCCAAAAACGGCTTCTTCAGTGATCTTGAGAAATGTGCATTTGCAGACCAAGAGGCTATTTTTGACAATTTACCACTGGAATGACTGGCCTGATAACCGAGCCAGTCATACATTTTCAAAAATAGTTTTCTCTTGGTCTGTAAATGGACATTTTCTAATTGAAATTTTCTTGAATAAATTAGAGGGTTAAAGGGTTTAAGAGCCATATTTTATACAGTACAGCTCAAGAATAACTTACTGTTTCCAAAGCAGAATATTTATGAATGTTTACCACTGGTTTACCGGTTATCGAGCCAGTCATTTCAGTGGCAAATTTTCAAAAACAGTCTTCTCTTGGTCTGCAAATGGACATTTTCTATGAGAAAATTGAAATTTTCTTGAATAAATTCGAGGGTTAAAGGATTAAGAGCCACATTTTATACAGTACAGCTCAAGAATAACTTCATGTTTCCAAAACAAAAACAGGAAGCTGTTAGTTAGAAATGTTCTGTTGAATACTTTCAACATAATTGGATTGGAAGACATTGCAGCCTAATCTTGACCCAGCACTATAATCTCAAAAAACTATTAGATTCAAGTAGTTTATTGAATTATATTATATATAAAAGTGAATTATATATTCAAAAGATACAATTACCTAACATGCTACATACATATACTGATAGTTAGTTAAAGCCCACAACATAAGAAATATCCCAAATCTTATGTAACAAGCATATCATTTATCGATTTATGAGATTTATAGCATTCAGCAAAGATATGGATTTAACATGCTCATATGCTTCGGAGAAATAGGTTGTTTGTAAATTGGCAGATTGTCAATAAGCTATGGATAGGTATGGCTAACTACCCACCACCTCATTGCAGGGTAGACAAAAGGACCATCACCGTCCTGTTTTTGTCACATTGTAAAAAGATTTCAGATCTTTCAGATTTTGTCGAATCATGTCCAAAGTTGTGTAATCTTGGGGTATGGTCACACCATTTCCTGTGTTAAAATCTGACTAAAATTGGCCTAGATATCCACAGATCCAGAATTTGATGATTCGGCTTTAGCGTCTTTTATCCGGATCATCGCCAAAGCCTGAAAAATCCACTTGCACAACAAGTTACTCCTGACTGCCAGACATGCCTACCCCCCCCCCCCCCACACACACCAAACCCCCCCCCCCACGCACGCACACACACACTGCATGAGGGTAACAAAAGTAAAATATTTTTATTAAAAACAAATGAATACCTGTACAAATAGTCCTTATGTTCATGACGACAGCCATAAAAAAGCCATGTTTCCCCATCAGTGCCAGCCACAGAACTCTCATTTCGTTGCGCGAGAAGTTTACGGTGCTGTAAAAATCCCATAAAGGGTGCTATTCCTGTGCCTGGTCCAATCATTATCAGAGGTACTGTCATATCAGAAGGTGGGTGAAAGCGCTGGTTTGTCCGCAGAAATATTGGTATCTAAATAATAAACATAATTTCTGAATAGAGAGATAATCTCTAAATGAAGAATATCCCATCAAGTGGTCAATCATATAATAACAACATTGCTTTGATGACGGTGGCAGTGTAGTCAATTTTAACCCTTTCAACTTTACAAACCATTCTGTGACCTTGACACAATGGGCTTCTTCCTTTAGTGATATACATGGCACTAAATATAATCAAAATTTGAGTTATTGTTTGGAAAGAAAAATTTTGATTTTTTACCACGACCATTGACTTTTATACCAGCAAAATATGGCATCATCCTCAACTCCCACATAATCAACCAATCAGTTTCGTTAACCCTTGGACATTCAAATTCGTTCAACAGAAAATGGCTTTTTGCAGACAAAGCGATTCCGGACCAGATTACATAAATTTTCTTGTGAAGTACAGACTGGCCATTAAGTATCTAATAAGGAAACAGAATGTTTAACCCTTTAATGGTCAAGATTTTTCACAAAATTTGAAATTCTCTTCTCAGTGCATGCTAATTTGCAGACCAGCTGAGGACATTTATGAAAATATTACTATTGGAATAGAGCCAGTCATTCCGGTGATAAATTTTCAAAACTAGTCATCACTTGGTCTGCAAATGGACATTGCTCATAACTATTGCAATGGTTTCTGCCGGCTAGACCTTTAAAGGGTTAAGCCTGCACATATTTCACCCTATACATGATTTTCTATATAAAATTATTCAATAGTAATTTAGATCACATCATTCGTATTTTTTTCACAGAACTTTGTTTGAGTTGCTTCCATCAGTTATGCACCTTGTTGTAGTTTCTGTGCAATGCCTTATGCTAAGCTGCTCCGATTATATTAACCGTTTAACACTCAAGCCGGCCAAAAATGGCTTCTGCAGTCGTCTTGATGAATTCCCCATATTTCATCTTCAATGCTACCACACAAGAAAATTTAATATTTTGAAATTAATTTTACTGGAAGAATATGCATTTTCAGGGAATTCATCAGTGAATTGGTTAAGGTGAGTGAGACAATTACTGTTATCAAAGCATCAGGAAACATCGATGACAATTTTGCCACCTCTAGTTCTCTAGATACTGTGTGTTAAAATGCACGGACTATTAGGCCACTTTCGCTAGAATTCATGACTAATATTATTTAATGATTAACACACAGATTTCCTGAAAATCTGGTTCATATAGACAGTAACTCAGTCACCTCATGTCTCTGTACGGGACTATCTCTCTCTATCTATCGTGATTAATGAATTTCTTATACAAGTGTTTTGCTGGTGTGAATAAACGCGTGGACTAGCTGCGCAAACGTGCATTTTCCTCATTATGCTCACAGACATATAAATGGGATTTCTATCGCTACACATTCACAGGTTATACAAGTTCAAACAACATTTGAACATCATAATTATAAGTGAAAGATTTTGCAGACATTGTCACACATGTTGATAGGCGATTGGATATATGGTATACTTAACCTTTTCAATGTCAAATCCCTGAAAAATGTCGATTAAGTACGAAAATGTTATTCTGTTGAATACTTTGAAATTAATTTGAACGGATGTCATTGCTGCCATAGGCAGCAATGTCTTCCAGTCAAATTAATTTCAAAATATTCAACAGTTTTCCTGTATTGGTGTCTTGAAAAATGAGACATGGTGAATTCATTGGTGAAAGGGTTAATTTACTATTTATCATGCTGTTGGAGTTGGGGGGTGTCGATAGTGTGCATGTGTGCGTGCGCTCATGCGTGCATGCGCTACATTGGACTACAATGATGACGAATGATCATTTCAATTTCAAAGCAAAACTATCTTTTTTCCCCCGAAAAAGTTGGTCCAGATGCCAAGATGATTCATAAGGAAAAGTTAGTTACCTCTCCAGGATATAGAAATTGTTTGAGCTTCTTCAGCACTAACTATAGATAATCTGTTTATTTCGAAACAAATTTAACTGGATTCTGCCTTTGCCTGAAAAAGCAACAGCTTCCAGTGCAATTAGTTTCAAAATATTAAACAGCTTAGCTGTATTTCTGGTCACTCCATCAATCATTAGCGTCAGCAGGCCACAAGTCTCTAATTATTCAGGACAGTATTTCTTACAGCATAATGATTTCTCAGATCTAATCAACAAGGTTGAAATGATTAATGATGTCATATTATAACCCCCCCCCCCCATAGCTTTCGGCCATGAGTTTAGCTATACCTGGATATTATCAATGTCTAATTGTTGTATATTTGTTGCTAGTTTATCTTCGGCCAAGTCCGCTGTATGCTGTGAGCAATTCTCATTAGTATCACCAGTATGCTCTCCGTATTGCTTCTGCTGCTGTGTTAGACTGCTCAGCCAACCAGTACATACACCCTGTCTAGAGTAGCTTCTACCGTTCTCAGCAGAAAAGTGAACAATATTGAAAATAAAGCGTATTTGCTGTTCATTTTCAAGCGGGGAGCTAGAAAAAAAAATGTTAAAATTATAACAGCAATTGATATACTAATATGCTAATTGTTAAAACATGCTTATTATGCAGATATCATAACAATCGATATGTATGTCCACAAGAACATCAATATCTGCAAGAAAACAAGAAAACACCGCTCACCTGGTTTCGAAAGTGGAAATTTGAAATCAGCATATGCAAAACCATATAAAATCAATTTCAACTTCAAAATCCATCAAATATAAAAATCCAATGTGGCTGCCAACCACGCAGAACTTTGATTGATCTTCAATGGCAGCCATGTTTTTAGACATATCAATTTCCCTTGAACAAAATTTTATGATCATTTGTGCCTAATCATATCTCGCATTTTCATCCCAATCCATTCAGCAGTTCTGGAAGTTATTTTCATGAAAACTAGTTTATCCAAGATGGCCGCTCCCTTGAACAAACTAGTTCAGCTGTTGCTCTAAATAATCTTTCATGAGTTTTGAATCGATCGCCCAAGTGGTTTCTGTGAAGATTTTAAAGATGTTTCTAAAAATCTGCCAAAAAACCAAGATGGCACTGACCAAATTGGCCAATCGACTTCGTTTGATGCGCTAAGGATGCTTCCTGCCAAATATAATTGAAATCGGCACAGTGGTTCTCGAGAAGACATTTACTATTTTACATGGCTTTAGGATAGGAATTTTTGGTGAGAAAATGGTCCAGGATGGCCGCCAAACTGTGTATCCGACAGTTTCGAATGTGTCAAGTTTGAAATCCGCCCGAAAGATGCTCCTGCTAAATATAATTGAAATTGGCCCCCGTTGTTCTTTCTGCCACATATAATTGAAATCGGACCAGTGGTTCTTGCTTACTTGGCATTAATAGTGTACTTAACTAAACTAAGGAAGCACATAGCTTAAAGTACACAATCTCACCTTGCTATGGAGTATGGCCTGGGCTGTAACCGTGGCAACAATTCTGAAATTATAACATAATAGACAGAAGTCAAATTTGCAATATGAAGAGAAGCTAACTTTCATTAATTTTATATCATATTTTAGGCAAACCCCACCTACACACCTGTCAATCCCAGCATAACACATTGCATAATAACAATGTAGTTATGTCCTTTCATTCATTCAGCAGTCTATGATAATGGAGGAATCCAGTTTTAGCTATGCCCCGCCCATCCATAGCTAAGCTACACCCACACCTCGCCTGTGTTAGGATCGATCAATCCCTGAACTCCCTCACCATCAATTTCCAGAAAAGTATACCGGTAAGCTGTTGAATATTTCGAAACTAATTTGATCGGGTGCTGTTGCTGCCTATGGAACAGAATGTTTATTAAATAGTAAAGACATACAATTTGTACAACAACACCGAGTCCGTCATCAATTAAGCGTTTGTGATGAACGAGCTACGTCATTCATGACGTAATTGATTATAACGTTATTCTACACATCACCTAGTTGATTATGATGTCATATGAGTGATAGATAAACTCCAATACTCTCTTAAAACAATACAATATTCATGATACAGTACAGCTCAGAAATAACATGCTTCCAAACGTGTTAACTCTTTCACTGATGAATTCCCTATATCTCATTTTCAAGGCAACCATACCGGAAAACTGTTGAATATTTTGAAATTAATGCGACTCTCAGTTAAATTAATTTCAAAATATTCAACAGAATGAGTTTTATATCATAAAGAGTTTACAAAAAAAGGTTTCCCTCATTAATTGCTGACAAGTATGTGACATAAAATGCTTACCTATTATTCTGTTTACTGGTGGTTGACATGATGGGAACGAATATAAGATATCGTACAATGAGAGCCGATGTTCTCGGATGAAGCTAGCATAAGCCTGCATGCCTTGTTTGCTGCACAGTTCTTGAAGACGACGCTTCTCACAGGCTTTGCGGGTATACTCGACTAGAACTCTCAACAAAGCCTGAAGACAAACCAACAGACACACCACTAATGAGCTTTACATTTCACTTATCATCATAATAGTACATAAGTTTATTGGAATACAATGGAGGAATCCAGTTTATCCATCAATCATATGATGTCATAATCAACTACGTGATGTGTAGGATGACATCATAATCAATTGTCATGAATGACGTAGATAGGTTTGTCATGAACACTTAATTGATGATGGACTAAGCATTGTTGTACGAATTGTATATATTTACTTTTTAATAAACATTCTGTTGAATATTTTGAAACTAATTTGACTGTTGTGTGCTGTTTCGACACAAAAGCCGAGTGATTGCTGTCCTCTCGCCTCCACTCACCTCAAATTAATCATAAGCTATTATCTTATTGCTCGCCTCCATTGCTTAGTAACAATGACAGCATATAGGTGAGTACTGACACAGCTCGCCTCACTGGGTTAAATTTAAATTCCGAAGAGCAAATTCTTGCTCCCCTTCGAAAGTCTCATGGAGGCCTGCAGCACCCAGTCAAATTAGTTTCAAAGTATTCAACAGCTTACCTGTATAGTTTTCTGGAAATTTAATAGTCAGATAGTTAGCTAGATATGAGGGGCATAGCGAAAACTGGATACGTCCATTAGAAAGGCAAATGCACTCCCCCCCCCACACACCCCCCCCCCACCCTTTCTGAGGAAGGTTAGGAAAAAACGCTGCTCTAAATGACTAGCACGTTCTCTAATACTTAATGAAAGTATTACTAGATATTGGAAAAAAAGAAGAATTGTTTCAATTTCAAATCTCTCTGAAAGAACCACAATTAAGAGACTAGGCTCTTTGAATTTTCAAGAGATTTACAACATCTGAAATTGTGACTGAAACACAACCAGGAATAGAATTTTGCATCAGATAATCGACCGATGAAGAGAGACTGATCAAAAGGCAAATGCGCTCCCCCCCCCACCCCCTTTCTGAGGAAGGTTAGGAAAAAACGCTGCTCTAAATGACTAGCACGTTCTCTAATACTTAATGAAAGTATTACTAGATATTGGAAAAAAAGAAGAATTGCTTCAATTTCAAATCTCTCTGAAAGAACCACAATTAAGAGACATTAACCATCACCTATTAAATAAAAAATGACACCATCACCAAGACAAAAAACAAAAATGATCATATATACTGACCTCTGATGTCATGGACGCGGCACTCATCTCTTCCCCCACCGGATGAAGAGAATTGTACCAGCTAATAGTAGGGATACCCTACCAACAAATGTGATATTTGTAAATAGCAGAGGAGGGAACTAATTACAAACATAAACCTCTACATTATTTTATTTTCTGAGGACTGAGACGGCGAGCGGGTTAGAAGTGTCATGAAGGTAATGGTCAGTAAACCTTGATTCACAGTGCCACTGGGCTACTGACATAATGCCTTCAATAGAAACACCATTAAATAATTCCGTGGAAGTTACCACACCACGGACACTATGAGCCTTGGCTCTATCTACCTGGATTCCAGTGGCTGTTTTATGACAGAATTGGATACATTCCACTATCCATCTGGAAATAGTGTCTCTTGACGCCCTACCATGGGGTTCAATATATGACAACCATAGGGAACATGGGTCCGTCCGCCAAACCCGAGTTCTTCTCTTTTACTTATTTAAAGCATGGACAGGACACCATACGTTAGCACCAGGATCATATATGGTTAAGGCAGGTAAAATGATAGGTTTACCCGGGTATTTTAAAGATTGATTTTTAGCCAAGAAATTCAATCTTGGTAGAAGCTTAAGGCCTTCACCTGTAACTATATAACGGTCAGGATCAGCAGACAAGGCATGCATTTCACTCCTGTGTCTGGCTGATGCTGCCGCAACTAAAAATACAGTTTTAAGTGTCAATAATTTTACAGATATAGCACTAAGTGGTTCAAAAGGTTTATCACTCAAAACCTGCAGAACCAGAGAAAGACTCCATGACAGTGTCAGTGGAGGATTTTTTGGTCTGAGATTGCCCATACCTTTAATAAGAGTATTTAAAACACTTACTTCACCACTTCCCCTCTTTGCCAAGCAAGGGATAACAGTCAATAATGCTGATTTGTATCCAGCAATAGAATTAGGCTTAAGACTATAGGCATCATACAGGTGACAGAGAAAATCAGCTACTACCTGAATAGATGCTTCCATTGGATTGATGCACCTCTTTGAGCACCATTCTGCAAATCTATTGATTTTATAATTATAAGCTCTGGAGGTTGACCCCCTTCTGGCTCTGGCCATGAAATTGGCTGCTTGCTCAGAAAATTCCTCCTTAATCGCGGATTTTTTGACAACATCCATGCAGTCAATTGAAACATTGACGGTTTGTTGTGAAGGGTCTTGCCCTGGAAGATAATATTGTCCATCAGAGGCAGAGGAACCGGATTGCAAACCAGAAGGTCCAACAGATCCGTAAACCATGATCGGCTTGGCCAATTCGGGGTGATCAGAAGCACTTGGCATTCCTCTTGTTTGATCTTCTGAAGAATCCTTGGAATCATGGTTGTTGGAGGGTATGCTTATGCATACATTCCCTTCCAACTGTTAGCTAGTGCATCTATTGCGATAGTGCTTGGATCTGGAATCGGAGAAACGTACGTCGTCATCTTCGCATTCTTCTTCATTGTGAACAAATCTATGTTGGGCTTTCCCCAATGATTGAACAGGTGATCCGTCACACATTGATTTAGTTGCCATTCCGTAGGCAGAATGCTCATCCTTCGGCTCAATGAGTCTGCTAACAGATTCAGCCTTCCCGGAATATGAACTGCTTTCAAGGTGATCATATGATCCATGCACCAGCAAAGCAGCTTCCATGTTATCATACAGAGACTGGGCGACTTCATTCCGCCCTGGCGGTTTATGTAACTCACTACTGTAGAGTTGTCTGAACGTATCATCACAAATTTTCCCTCCACTTCTTTTAAGAAGTGTTCCAGGCCTAGAATTACAGCCCGCAATTCTAGCATGTTGATATGTTCCTTTTACTGTTCCAGATTCCAAAGCCCTGATATAGTGGCTTCTTCCAGGCAAGCTCCCCATCCCTCCATCGATGCATCCGTAAACATCGTTACTTGAGGGTGGGGAGGGGTCAGCATGACACCCGCCAGATTTCCTCTCTCCATCCACCAATGAAGGTGATGAACGAGAGGGTCCAACACTTGAATGCGTGAGTCCAGTGATCCTGAACTCTGCGTCCACTGAGCCATGAGAAACAATTGAATCGGCTGCCTGCGTAAGGCCGCCTGAGGAATGACTGGTTCCATTGAAACCATCAGACCTAACATTCTCAGATAGACTCGTGCTAGAATATAACGACTGTTGCAAACCAACTGAATGCACGAGAGGAGATTTTCCACTCACTCCTGGGATGGATAAACATATCCTATCTCCAGATCGAAGAACATACCCAGGTAAACAAACTTCTGGGATGGAGTCAGCTCTGATTTCTGAAAGTTGATTATCCAGCCTAAATCTGTGAGTTTTCAAAACTATCTCCAGATTTGCTGTCAAACTTTCTGGGTTGTGTGCTTTCAGCAACCAATCGTCTATGTGAATGTGAACAGCTATATTTCTCCTGCGGAGGTATGCCGTGATACCAAGTGAAGACCCTTGGAGCCGTCGAGATGCCGAATGGAAGAACCTTGAATTCCCATTGGCATCCCTGAAAAGCAAATCTCAGGAACCGACGAAAACTCCTTGCAATTGGAATGTGGAAATAAGCATCCTTGAGATCTATTGATGCTGTCCACATCCCCTTCTCTAACCCCAACAACACCGATCTTACCGTTTCCATTTTGAAACTCGGTGTATCTATAAACTTGTTTAGAGGTTTGAGCTTGAGAATTAGTCTCCACCCACAACCCCACCCCCCCACGACCCCCCGGTGTTCTTTGTCACAAGAAACACGGTTGAATAGAAGCCTGGGCAATCTTGCGCCGGTTGAATTGCCTCCTTTAGAATTAGAGATTCTATCTCCTCTTCTATGCACAACCGCTTGTCTGGATCTCTTGGAATTTGAGTCCAGACCGGTACCAGAGACAGATGCAATGGCGGACCTCATCCATTCTGGACTGTATCCGTGCGAAAGTCATTGCAAGACTAAGCGGTCCTGAATTAACCGCTCCCACTTCTGAATGTGGCAAGTCAAACGACCTTCCACTGGTGCACCCAGGGTTGATGGGGTGCCCATAAATTTTAGAAGTGGGAGTGTCTCTGGTAGGAGTGACAACATCCGAGTGGTACCTGTGGTAACCGGAAATTTTTTTAGTCCATCAGGCCTGGTTAGCACATGCCGCTCCTCGCGCGCCACGACCAGCGCCAGCTGTCTGGCTGGCTGCGCTTGAGGCACTGGCTGACGTACAACAGCACGCTGCTGCTGGCACGGCCGACACGGTCTCTGAACCCGGGCGGCCTGCTGGCCTCTGACAATGCCAGCACCGCCACGAGTATACTGATGTCGAGCAGCCAAGGGCTGACCACGCACGTGTTGTCTGCGCAGCACTTCAAACTGCGCGCAGTGCCCTCAGGTTGTTCACTAAAGTCACTGTCTCTTGGAGGTGTCCAGCGGCCGCCATCGGCGCTTGCAACAAGCACGACTTGAGCTCCTGAGACGGGCACAAATTGTCCAAAGCAAAAGTGCGCCTCGTTCTCAGTGACTTTGTGACTGACCTAGTCAGACAGTCCAACGCCAGGTTGATGCCATCCTGGATGGCTCGCTGAACTGTCACAGGGCTAGGTTGTTGCTGCACCGAGGCTGCTACTACCCCAGATAGCAGCTGAGAGACATGGGACAGCGCACTAGTCGCCGCTCGTGAGCTCTCCTCGGTGTCGCGCAAAGCGGCATTAGCTGAGCGCATAGCGCCCATGCACAACGCTCCCGTGTCAGCACGGGAACCCGGCCGCGTATCTTCCCCCAGAGCGGCGCGGTCATCCGCGCTCGGTCTGGGCGCTAGGCCATATCGAGCATACTGACTAGCAGTAACCCGACATCATCTAGCAACTTCGCGGGGAGCCTTCGCGAGGCGACCTTTCGGTCTGATCGACTCCTCTGCCGCCGAGAACATATCTAAGATATGTTCAGCATACGGCAGAGACAGAGTCGTGCTGGCCAACGGCTTTGCCTGTAACCAGGCCCGAGGGTTACCGGCGGCCGTCTCGTCCACGGAGAGCTCTGGTCTGACAGCGAGGAGCCACGCACACGCTTCTGACCAGTCTTCATCCGTGGCTACCTGTGAATTGCCGACGAGCAGCGGGCCCTCATCATCTTCAATGGCATTCGCAGGTAAGGCCGAGGAGGAGGCTATAGACGAACCTGGTTCTCTAAACTAGGAATGTATACTGGCCCGCGAGGGCTGGCATAACGTTCTCCATAGGCTGACGAGGCAGCAAGGCCGCGCTTGTGTGTGGGGAATCTTGCACACCAGCGCGGCCTGGAACGTCCGTATGAGATTCCACGCTTAAGCGTGGAATCTTATACGGGCGGCCGTCCGCTCCAAACCGGCCCACAGGCTGAATCATGAAACCTGCTCCCGAGGGAACAGTGCCATTGGTGCGAGCGACCGCGCTCCCAATGAGAGGAGTGTAGACGCTCGCATCCATGACTTCATGCTCATCCTGTGGGCCGAGCAGGTAGTCTTCATCATCTTCCTGGTCAGGAAAGTTAGACTCTGGATTAGTAAGGAAAACTAACCCAGACTGACCAGGAGAATGCTCGAAAGCCGATGATGAGGTTGCTCCGCGAGTGATCGTGGTCAGGCCCGCTGGTCGGGTCCCGCCTGATGCTGCTCACGCCGCTGGAACACCAGGCGATGCGAACATCAAACCTGGGTCCAAGACGGCCGCCCCTGGATCACTAAACACTTTGTCCGAGCTAGTAGGGCATGATTCAGGGGCGGGGGCTACCTGCACTGAAGTCGATGCGCAGGAAGTTGAAACACCTGTGCCCGGAAACATGCCGTGAAGCATGTCAGGCATCAGATCTTTCAAAGTCCTGCCATCTCACTCACCAACTCAACCTTGAAGGCCTCGAGCTCACCCTTCTCAGAGGCCTTCTTCTTACCCTCCTTCTTAGTCTTCTTGCCCTCCTCAGCCATCAGCTTAGCCTGGGAACAGAAGAATTCAGAGGTTAGATCAACCCCCCCCCTTTACAAATGGCAAATTTGTTGGACAGCCTACAAACTGAGCAAAGATGGCAGGGGTGGGGGAATAATCTAGCCTTCATAGGCTTAAGACAGGATGGACATGACTTCTGAAAGGGAATGGATACGAAGACAATGAGTATTATAGTTTGCAAAACCTTGTTAATAGACTATTAGTACAAACAAGAACAAACTCGAGAAGACATCCACCATTTTTTATACAGACAACCCCGACGGGACAGATGACTTCTCTAGTTAATAATAACCAATCACAACCAGGATCCCAAATTAAGAAAGAGAGAGAAAGGAGTAATGACTAACTAGATATCTCTCCACCTTCATAATAAAGTGTGATAAAACATCAAGGACTTTCTCTAAACTAGGATTATGACATCAAGAAAGAGAAAAACCTCTGGCTGATTATGACATCAAGCCTCAATGCAACAGCTCCTTCAAGGAGAGGGGACATCAGAAACGAATGCAGGAAACATCTAGAGACTAAAGACATTCATTACTCCTGAATAATATACTTTATATTAAATATATATATTCGAGAACCCATGCACATACAAGAGAGAATACACTGCAATAACAAATGGCAGCAGAAATTTGTGAATATTTTCAAATAATTAAGTGCCATAACTAATAAACTCCCTTAGCCTGAGCAAAGGCAAACCATCCTCTTGTGCAGGAGAACACGTCCATCCATCCGCCGAGACTCCTCTTCCAGAAGAACTGATGAGGGGGGTGGGACAAAAGGAAGGAGATATTTCTTTTATTAATTTAATATATCTCCAACCCTTAGACATATCACGATGATAAGTAAAAAAAGAGACGTGAACAACCTTCGAGAGAAGAACAGGAACCCTTATTCATACATAAGTTGAACCTGTGAACACAAAGCACAAGAGATTAATAGCCCTAGGCGCTGGCAAAAATTTAACAAGGATTCCCAGCGTCTGAAAACGCGGTACCGTCGAAACAGCCACGACGAAAACCGGTAACAAATAAAAGTTACAAGTCTTAGATAAATATATGGAACAATATCACCTTAGTAGATGAAGAGGAGGACTCCTCTAACACTTTTGCATCAGCCATGATGGAACCAGATGATAAATTATAGTGAAAATTCTCAATAGAGAGCGTGTAAAGTTTTCCACAAGTTGATTTCAGCCAATATATTAGAAAACGGAAGAACCAGTATGCGCATGCGCAGTGGGTGGGGTCTGTCATGTGCATGACTGTGTACATCCACCTGCCCATTAGGGGCACCTAACTTTTTATAATTCTGAATATTATTGAATTTAGAGCCGGTATACTAGTATATCAAGAGTGTTAGGGAGGTAAGTATGTTCTCATGATGTGAAAACCAATTTTCAAGATGGCCGCCAGTGCTGGTGGCCATATTGGATCTAGGAGCATCGTCATTTCGATATAGATTTCTTAATCAGACCATATGAAGTTTTAAAGCGATCCGATAGACTTTAAAATCTCTCATGTAAAAATTAATTTTCAAGATGGCCACCAAGTGGGTGGCGACCAATTTGGATTTTGGATTATCGTTGATTTCAAAATGCTTCTTCCTCAGACCCAATCCAGTCATCCTATAAAGTTTAAAAGCCATCTGGAAACCAATTTTCAAGATGGTCGCCTGGGGGGGGGGGGGGCCATCTTGGATTTTGGATCATCGTCAATTTCGATAGCCTTCTTCCCCAGACCTGATGACCTCGGATGATGGATGGGCAGACGACGGAAGGGCGCAATGGCATAAGCACAATTGGCCATACTGTCCAGGTGAGCTAATAACAATGCTTGCTGCTGCTGTATCCTGTATACTCATGATATAAGATCTGAGCTATCAATAGCATGGATGCCTGGCATGCATTAGACTAAATACATGATGCAGCGAGCTGACTCATTTTCCTAGCCTTGTAGGGATGGTGATCGGCTGAGCTGTAACCATGTGAGTGTGTTTGACGCCGCTTATTAATTAACCTTTTAATTGTCAAATGTTGTCAAGAAATCAAATTATTTGCTTATTAACATTTTAACCGTCATATTTACTTTAAAAAATTAAGTTTTTCTCATAGAAAATGTCCATTTGCAGACCAAGAAGACTATTTTTGAAAATTTACCACTGGAATGACTGGCTCGGTTATCGAGGCAGTCATTCCAGTGGTAAATTTTTTAAAGTCTTCTTTTGGCCTGCAAATGGACATTTCTCAAGATGACTGCAGATTCCGTTTTTGGCTGATATGAGTGTTAAAGGGTTAATGTCCATTTGCAGGCAGAGGTTTTTTTGGGAAAATTTACCACTGGTATGACTGACTCGATTATCAAGTCTTCTGGAAATGGATATTCTTCGAGACGATTGCAGAGGGCGGTTTTGGCCTGCTTGGCCAGTAAAGGGTTAAAGGGAGGCCTACATGTTTGTATTCTGTGCATACTTAATAATAAACTTATTAGTATTCAATGACCTGGTTTATGTGTACCATATAAAAGCCTGTAGAAAGATCATTCACAGTACCTACTTTTTTGGGAGGCTCTCGCAAATCGAGACAGTTTGTGAAGTAGTGTCGTAAAGAAGCAATCTTAGGCAGATACGTTGGAATAGTTGCATTTCGTTTTTCAGTACTTGGCAGGATGCTAAGTGAGCACTGACAATCTGATAAATCAGAAAGCGACAATCTGCAAGACAGAGAACAAACATCATATGTAAGGATTAGGAGAAAATAAACAAATAGGCCAAGAAAAAATTAAGTTAGTGGTAGAGAGAATTAAGAACACAGTATCTTCGCATAAGAGGCTTTCATTGATGGAATGTATGGATTAGGCAGCAATTATATAAGCAAAGTTTGTCATGTGAGCTTCATGTGCCAATAAACGTTTGTATACAACCACAATTACCTGCTAAGTTGTGAAACAGAAAAGGATAAAAAATTGCGAATTTTTTCTTAAAACAATTTTATTCTGAAACATGTATGCATAGCCGATGCTATTCAATGCAACATATCATAAAATTCATGGTAAGTTGAGAATTTTTGTTTTGTTTTACAAACAATCAAACCTAATTTTTCCAATAATAAATAACGCTGGAGTTTAAGGCACTATTTTTAACATTCTTTCCATCTAGCAATTTTTCGCAGATAAATCCTTTATCACTCGGAATTCCTCAGAATTTTCTGTAACCCTTTTTGCTCTCTATATCTTGTTAACCCTTTAATGCTCAAGCCTCAAAATGGCTTTGTAATAGTCATGAGAAAAGTCCATTTGCTGGCCAAGAGAAAACTATTTTTGAAAAATCACCACCGAAATGGCTGGCTCATTGCGAGCCAGCCACTGCAGTGGTCAATTTTCAAAAATAGTTTTCTCTTGGCCTGAAAATGGACACTCGCTGAGAAAGCGCTTTGGAGTTTCTTGATCAATTCTTGACAATTAACATGATGAAAGGGTCATAATAAACACGAGGCCCAAGGGGCCTGTATTGCTCACCTGGACAATAGGCATTTCAACTAGAATGCTCTATATCAACAAGATGGCTAGCAAACCATTTATCCGACAGTTTCGAAAATTGCAAATTTGAGATCAGAATACCCAAAAACACATATAAAAACAATTTCGGCCTCAAAATCCATCAAAAAAAAAATCCAATATGCTATATTTTGATTGGCCCACGGTGGCCATGTTTTTTGACGGATCGTCTTCTCTTGAACAAACTTTAATGGCCCCTAGGCCCTAATCATATCTGCCAAATTTCGGCCCGATCCCTTCAGCGCTTCTGGAGAATAAATTATTTTCACTACAACTAGGTCAACCAAGATGGCCGCCGAACCATTTGATGACCAATCAAGTTCCCGTGCCATAAATCATATTTCGTGAGGTTTGCATCAATCCCCCAAGCCGTTTCGGAGAAGATTTTTAAAGACACTTCCTAAAATCAGCCTAAATCCAAGATGGCCGCCGGATAAATTGGCCGATCGGGTTCAGTTGAACAAACTTAGATCTCTATGCCCTATGAATGCTTCCTGCCAAATATAATTGAAATCGGCCCAGTGGTTCTTGAGAAGAAGTCGTTTAAAGAATTCCCCATTGCTTTACTATGGGCCCATTGCTTACTATGGGAGCCTTTGGCGGGAAAACAAACCAAGATGGCAGCCAAACTGTTTATCCGACAGTCTCGAAAGGCCAATATGACAAAAAAAGCCAATATGACCTAGAAACGCTGAATTTTGATTGGTTGATGGCGGCCATGTTTTTTAACGAACAAACTTCCCTTGAACAAACTTGAAAGCCGCTTGGTCCCTAAGCATATTTACATAATTTCAGCTCTATCCCTTCAGCGGTTCGGGAGAAGAAGCCACCAAGCAAATCGGCCAATCAGGTTGCCTTGAACAAACTTGGGTCTACCGCTGCCACAGATGATGTGTTATGAGGTTTGAATCAATTCCTCCCCCGGTTTCGGAGAAGATTCTTTAGTGTTTCTAAAAATCAACCATTTTGGCCGACGGCCATCTTGGATTTTTACCGATCCGCTTCGCTTGAACAAACTTAGATCTCTATGCCCTATGAATGCTTCCTCCAAAATATAATTGAAATTGGCCCAGTGGTTCTTGAGAAGTCGTTTAAAGAATTCCCTGTTGCTTTACTATGGGCCTATTGCTTTAGTATTGGAGCCTATGGTGGGAAAACAAACCAAGATGGCAGCCAAACCATTTATCCGATAGTCTCGAAAGTGGCATATTTGAACCCACCACACTGATAAGCATATATAAAGCAATTTTCGCCATCAAATCCAAAAAAGCCAATATGACCAACATCTGGACATTCAGATTCCACACAGTCTATTATTCTGTTTCCATAGACTTCAAAAATATATTTTAAAATGGTTTTCCACTATTATCGATCATAAATGATGGACATTAAGAAAAAAAGTATGAGGGATTTCAATAACCCACATAACACAAAAATAGTTTGACATCTTCTGCATATAAAATATTGTCATGTCTTCTATGATTATCTCGTGATTCTGTCGATTCATAATAAACTGGTTTAAATGAAATATTAGAGCATACCTGGCAAGAATTTTTTCCACATCGTGACCTGAATTCGGGCAAACAACAGAAAATGAATCACCAGGCATGTAGGAGAATGATGGGTTCTGGAAGACAACAAATCAGACAACAGTATGCAAATTACATTAGGATTTATGTTAAAAACTTTAAAAAAAATACTTTATGCGGACCAATAACCAGTCCAATCAGAACTGCTAAGGCAATGATCAGGTCACACTGACCAATTAATATTCATGCGCCAGGATCTACATTTTTGTCAGATTCCATTCTCTTTGTCCTTCAGTTTTTGCAAAATTGCCTATTATTTACACCTTGAAAAGAATGTATTGCAAGCCGTAATTCTACAAAGTTTTAAAAACTTATCTAATGATTATATAGATAGTCAAGTTATGCGTTAAAATACATTTAGTGTTATAAGCTGACATTATTGAAGCGGATTAATGCAGATCAATGATAAAAAGTTTAATTTAACTGTGAAGAAATCATGGCGAATCCGGTTAACGTTGGTAAAGGTAGATCGCTACAGAGGAAGGTGCCATGGGATTCCTGTAACCCTAGCAATTGGACTGCTAACAAGCTTAAATATGAACTCGAAATTATTGGAATCCACGGACCATCAAATATGACAAAATCAGTGATGGAAAATCTATATTTAGAGAACATTGGCCGTCGGCATGAAACTCACATTCCTCAGGCTCATCGTCGCGCATTGCGTAGGAACTTGTAAATACATGGATAGAAGGACAAACAGATGACGCAATTTCTAATGTTCCCCTCTCGATGACAATAAGCTAAAGACACTGCAAGATGTTACAATAAGTCACCTAGGTTACCTTGAGGTCAATTGTTAGTTCCAAGGCAGTTTTTACAGCATCATGTCTGGTAAGCACACAACTTGAGTTAACTGACGCCAGCGTAATATCAGAGGCACAAGAAGGCATTGATGCATCGTTCTGGATGGGCAGGCTTCTAGCATTCTGAAAAATAAGAAGAAAAGAGAGATTTATGAAAATTCACTCAGCAACAGGATCTCCTTAATTGTGTCATTATGACCATTGTCCTTTTGATGCCATAATTGGCAGTTCTTCAGATACCCAATGGGAACATGTATAAAGGCCAAGTGTGGAGATCTCATTAGTAAAACTTGAGTTAGTCTCCAGAAGCACAATGTAATTTTCTTATTAGTCTTTAACCGCTCGATCACAAAATCAATATGGTTCTCCAGACACTGTTGCCACCCAAGTTTGCTAAAGATCCCTTTAGTAGAATTTTTGCAAAAATCTGCGAGAGACACAATTTCCTTTTGACCCCAAAATGAGTAGTTCTCTCAATACAATATTTGTTGAAAGGGTTATCATACTACTACTTGTCAAGCTATTTCACCCTAAATAAAATACAAATCACACATTTATCCCTGCAAGATAGCCAATCTGCTATATAGCTGTCAGATCCAACTATTAGTGAAGATATTTAAGTAGATCTAATATTAATATTTATCATATTCATTGACAAAACTACAATTACCTGGTAATAATATTAGATATTGACCAAGTTTCAAAATTGTTTGCAAAATTAAGATACTAAATTTTGGTATAACATTGTCCAGGCTTCTAAGTTATTCAACAGCTAATCTGAACTATTTTAAGATAGTTGTTAGCAAAAGGACAACTAATGCTGGGATCATAGGCAACATATATATCAATACCCCCATCATCACAGCTATTCTCCTGCATCAAATACTGGGTCTAAATGTCCTCAGTTAATCCTCTTAAAATCACCAATTAGTAAGGCATATGTGGACTCATATGCATTATCAGAAAGAGTCGATTAAGACTGTCTTTGATGAATTTAGAATTTAATAAACATTCTGCTTAATATTTTGAAACTAATTTGACTGACAGCTGTTGCCCTGTAGGTGGGGCTTAGAATACACCTTCCGTATCCTCTGCGTGTCGTAAGAGGCAACTAAAGGAGGTAAGGGTGAGGTAACCCTGACAGAAACCTCGAGTGCTGAAGACGGAGGTTCCAGGCCGCACGGCGCACTAATAAACCATGGATCCATGCACTTAACGCTTATGATCATGTCAATAGTCACTTACAGGACTGGCGGTATGATCGGCGAATGACAAGAAGAAGACTGACAGCTGTTACTGCTATAGGCAAACAGCTTGCCTCTATAAATATCTTGAAATTGTGATTCGGGAAATTCAGGTTGTTATTACACCACAAAAACATCCATTACCTTGAACTAGGTCTGTAAAAATAAGCTTGGCCCCTTCTCACTCTAAGAGCAGGGGGTTGCCGAACCTGGGATCTAGAACGGTGGATCGATCTTGGAAGTTAGAAGATCTGTTAGAGTTATTAACTATCCTGGAAGGATATGCACCAAATTCATCTGGTCTGAGACTCTTCCTCCTAGGGTAGGAATTGGGGCTCTTAACAGAGGAAAAGTCTCTTTTCACAGAGGGTTTAGAAACAGAAATATGAGCCTGAAGATCCCTAGAGGTTCTCAGGTGCTCAGACTCTGACCGAATAAGACTAGAAGATGACTGACCAAAACTATCCTGGCCGAAAGGAGGAGCCGAAATAAGACTACTCTTAAGATTACTCGAAATATTCACCTCATCAACCTTCCTGGACCTTCTCTTTGAGGTAATATAACCTAAAGATCTGCAAACGGAGTTAAGAGAACCTTTAGAAATATCGGCCAAAGAGCGAAAAAAAACCAACATGGACCTGCTCACCTCTCTCTTGAGCCTTAAGAACTGGCTCTGAAAGCAAAGCAAGAAAATTTGCCAGCGAGCTGTGACCTACACAGAGACTCCAACCTACACAGAGACTCCAACCTAAAAAGATCAGAAGAGGACTCAACTTTCGCAGAATCCTTTAAATTAGAGGAAAGAACTTCCCAAGCAGAACCACTGACCGATTGAGGAGTGGCAACACGCAAATAATCGTCCTTTGGAATCTGAACAGGAGCTTCGAATCTGGGAGTAAGAGAAAATTCCTTACAATGAACATCGTTCACAAAGAAGTCTAACATGTCAACAACCAAATTATCAACTTGGAGGACCTGAGGAGACAAAGAGGAGAAATCAGAAGATGAAAGAGGAGACCCAAAAGAAGGAGGGTCTATAGAGAATTCGTCCTTAAGAGGAAGTGAAAGACTAGAAGCAATCCACCTATGAGCCAGGGACCAGTCCTCCGAAGAGGCCCTGACCGGACAAAACCTCTTCAAATCCCTGGCCCTGAATGATTTGGGAATTGAAGAAATAGAAGAAGGATTAGGAGCGGAAGAAGAAAGATGAAGAGAAGTCACCAGAGACCAGTGATTTAACAGTTCTAGAAGAAAGAGGAGAGCAAGGCCTCCTAGATGCTTGAAGAGAAGAAACAGGCAAAGAATCAGAAATAGAGGAAAAGTGATCAGAAAGAATGGGGTCAATGACATTATCCTGACCAGAAGACAAGGGAAAATGAACCAGACCACTAGCTGAAAACCTCGAAAGAATGGAAAAACGAGCCGACACAAAAGACTGATCAAGGGAGGGATCTGTAACCACAGAAAACAAGGAAAAATCAAGACCCGAATAAACAGTTTGAATCTCTAACTCAGAGAGACCAACAGAAACTATCGGGTCAAAATGATCAAAGGAAGAAGAAGCAGAAGAGGATGAAGGAGGAAGAGAGGAATTAAGATGAACAGAAGAGGAATGAGCAGGATCCGAAGATCCATGGAGAGAATTGATAGAAGGAAGACGGGAAAATCCTGGAGGAGGCGGGATAGAAGATGACTGAAAAAGAGAAGAAGAGTTAGAAACATGACTGGAAGAAAAATCTTTCGCCGAAAGAGAAGAGGAAGAAGAATAAGGCAGAGACCTATGACCTTGAACTTGAGAGGAACGAGAAGGCGGGAGCCTCACTTCAGAAGAACCCAAGACTGGATCACGAAAGGAGGGAGCAAAAGAACCAGAAGATGCGTCAACATGAACTACTTGGGAAGGGGACTGAGAAGTAGTATAGCCGGTAGTAGAAAAATACCACCTCCATCCACAGGCAACCGTTCCGTGATCCGCGGCTCCCACCACCCTCTCAATTCCTGAGGCATAGGGTCATGGGCCACACAAATACATACAAGCTACCCAGGCCCTACTGAACCACACCCATCAGGTTTAAGATCTTGATATATACTTTATCAAACATGTATTATAATACATGCAAATGGCTTATGCGAGGTAAGCCTTTTCGATGCTTAAGGAACTGTGTTGGAGAATATTGTGCGACACAATGCTCAGTTTCAGAAGGCTGCTGTTGAGCCGAAGCCATGCAGAGGATGCGGAGCAAGTATTTATACAGACTGTGGACTATGTAAAGCATGCCGGGGGGGGGGGGGGGGGGGGGGCATAAACATTCCAACAGAATGAACTACAAGAAGGTCTGTGCCAGGAGAAAGTTCAGTTTAGTTATGGAAGAACTTAAACGCGTCATACCACGCATTTAGAGACAGGGATATAGACCACCCACAGGTACTGATCGCCACACATAATAGGGTCTGAACGCCCATTTAGAGATAGGCATCCACAGGGATATACACCACCCACAGGTATTGATCGCCACTTACTGTAACACCCTCGAAGATGGTCAGAAATGTTTAAGATCTAATATACAGACCTTGCATCATGGTTACTGTAACACCCTCGAAGATGGTCAGAAATGTTTAAGATCTAATATATAGACCTTGCATCATGCTTACTGTAACACAGCTTCGAGTGATGGCAAAGCAATTCGGTCTTAGAGGCTATTCTACGGCCCACAAAACCGACCAGCTCCAGATGATTGCACACGCCAATGCCGAGGAGTGGCGAAAGCGACTCCCCGCCCTTGCTGAGGAGTGGCTAAAGCAACTCTCCCGAGCAAAACAGACAGGGAGGTTTCCGGCGCTCACCTCTGAGGATCCATGGAACCCTCACAAGAAAGCACAGCTGCTCCGTGAGAGTCGTCAGTTGTATGAGGAGATGAATGTGAGCTTACGGGCCAAAGCTGTAGCAACTCGGATGGCAAGCCATTCACAAGAACGCCTACCTCTTCCACACCGAATCAGAAGACGATTAATGAGGGGACCGAGATCTGAAACCCTAGCCTGGAGTATGAGGCGAGAAGGTCAGCAAGAGAGAATGGCGAACAGTATGCTGGATATTCTTCAGAGGGCTAGAAGGAGACATTAAAGGTCGGATCATGGAGAAGCTGCGGACTGTTCAGAACGCCTTCTACCTTCGGTATACCCACACCTATCGAATCCGCCACATCGAGGATGGTAGGGTAATGCTCTTCCACAAGAATGCTCTAGGAAGTCCCTGGATGAATACACTAGGAGAGACCCAGACTTGGGTGGAGGGCAGAGAGCAAGCCCGCCTCGACCCAGACAATATCGATCGGCCCAATACCGCGTGGGCCTTCGTCAGATCAAGAAACGTTGAGGTAAAGGTTGTCATCGACCGCCAGCCTCTGCTAGGGACAGGGCCCCTCCCGGTCTGGCTCCAATGGAGGAAGGGAATGGTGGCACTCGATACCTACAAAGATAACATGTGCCTCTGGAGATGTCTAGCAGTCCAGCAGGGTGCAAGAGCTGATAGAAGTACAGCTCCTGCACGAGAGCTTGTTAAACAGTTCTATGGCCTGAACAGGCCTGTGGCTGACGTACCAAAGACGTCCCTAGACCAGCTGGACAAGGTAGAGTTATTTGCGAAGACATGGATTCATGTTTATGAGCCCACTGAAGAGGGCATCTGGCATCTGACCAAGAAACTTGCTCTCTATCCGAGCATCATGACCATTGGAGTATATGACCACCACGCCTTCTTCATTAAGGACATCTCCAAGCTGGCTCAGACTTTCAGCTGTGGGCACTGTCAACAGCAGTTCACCCAAGCATGTAGTCTCCATCGCCATGCTGACCGCTGTACAGGGGAAAAAATGACCATCGATTGCCCTGGGGAGAAGGTAGTGGCACTGCAGTCACCATACGAGAAGGCCTTCTATCCATACCAACCGGCCAGTTCCGCGGCTACTCATTGGATTGAATATGAGTCGAGAAACCGTGGAATTCATATACACCACGCAAAGTGTGGTCACGGTGGTGAGCGTTGGATCGAGGGGGCTCCCGTAGATGGTTATGATACGACAACCGACACAGCATACCAGTTTCATGGCTGTCACTGGCATGGATGTTCACAACACTAGCGAGGTGAGGATGCTGATCAAAGATACCGCAAGACAGTCACGAGAGATGAGAAACTGAGAGCATCTGTACGCACGCTTGTGGTACAGTGGGAGTGCTGTGTGGACAGTACCATACCCACACTTTATTGTATATGACTTTGAAGCCCTTCTAGATGGGATCAAGACCCACCCTAAAGAGTCTCACGATCGAGAGTGCCAAGATACCAATCTCGGTGTCAGTCGGCTGCTCCTTAGACGGTAGCGCGAGCTCGCCAACTCACCTCTGCAATGCTAACTCCAAACTGCTAATTTCTGAGTTCATGCAGGACATCCAACTACGAGCCTCCACGATCCGTGCAAGGGTTCGGTCACAGTATCTACCCGCAGACTTGGACAAGTTACCAAAACGACAGCAGCGACTTATCAATGAGTGGTGTGACCAGGTGCCTGTGCTCGGGTTCAACTCTGGGCGGTACGACCTGAACCTCATCAAGAAGTACTTCGTGGATGAACTTACTACTTCGTCCAAAGGAATGGTGAAAGTCGCCAAGAAGGCTAGCCAGACAATGTTCCTCATTACGCCTGAAGTGAGGTTTCGCGATGTAATCAACTACCTCGGCCCAGGGGTTTCTTATGAGAAATGGATCAATGCCTACGGTTGCACGCAACAGAAGAGCTGGTTACCTTATGAATGGTTCGACTCACCTGAGAAGCTTGACTATCCTGGACTACCTGATTATCCTGCGTGGTGGTTCAAGCTCAAAGGTGGTTACCTTCTTGAGTTGTCAGAGTGGAAAGCTTGTAAGCAGACCTTCAGAGATCTGGGGATGAAGACGTTTGCTGACTGGTTGCGATATTACAACAACTTGGATGTTAGCCCGTTCATTGAAGCCTTAGAGAAGATGCGAGAATTCTACACAGACATTCTGAAGGATGCGGTGTCACTTCCTTGTATGTCGCTTCAGTACTTACTTCGTGGTACTGCTGAACATGAGCCGGATATTAGCCTTTACTCTCCAGGCAAGGAAGCTTACGAGATGTTAAAGGGTGCTGTTGTTGGGGGGGGGGGGGGGGCGAGCATTGTGTTCACGAGATATCACGAGTCTGGGGTTAACCGAATTCACCAAGGTAAGCGAGTATGTCAACGTCTCCTTGGTTATGATGCAAATGCTCTGTATTTGTCAACCATGGCCCAAGCAATGCCGTGTGGTAAAGAAACTGTACGACGGTGGGGTGGGCGTGTAAGCAGTGATATTGAATGCTTTAAGCAGGATCTGCTAGCGGATCCTTGGTTCGGGTTTGCTGAGGTCAACATTGAGGTACCTAAAGTGTTATGGCCAAAGTTCGAGGAGATGTCTCCCATCTTCTATAATCGTGAGATCCCAGAAGAGGCTATACCTTCGGAGATGCTTGCATACCTTGATAAAACAGGTCGACAAAAGTCTACAACTAGCAAGCTCATTGGTGCACTCTCTGGTAAGAAGAGGGTATTGTATGCACCAACTCTCAAGTGGTACCTTGCCCACGGGTTAGAGATTACTGCTATCTATCGCACTATAGACTACACCTCACAGAAACCTTTTGAATGGTTTGTAGACTCTGTTACTGAGGTACATCGTACCAGGGATGTTGACAAAAGTAAAGCCGTGTTGGCTGATCTCTTCAAACTCCTCGGCAACCGTGCATATGGGAAGCTGATCGAGGCATTAGAATGTCATACCAACATGAGCTTCACTAAGGATGAACGAGCAGTAGACAGAGCCTTGCGTAGCGCATGGTTCGAGGATCTAGAGGAGATCGGTGATTCATACGAATTGCAGAGCCGTAAGGCTAAAATCACCATTCATTGGCCCTTCCAGGTGGGTATAGCAGTATACGAGCTGGCGAAGCTGTGAATGCTGGAGTTCTACTATGACTTCCTCGACTGCTACGTAGCTCATGACAGCTTCGAGTACCTGCAGATGGACACCGATTCTGCCTATATCGCCATAGCAGGCTCCAACCTCGATGAGGTGATACGCCCAGAGATGCGAACGGAGTATGAGGCCTGCAAATGGGACTGGTTGGCATGGGAAAAATGGTCTAACCACACTCCGGGATTGTTCAAGCTCGAGTTCGAAGGCACTCATGGTATTGCTCCAAGCTCCAATTGCTACTACGTGGAGAATACAGAGCGCTGGAACAGCAGAAACTTGCAAGTGAAATGCTTGACCAAGGGAATGTCTAAATGGCAGAATGACATCTCCTGGCAGAGGCTCTACAGCGCCCTCCATGGTGTAGTGGACAGAGCCACCAATCGAGGCCTACGCATGCGCAACCAGGGTATGGTGACGTATGCACAGGAAAAACTCGGACTCTCTGCTTACTATGATAAGCGCCATGTGCTGCCAGATGGGGTCCATACCGAGCCCATCGAGTATCATGTTAGCACCCTAGGGGGTGGTAGCTGTGTGTCTTCAGGGACCAGCTGAAGCTCTTCTACGACAAATGGGCGCCTAGGCACTCCGTGCTGGCGTGCCAGGTAGTACAGTGTAGGCTGCCCCTCCGCCTCCACAAACCTGTCAAGCCTGTGAACATCTATCGACCAGTTAGGATCTGTTGCACGCCGTCGACCACCTTCCAGCTCACCAGGCTCATACAGGTACCGAACCAGAGCATCAGGTGGTATGCACTCCTCTCGAGCTGTGACCAGCAGAGTATCTGATAGCCTCTACCGGCTTCTTCCCGATTAGCCTAGTAACCTCAGCATTGACCCGCTCCACCACAACAGGCAGCCCTCTCACCCATACTCTAGAACGTTCACTCGGCGTGGCCATTTCCTGGGCATATTGGTGTGGGAACAGTCTCTCTGCCAGTGTCTGATTCCACTGCTCAACGATAGCCTGGGCACGGTGATGCCCTACCTCGCCCCGCCTAACTGCCACACCGTGTTTCCGCATGAGGGCTGCAGTCTCCCCTCTTAACTCCTTACCCTCATCCACCTGCAACAATTCCGGCCACTGGAGGGTATTTTCCGAAGCCTCGTAGACACCCTGGAATGCCTGTGCCACCTGGCCAGCTGACTTGTCTGTGAGCGGTACTGCCGCCTTGTACCTGCTAGTGACATCGACGATGGTGAGGGCATACTTGTAGGTCTTACGACCAACCGAGTCGTGTGGAAGGAATAGAACATCTGCCTGTTGAACTCTGTTCGGGACAGTTTCCTCGAAATGGGCATGCCTGATGTGTCGTGGACGAGGTCTGTATATCTGCCACATCGCCTGGCAGCTGAGCCACTGGCTAACTGTCTCCAATGTGAAGTTGTGGCCCTTGCGACGTGCAGCCTCGAGTAGTTGAGGGGGCTCATGGTAATATCCACCAGGCTGATAGTAGAGTTCCTCAAGAAAGACGGAACTCCCGGATTTCATCACTGACGTCCACTCCCGTTCTGTCACGCATGGCCTGGGTGATTTTATCACTGACGTCCACTCCCGTCCTGTCACGCACGGCCTGGGCGAACTCTAAACAGATGAACAGACGGCCGTCATTCATTCGACTATCACTGAAGACCTCCTCAAACACCTCCGTACACTGGCGTCTAGTCTCTGCTGGATCCTCACTGAACGGTAGTTTATCGACCAACCCTCGGAAGTTAAGGGACTTGACCAGGTCGTACAGAGATGCCATCCTTATATAGTATGGCTTAAATGTTTGGCGGCCGCGAGCGCTATGGCAACGTACGGTAGCCAAGGGCCTGCGACTCCGAAGAACGTACCTACTCCTGAGGCGATGGCTGGTATGGCTTCAGAAATCTTCTCCACCCCATGGAGAGCATTGTTGGCGATCTTGCAGACCATCTCGCCAGCCTTCGTTGTGAACAGAGCGATCAGAGCCCCAACTGCTGCCAGCGGACCGATAGAACCTTTTACGTAAGTGCGATAGATTCCTTTCGCTCTGTGTACTAGCTTGCAGGATTCAGGCTCTACATCATCATACTCACCAGTGGTCTCCGCTACATCGTAGTCGTCTGCATCATAATCATCCTCCTCATCATAGTCTTCGTCATTTATATCCTCGACTGGATCAGCCTCTGGTTCATACATCGCTCTGGGGATCTGTCGCTGGGGCAGTTATGTAGTAGCTTTGAACTGTAGTCTATAGCATGGCCTCCGCAATCTTGAATGTGGGCATGTTTGCCTTAGCGAACTGGGGACTCGGCGTCGCTGACAAGAAGGCGGCAGAGGTCGAGCGTGAGCCTCATAACCAGGCGATGGAGAAGCTGTCTAAGGGGAAGTTTGAGCATAGCAAAGCCCTCGAGCATATGCGCCAGAGGGAGGCACGCCGATGCCAACTCCGAGCTCAGGCCAACCAGAGCCTCAAAGAGGCAGATGAGAGTCTCGATGAGTACTACGAGGCTGTAAAGATATCTGGGTTCCGATGTTGAAGCTGAGCCGGTTGCCCTGATTAGATGGGATGTCCCTGCCCCCGAGGTGGTGACGGCCCTCGAGGTCGTCGCTTCCACTGGTTAGGCGCAGAAGTGCATATGACTTAGTTTTCTGTCTGTAGCGTTGGCAATCAGCCAGCTCACGTACCACACCAAGAACATTGGTCCCAGCAACCACAAGCTTGAAGTCGTCTAGCTTATCCACCTGCTGGATGGCTCCTTTCCTTCTGAACCAGGACCGCAACAGTGACAGTCTGATGCACCACGATGCAATGTCAGCTCTACCCGTTGGTTAGCTGTGGCTTGGACCTGCTGGTGTTCTCGCTCCACATGCACGATCCGCTGTTTGGAACCCGTTTGCTTCAGTTCTTGGTCATTCTCGTCATGCCAGACATGAAGTCTTGGAGCATTCATCGTCGCATCTGCGAGCTGCTCAGTGTACACCCGGAGGAAAAGCCTATCCTGCATGGCAGCCGGATTCATGTGTGTGTTCTCGAGGAGGGTTAAGACTGGAACTGCCACAGGCTTCTCGACACCTGCCCGTAGTTCGAATTCCGTGAACCCCTCATTGCACCTACAGCGTAGTACCCCTTTCCCTTCGCATAGAAGGTTGGGCCACGAGCCAGTGGACCTAGGACTCGGTACTCATCATTCACATAGGTGGTGTCCACGGTGCTGTTGCTCTGCACAATCTCCCACCTATTCAGAACCTGCGGGAGCTCTACCGTCTGTTCTATTGCGCTCGGAAGCTTGAACTCGAGTGTCATGCTCTTGATCTCGTGGATCTGTGCCGAGATTGCAAAGGCTTACGTCAATGTACTTCCCAGCAGCGGACAACGGGTTCTCATCGTGTATACTGGGTCGAATGACCATCAGGCAGTCCTTCCGTGGATCAGTGCGGTGCGATGTCGCGGGTTCAATGGCCCCATTTGGATGTTGCACATACTGCAGCATGTTTAAGGTCTGGGTATATAGAGGGGTTAAACGGCTGCCATGTTTGGTAAAGTTCTCCAGCAGATTGTCTATAGGCAGCAGGACAAGTCGGCACAACAGCCACGCTGTGACAGGGTCTGAGGACTGCTTCATGACATCAACATTATCCACGAGCGAGCCAAGGTAACACCTCCGTCTGATGCGGAGATACTGGCCGCCATAGAGGAAGGAGCGCCAGCTCGTAGTACAAAAGAACTCCTGACTCGGATACTCTACCGGAAGTTTGACAGCACCTAGGGCAGGACACTCGACCTACCTCCTGTGGCCCAAACCAACAGTCCTGTTATTCTAGCTCCCCAAAAGGCGAGGGTCGACCACAATGATCTACTAACGGTCGGGAAGTGGGCTGCCATATTTAGCTTCCATAGCCAGGAAGAGCGAGATAATGCCGGATAGCCTCCAGTCTGGAGCAAATAACTACTTCAGGGAGGAGGTCAGTGCCGCTGTAGCGGAGAGCCATTACACCGGTCATGCAGAAGGTACTCAGGACGGGTTCACTGTTGGCCGCAAGGAGGCTGTTGAGCAAATCTTCAACGATTGGCCAGTGATCTGGCAGCATTTCTGAAATTCCCAGATAACTACCAGGACTACCTCATCAAATCCGCTCGCATGTCAGATGCTCGTCGTGCATGGACAAAGTGAATCTTCTGTGAGAAGTTCCAGAAGAAGAGAGCCCTAGACTCTGACCCTCAGTGGGCAGAGTTTAAGCAACAGGCTTCTGACGAAACTGACGAAGTTCCTCAAGCTTCTGATGAAGTTCCTCAAGCTTCTGACGAAGTTCCTCAAGCATCTGACGAAGTAGCAGAGACCGCTGACGAAGTAGCGGAGACGGCACAGCCTTCTGATGAATGAAAAAAATGCGGCAGCTGCGATAGTCTGTCAGAGATGATGCATAGAGCAGGCTAGTTTCCTGGCTGGATTCAGCTTGTAGGTGAAGGTCTGCGCCTTTTCCAGAGATGGCTTGAGGTGTGACAGCTCACCTGTCTCCTTGTTGCTGAAGATGAAGCGGTACAGCTCAGCTGCCCTCTGTACACCTGCGATAAAGTCCCCTTTGGTCTCCTTTAGGGTTAGGCTGTCGTATATGGTCTCGAGCAGGGCACGTCCACACTTGGAGCTGAAGTATAGCAACCGGGCATTGTGGCGGATGTCTGGTGAGATCTCGTGGGTGTACTTCTGAAAGAGGATGAAGACAGTTATCTTTGTGTGCCGGATGCACCTGCTGATGTTGCTGAGGTAGGTGACTGTCTTCTGGTCCATTGCAGGGTCATCGATAACTAGAACAAGTGGTTCTGTCAGTCGGGCTGCCAGCAGCTTCTCCATCAGTGCTTGCAGGTTCTGCATCTTGGTTATTGGGCCATTGTACCATTGATCATTACTGTCAACTGCCTCAGCGGCTCAGTCAATCACCAGAAGGATGTATTGAGTGTTGATGTTCGGCCAGGAGAGCCCGCAGCAAGATGTTTTTCCTGTGTCCTGATGGGGCAATGATCAGCACCACCTGGCCAGCATCGGCCGGCCTACTGTCGAATGGTACAGACATGCGTGTGGAGGATAGTTAGCACTTGGTCGGCGGTAGCCTCGTCTATATCTGGGAGACTAAATGGCAGTACTTCCTGCATCAGCTCTTTCGCCTGCAGAGCGGGGAATCCTGCACCTCCGGCGGATACGAAGGATGCGATGGAGGCGTCAAGCATGAAATCCCAGCAGCAGCTGAGAAGATAGCGTAGAGGGCCTGTGTCAACACCCACAGTGTCTAGTACATCCAGTATCTGCATGATACATGCACGGGAAGCCATGACTATCCTGTGGTCTTAAACGGCAAATTCAAGAGCCCTGACCCCTTCACCTCTGGTAGCCGGAGGATCATCCTGCACCTCTGGCGGATACGAAGGATGTGATGGAGGCGTCAAGCATGAAATCCCAGCAGCAGCTGAGAAGATAGCATAGAGGGCCTGTGTCAGCACCCACAGTGTCTAGTACATCCAGTATCTGTATGATACCTGCAAAGCCATGACTATCCTGTGGGCTTACTTAGGCAGCAAATTCAAGAGCCCTGACCCCATCACTGCTGGTAGCCGGAGGCTGTCGACAGCCCCTGCACCTGTTTGGCCGTCGACAGTGATACTGTTCAGGCTGAGGGTGCCTATCTTGAGATTCCCTCCATCCTGGATGAATGTGCTCCGTGGTCTCAGGAGATCCTTAACCAGGTCCTGTGCATAGGACTCAGCCATAACCTTGATGGCTCCAGCCTCATCGACTCCGAGCATAACTCGCATCGTCGCCCTCTCCTTGATGCCCATCCCCTTGTATACAGTCTTGGCCTTGTTAATGGCCGATTATCCTACTGTATCAGTGATCCCGATGAGATCTCGGGCTGGGATAGTACCTCGGATCTCCCGCGGGTCTGCCTTCTCATCGAAGGCTAGGAAGGAGATAGGGGCAACAGTGTCCTCTGAACCGAGGCATGCCTCGCCCAAGTGAGCAAGATCGCCTAGCTCTTTGCTTTCTAGGTCTGTGAGTGACAGAGTTATAGTCATATACAGACGGCTTAAACCTACTAGTCATACCCCCAGTGAAATAGTTGGGCATAGGAGGACCACGCAGTCGGCCAAGGGAATAGGTAGCAGTGCTCAGGGTACTGGCCCTCTCTGCAGGGGCATGCCTTGTGGGCAGTCCACCATTCCCGGGCATTGACAATCCTCAGTCCGCATGCTTGACTATGGGCTACACACCGCCCTCCGGCACGTCACGCCTCATATGCTGCAGGGGTCTCGTGATCCATCTCTCACTATTCAGAGGGGTTAAACGTAGGCGACGACGATCTCAGCTATTGCACTCGTTGCTAGCCCTAGAACTGCGGCCTCCATTAGTGTAACACGTTCACCCATGATCTTGGCGGCAACAGTGTAGGAGGCACCACCGAGGGCGATCTTTGGGATGGGGTGAGTTATTCCGAGACAGTGCCCGGCCACCACACTCACCACTGTAGCGAGGACAGCCGCAGTGGCGGCAGCAAGAACCTCACTTCCCCGTCATCTTCACCATGGCCACATTCGCCGCCACGTTACTGGCGACATGGACTGCCAGAGGTTTTGCTTTGGTCAGTAACTTCTGTGTCTTGGTTCGCAGCAGGTTCTCCACCTTCTGAAGACTCGCCTGGCTCTCGGGCAGTTGCTTCACGATCTGTACCGTTGACGTCATTGTTTAAGCACTGAGTATACAACGCGGTTAAATGTCTGCGTCCCCTGTCGAGAGAGCTAATAAGATCTTCCCAGTCTGCGTCTGCCAGGTGGCCGGGTTGGTACTCAGGAATATTCATCTCTCTATTGAGACATCTTAAACTTGTCCGGGCTCACGCTATGCGAGAAGTACTATGATGTCTTCCGGAGGGAGTTGAATGACTACAAGAAGATGACACCAAATGAGCTCACTCAGCTCTCTGGTACTGAGCTGAAAGAGGAGCTGACAGCTGTGAAGCTCTATCTAGGATTTGGCAAGGGACAGATCTGCTTCCTCGAATACCTTATCATGGGCGGGAGTATCATTGAGCAGCTCCTGTGAGCTAAAGGTTTCTACAAGGATCGGGAGTATCTGTCAGATGTGTTCCAGCAGTTGCAGACCGCCATGGCCTCACCGGACTCAGAGCTGAACAAGGCTCTGTGATACTACAAGCTGGAAAAAGGATGTGCTGCCGAACCCTCCAGCCCTTGGATGTGCATGTTGGCAGCGGGTATAGGGGCTGTAGGGCATGCCAAGCTGGTTCAGTGTCTCACCATGGTCCCCACTGCTACTGTAGAGTTAGGACAGTCTTATAGCTGATGTGCTAGCGGCGGAGTAGGCTGATCACGAGCGCCACGATAGCTAGGCCTGACACCACACGTAGAGCTACCACGGGAAGCGGTGTCGTGTCGACTGGCTGCAGTGTCGGGGCGCCTGGAGCTGCTGTGTCGACTGGCTGCAGTGTCAGGGTCGGAACGCCTGTATGGCTCGTACTACGAGTAAGTGCGTTGATGGCAGTGTTGAAGCCGAAGTGGACACCGGGGGAACTCCCCTCGACTATCATGTTGTTATAGCCCCTGACTTGGAGGTCCTCGATGTTCACGATCATGTTGCTCGGAATCAACCGTAGGTGTGGCGAAATAGCAGTCAAGTTTGCGACGGGCCTTCTGCAACCCCTGCTGGAACTTAGCAATAAGACTACTGGGGTCTGCCACGATGATCATATCCTCAACGAGACTGATGAACATGGCCTGGACCTCTGCTCCGCTGACACCATCTATGGAATGCCGCAGCTGGGTCTGTGCCGTAAGGAGGCAGTAGCACAGTGCTTCCAGGGACTGGTTGATCCGAACGATCCCTGCTGGTGTGAGGCCTGAGGTGGTGTGTGGGACAAAGTACTTCCACACATCTGGATAGTCCTGCCGCAAGCCAGTGATGTGCATATTTTGCACCAGCGCTCCAGGGTCGGAGTCTGGATTGAACAAGAATGTCGCTGTCTTCCGACGGCCTATTTGTCGGGGGGTTCGATAGGGGAATCCTGAGTAGTCATGTCTCGGCTCACCGTACATAACCCCTAGACCGCGGTTGTCACCACCATGCCACCGATAGTCTGGGTGAGCGCTGAACTCTCTCTCTGTAGTCTGCTGGCCGCTGAGACGCTATGACTGTTGAGATGTGGGTCGAAGGCGTTTGTATCAGGGAGGCTTGCACCCAGCTCATGGAGGATTCATCGCACCGTGAAGTACACATGGAATCTGAGACAGCTGGCGATGAGCACAGCTTCAGGAGTACCAGAATAGGCGTGAAGCAGGGTGGAACTTACTCCACATCCTGCCGTGGCATACCACACGGCAAAGTTCAGCTGCTGATTCCAGTATGAGAGGCTTGGAGCAGCCATCCAAGTATGAGCTTGCTTCGCATCCTTGATGGTGATGGGGCAGTTGGTCAGCAGTCGTGGGTTGACGGAGAAGCTGGTTCGGGCCGTCCATCCACTGTGATGGAGAACGGTGTTAGCTCTGGTATATCATCCAGTAGACCTCTCAGGCCAGTCAAGGGTGTACCCAGGAGGGGCGGTTGGCTCCGGATGACTGTCGTGAGGTTCAGTGGGAAGGCCATCTATACTGGTGTTCTTAAAGCTACCGCAGCACACTATTTGTAGTCGTCTCGACTCCAGAGAGCAGCGAGGCGACCTCGCCATAACATCTCGTTTTTTAACTCCTCCATATCAACCCGCCTGCTGGAGCCTTTGAGGTATTGCTGTCGCACTTTAGGTTTCTCCGTGCGGTACAGGGCTTGGACCTTCAATATATGGTGGTACTCTTCATCGGTGACCTGGCCATCCTCGAGAGCTTTGCTGAGACTCGTCGATAGTCCATAGCATACTCTGTGCCAGTGCCACATACTTAGCATGCTTCTCCAGCCTCCTTGTGATCTGCCGCTGCCCCACCCCCAAGCCCGTGGCCAAGACAGTGGTGACTAGTGTCACGACACCCAGCGGGATGGCGACGATGGCCCCCACCCCTGTAGCGAGAGTGGCCACAGCTGCCACCCCAGCACTGGCTCCAATCACACCCGCAGCAGTGGTTGTACGCGCGAGGATGTTGTAGGCTGTCTTATATCACCTGCACGTTCTGCTGTACTTTTCTGCCTCATGGACGAGATTCTGTCTGATGGTATCTATCCGCTGGAGTCACCAGCCGTGTACTGTACCCCCCTCGTCAGCAGGCACGGAGGGGTATATTTGTGGTTGCTTCCGCCACTCTGATTTTGCCATAGTATACCTGGAGATGAAACCTGCATCACCTGCATCAGAATCTGCTCATGAGTCCTAGAAGGGTACATTTTGGAGAGCCTGGTGAACCGTGCCAGCTTGCTGGTTTCGAGACAGACGTCTCTTAGACAGAGGTCATCCAGCACTATGTCGGGTGCCAGTAGCTTTCTGAGACGTGACATCTGGAACTTCACCTTATCACCAAGATAGTAGGTCCGCCGCTGGATGGCTTTCTTGGTCTTACACTTCTGCACCATCTCCTCTTTCCACTGTATGACATCTGGCTCATCCTCGTCTGAGAAGATACCTGGCTCATCCTCGTCTGTGAAGACATCTAGCTCATCGTCGTCTGTCAAGACTCATGCGTCCCGCTCACTCTCCTCCAGGAGGGCCTGCCAGTATCGGAAATTTTCACTGTTCCTTCACCTCCTTGCATAGCTCGCGTTCTGTTGATACCAGTTCTCCCGCTGTAGTCGCTCTCCTTGTTGCGGTGCGAGCGTCTGTTCGTTTAAGGCCTTTATCTGTGCAGGGGTCATGAAGGGGCGAACCTCTTTCTTCATCATCTTGGCCAAGGCCAGATAATGCTGGTATGATATCATGTCAGGTCAATGAGTAATAAGTTGATGTAGCACATCGGCGTGTATGTATGTTGTGCCCCGCTGGGGCACCTCGAAGAGGACCCATTCTACACGGTACTGTACCACCCATCTCCCCTCTAGAGGGTGTGAGATTACGTTCTCACCACAGGAGAGCAGCAGTCGGCCAATCGGCATGGTTATATCTCCTGTTTAAACCCCTTCTATAGCGTGCTATGGAACCCATATTTGCTCACTCGCCTGGTCTTGCTGACCTGGCAGATGTGTACGCAGTTGATGCTGCCAAGGTAGAAGAGAGCGATGGCAAGTCATTCGCCCTACAGTACGAAGCAAGCCCAAAGGCATTCTCCCTCCACCCCATTGGTGGTGATGGGGTGGAGCTGCTCACAGACCTCAAGGATGTGACGAAGGAGCGCCTGGGTCGCAACATAGATTTCCCGAAGAGGAAGTACATCCTTGAGCCGTTGATTGAGCTCTCGGATACAGAGGTGGCAGACATCAACACCCTAAATAGCGACCTCAGCTTTCATCTGGTCAAACTCTATTCGAGCGGTGCCCCGCCGATGGCCCATGATGGCCTGCTATTGACCCTGGCAAAAAACCTGTCCACTGTTGTGAAAAAGGATGGGACAGTTCGAAAGCTCTACAATCGGGGATCATCCTTCCTCACCTACATAGGTGAAGGTGTCTCCCTGACGAGGGTGGGTCACCGGATCGGGGTTACAGGTGGATGCACCTGCTGCGTCGTCCATTCAATGGGCCAGAAGAAGCTGTTATCCTCCAGGAGGGCACCCTACGGGTAGATGGTGTGTCACATGTCTCCAAAGTCAAGGGTGCTGTTAAACTGCTTCAGCGAGTCGGACTCACTAGACTGCAAACGACTCATATAGTCCCAGAGCTACGTTTCTTAGCCGGCGGCAGAGTGAAGCAGCTAGCCCCTGCCCATAGAGGATGAAGATCACTATCGATCTGGATGGAACAGGGCTCGATCTGGCACAGATATTTCTCGAGGGGTTCACTCTGTTCAGTTTAACTTCATATATAGCCATGATTCTCATCATACTGCTCGTGCTGGCGTCTACAGCAGTGGCACAGGGTGCTGAGACTGCCATGATATTGGATGCCAAGTGGGCCCACTTCCGGGATGACCCCCAGTACAATCCTTGGGTCGACCCCTTGTGGAGAAACATTTACGACCGCTTTCACCCACATAAAGAGATTGAGTCTGTCTGCCACTTCTATGGGGAGGGTAGGCCGTGGTTGTCTGCTGGAGACCCCTGCTCAGCACCAGATTCTCTGCGTAATATGTGAACATGCCACAGTCTGCCGTGGTTCACATGCTAATCACTTTAGCCTCCTCCCAGGTGAGCGTTGTCAAGCTAGATGGAAGGCCCTATGGGTGGTCCCTTCATGCCGATGCAACTCTGGCAGAGACTACGTGTTTGTCTGAGCCTACACAGAATAGAGGCCGGCCCTGTGGTTGATGACGATCAGTGGTGTATATCACTGTGGAGGCTTGTCCCTCAGAAATTGCGAGGGTGGTGGGAGCCGCGGATCATGGAACGGTTGCCTGTGGAGGGAGGTGGTATTTTTCTACTACCAGCTATACTACTTGAGAAGATCCAAAATCCTGAACTAATTGATCACGAAAATAATAAGTCAGAAACTTCAATAGGACACGATGGAGATAAGCCAGAGCTAAGCAAATTTCTATGAACAGAAACCAGACTCCTATCCATCAAATGGAAAAAAAAATTAACCGACTAGAAGAGGAACTAGAAGAGGAACCTGAAAGAGCAGGAAGCTCTTGACCGGAAGCACAAAATCTAACCGGAAAACGGAAGCAGAAGTTGGCGCTGGGATAAGCCCCTAGTCGGATCTTGCAGACCCTGGCCACTGACCAAACCGGAAGTCTCATCAAAAACTGGAAACAGAAACCGGATGCTTAGCTGAATCTTGAAGACCCGAAAGTGCACCCCTCAAACTGGAAGCGGAAGAGCAAAGACCGGAATCGGAAACGGAAGTGCACCTACCGGAAGTCGGAAAATTAATTGGGTCCTGAGGACCTGGATGTCCGGTAGAACCGGAAGAGCTACTAAAACCGGAAGTACTAATACCGGAAGAGGAAACGGAAGTGGATAACATCCTACCGGAAGTCGAAAGAGGAACAGGATCCTGAGGACCCGGATGTCCTGAAAAAACGGAAGTCAAAACGGAAGCAGAAGAAACAGAACCGGAAACCCCTGGAGACCCAAATCTACAAAGCGGAAGTGTTTGATAAACCAGAAGCTACCGAACTTCCTGACTGCACTAAGCTAGAAACGGCCGATCTTTTAACATTCTTAGCTACCAGTTTAACACAAAACTTGACGTTGGCATAGGCGTTTGAATCGGGGGACTTCAGTGGCTGACACCACTGCTTGATGGTAATGCCCCTCCTCAAGACTTATGTGGGTTTTGACCGGTGACCTGCTCGAGTTCACCTTCAAGGGCTTCTTTGAGTCTCTGGACTTCAGTTTCGGGGACCGAATCTCTTGCCTGGATGTAAGGGAAGTAGGCTTCCCCCATTTGCGGACATGCCCGCTAACCTTCTGGTTATCATCCGACTCGGATGAAACATCTTTAGCCGCACGGAGGGCAGACGATATTCGCTCATCTAATGATTTCGTCAAGACGGTCGCAAAAGACTTGAATCTAGCAAAAAGGGCTAACACGGTATCGGAATTAGACGAAGTGGCCCCTCCCCTCCATTGTTGAAGGATTAGATACAGAAGTATTAGCAAACGACACAGCTTTAGACTTAGAAGCAAAGGGGGGGGGGGGGGAAGGGAGGGAGTGATCAGAGGGCAACACAGACTTAGCCGAAAAATCCTTAAAACATGCTTTTGACACGGTTGAAGACCATCCCTTGCATACCCCGCACATCGTTGAAGGAGTACACGTAGTGCATTTCAGACAAACATGGCCTCCAAACTCCGCAGAGTGAACTCGATCGCACTTAGAGGATGTGCACTTGACTTTCTCGACCGATTTTACACACTCCTAAAAACGAAAATAAAAATAAAGAATGAAGCATACAGCTTCGAAAAAACTTAAAAGACCTTCTCTACAAACTAGTCTGATATAAAGCAAAACCAATGCATGCTATAAAGTAGGCGGGAAACTTAGAATTCAAATATCACAAATCCCTAAAGACACAAGAGAAAACTTTCAAAGGAATATAAAACGTTTTTCTTCTTATGCACTAAACATGAATACTGAAATAAGTGAATAAAAGGCTCCTAGAGTAATAGAGGGATTGAAATGATGATGAAGACCTAGGCATTTTTAATGATAACCACAAAAACGAGATACATCACGAAAACCGGCAACATTTTTATAGAGTATAAAAAGCAATAAAACCACGAAATACTCCATAAACATAACTTAGGGAGGATAGACTTCATATTAGGCATTCTTAGGATTGAAGACCTCTCAAAACAGTAAGCTGAACACATCGAAAAGCTATAAAAACTTAGTTGGAATATTTTGCAGACTGTTCTGCTTGCAGAATAATTGAAAAGTGAATCTGTTTCCTATGTGGGCTCCAATGCACATGCGCGGGCATGCTTAGTGACAGGCATCACCAGGGAGTGAGTACAGACTGGTGCCAGTCTTTATCAGGCTATATGCTGGGGGTGTACCCTACAAGTAGCGTGGCTGAGGGTATATATTAATATGGAATAGGCATATAGAGGAATGTAAGCAAGCATAAAAATCTTATTCTGGTGGCTAAATGCAGATTAGTTGATTTAGCAAGTAGTGATTGAATGGTAAGTATGTTTTATAGTGGTTAATAAAACCACAGACAAACCCGCAAGGGGGTCTGTGGGGGGTTTCAGAGTATATAAATAGATTCCAAAATGGGTAAAAAAGTGGGCAGGGCCTAACTAGAAATGGGTGGAGTATAGCAAGAAATGGATCCCTCTCTTATCCCAGCAAGACACGTGTGTAATTCTAGTTTAATGGACAAGCAGATTTCTTGCTGAGTAAGTAAAATCTCAATGCTAAATGCTACAAGTGCATGTAAAAAATTTGATTTTGAACCTGGAATATACATGCTTATCTTTGAAGGTTGTATACTTAGGGTCGCACGGTTTGGCGTAACACAATATTGGTTTCGATGTGACTTTTCATATCAATTTTAACCGAACGTCGGTTTTATGGGTGACTTCTGATATAGGTGTATGTCAAGAAAAAGTTGAAATCAAATCTCTAAAATGCTTAAACAACAATCGTCAACAACACAAAAATAGGACACAATTTCCTGGTACAAATTTTTGCCACCTTACACATGATGTCCATATTTGCGGGAGTGAACTTATCATCTGAGACCACCTAAATATTAGGTATTCTGTAATAACCATCATTTATTACAGTAAAATTAATCTAAAATTTTGCCTGTCACGTCGTCGTCATGAAAAAATACAAATCACATGATTTTAGGAATTTGCTAAGATTCAATTCCAGTACTTAGAGTGTCTGTGACTCACTGGCTGTGGGATGGACTCAGAACTTAGAAATTACTATAGATGATTGTTGTGTGATGGTGGCTGAGTACTGTACTTTAGATCCAATCCACACCTGGAACTGCGTCATACAAGGAAGCTGGGATCACTCAGTTATCTTGCTCACTCGCGCTGGTACATGAGATCTCGTGAGAATATGAATGTGCATCTTCAAGCAAACTCTTCCATGAATAGTTCAACGAATAAATGTCAGAACTCTTTTTGATCACATGACCTGGTTGGTATTATTAGCCTGTTAAACTCACATGCTAGTCAATAAACGAAATCTAGGATTTCTTTTTTCACGAGAGAGTTGATACTTACCTCCCTAATACTTTTGATATTGCTAAATATCGGCTTTCACTCAATAAACACTCAGATTAAAACAGTTAGGTGCCCCTACTGGGCAGGGAGTCAGAGCGTAGTCTGGCGGATGCCAGCCCCACCACCGCGCATGCGCAGACTAGCACTTCCTCTGACTAATTTATTGGCTGATACACATGCAACTATTAACAGCCTGAAGACCGAGCCTCTGTGGGGTGGAGAGGCCGGGTCCGTATCTAGGGAGGTAAGTATCAACTCTCTCGTGAAAAGAGAAATCCTAGATTTCGTTTATTTCACATCAAGAGTATACTTACCTCCCTAATACTTTTGATATTGCCAGAATTCGACAGTGAATTCGGCGGGAGGGAGGCGAGGTCAAAAGACTAGCTCATCCCTATACGCTTTTCTGCGTTTAAGGCACTTAAACTTCTGAAGCTGTATGAAACAGTCAGGATTTGACTAACCATCGGAGAACACCACCGATGTATGAGAGATGACCGAATGTCATATGCGCTCCCACCCCCCTCCTTCCTGGGAGGAAGAGTCGAATGACCTCAATGTCCTATACGCTCTCTACGTACAAGTGCCATGTACTACAGGACAGAGACGAAAAAACTCCATTTTCGTATACTCTCAACAATGAACCACATAAATACACAAAACCATCATCATATTAATAACGGGTAACGTGACAAGACAATCAACAATGGACAACTCATACACAAGACTGACCTTGTTGAAATGGCTGCTGACATCCTCTTCCCATTGGTGAAGAACGATGCAGTCCCAAAAAAGTGGTTGTTTCCATAAATTAATTGTGAAATATATAAGCAATGAGGAAACCCCATCAAAAATATAAGCCTAGTTATCTTTTCAAAATCGACAAGGCGAGAGGATTAGAGGTGTCACGGAGATAATGGTCTGTAAAACTTGACTCACAGTGCCACTGAGCCACCGACATAATATCATCCACAGGGACCCCATTAAATAGGGCAGTGGATGTCACTACACCGCGGACACTGTGAGCCTTGGCCACGTCAACCTGCTTCCCGGTGGCGGATTTATGACAAAACTGAATGCATTCTACAATCCACCTGGAAATGGTGTCCTTAGAAGCCCTGCCATGGGGTTCAATATATGACAACCATAACGCCGACTGGTCGGTGCGCCACTCCGATGTACGTTGTTTGTACCGGAGAAGCGCCCGGACGGGACACCATGCTTTAGAATTAGGATCATATCTAGTTAAAGCAGGCAAAACAATAGGTTGACGTGGATATTTCAACGACTGATTCTTAGCCAAGAAATTAATCCTAGGTAGCAGCTTAAGGCCTTCCCCTGAAACCACAAAACGGTCATCCTCGGCTGATAAGGCATGAATTTCACTTCTACGCCTAGCCGAGGCCGCAGCAATTAAAAACACAGTCTTCAGTGTTAATAGTTTCATAGAAATGGAACTAAGTGGTTCAAACGGCTTATCACCTAGTACTTGAAGCACTAGGGATAAACTCCAAGACGGAATCACAGGGGGATTCCTTGGTCTTAGATTGCCCATGCCTTTAATTAATACATTCAATGTATTTACTTCATCACTTCCCCTCTTAGCCAAGCAAGGAATAACAGACATTAAAGCTGACTTATAACCAGCAACAGAGTTAGGCTTGAGGCTATAGGCATCATACAGGTGACAGAGGAAATCAGCTACTACCTGAATAGATGAATCCATTGGATCAATACATCTTTTTGAGCACCATTCTGCAAATCTGTTGATTTTATAATTATATGCTCTGGAGGTTGACCCCCTCCTGGCTTTGGCCATAAACATGGCTGCTTGCTCAGAAAAGCCCTCCTTAATTCTAGATTCCTTGACAACATCCACGCAGTCAATCTGAACATTGACGGATTGTTGTGAAGGGCCTTGCCCTGGAAGATAATATCGTCCATCAGAGGCAGAGGAACCGGATTGCAGACCAGAAGGTCCAGCAGATCCGTATACCATGATCGGCTTGGCCAATCCGGGGCGATCAGAAGCACTTGGCATTCCTCTTGTCTGATTTTCTGAAGAATTTTTGGAATCAGGATTGCTGGAGGGAATGCGTATGCATACATTCTCCCCCAGCTGATATCTAACGCATCTGTTGCGAAAGCGCTTGGATCCGGAATCGGAGAGACGTACGTCGTCATCTTCGCATTCTTCTTCGTTGCGAACAAATCGATGTTGGGTTTCCCCCAATGGTCGAACAGACGATCCGCCACACATTGATTTAGTTGCCATTCCGTGGGTAAAACACTCATCCTTCGGCTCAATGAGTCTGCTAGCAGATTTAACCTTCCCGGAATATGAACTGCTTTCAAGGTAATCTGGTGATCCAGGCACCAACAAAGCAGTCTCCATGTCATCATACAGAGACTGGGCGACTTCGTTCCGCCCTAGCGGTTTATGTAAGTCACAACTGTTGAGTTGTCTGAACGAATAAGAACAATCTTGCCCTGAACTTTCTGTAAGAAATGTTCCAGGCCCAGGACTACTGCTCTTAGCTCCAGTAGATTTATATGTTCCTTTGACTGTTCCGGATTCCAAAGCCCTGATATCGTGGATTCTTCCAGGCAAGCCCCACAGCCCTCCATCGATGCATCTGTATACACAGTCACCTGAGGGTGGGGAGGGGTTAGCATAACCCCCACCAAGAGATTCTCTGTGTCCAACCACCATTGCAGGTGATGAATCAGAGGCGCCAACACTGACACGTTCGAGTCCAGCGAACCTGTACTCTGGGTCCATTGTGTCATGAGAAATAACTGGATCGGCCGCCTGCGTAAGGCGGCCTGAGGAATGACTGGTTCCAATGAAACCATCAACCCCAGCATTCTCAAGTAAACCCGTGCCAGGACATGACGACTGTCGCACACTGACTGAATTAATGAGATGAGTTTCTGAACTCTCTCCTGAGTAGGAAAAACATATCCTGTCTCTAGATCGAAGAACATCCCCAGGTAAACAAACTTCTGGGATGGAGTCAGCTCTGATTTTGGGAAATTGATCATCCAGCCCAAGTCTGTGAGAGTCTTCAAAACAATCTCCAGACTGGCCGATAAACTTTCCTGGGTGTGCGCTTTCAACAGCCAGTCGTCTATGTACGTGTGGACTGCTATGCTTCTCCTGCGGAGGTATGCGGTGATCGCAAGAACCACACGGGTGAAAACCCGAGGAGCCGTGGAAATTCCGAAGGGTAACACCCTGAATTCCCACTGTCTGCCCTGGAATGCAAATCTCAGGAAGCGACGGAAACTCCTGTGTATGGGGATGTGGAAATAAGCGTCCTTCAAATCTATCGACGCTGTCCACATTCCCCTCTCTAACCCCGCCAGCACCGAGCGCACAGTCTCCATCTTGAAACTGGGCGTCTCTATGAACTTGTTCAATGGCTTGAGGTTGAGAATTGGTCTCCACCCTCCGGTGTTTTTTGTTACTAAGAACAGGGTTGAATAGAAGCCCGGACACCTCTGTGCCGGCTGAATAGCTCCTTTTTGTATGAGGGAATTTATTTCCTCCTCGATACACAACCTTTGCTCTGGATCTCTCGGATTTGGAGTCCAGATCGGCACTAGAGACAGTCGCGATGGCGGGCCTGTCATCCAATCGGGATGATACCCGACTGAAAGCCATCGCAAGACTAAACGGTCCTGAGTTAACCGTTCCCACTCTTGCATGTGGTCGGCTAGCCGGCCTCCCACCGGTCCACCTAGGGATAGAGGTGGACATAAGGAGTGCAAGAGCGGCACTGTCTCCTTTGCCAGAAACACCGGCGCGGTTCTCACCGCGGTAACCGTCCCATCAGGAACGATTACCCCGCCCAGATCCTCGCGCGCCACGACCAGCACCGCGCGCACCTCGGTGCGCGGGCGGCTGCCTGGCTGACTGCGCCCGAGGAGCCTGCGCCCCCCCCTCGCTGCTGGCCGAATCGCACGCGGCCGAGGCCGACGCTGCGATGGTGGTTGGCCTCTGACCTGGCCACCACCACCTCGAGCCTGCAGGGGACGATATGCAGGGGGTGCGGCGCGAACGTTAGCACGACGAAGCACCTCAAACTGCTCGCGCAGCGCCCTCTGGTTATTGACCAGAGTAACCGTCTCCTGGACGTGCCTACATCCCTCACCTCCAAAGAGACCAGGACCTGTCATAGGCGTACGCAGTAGCCTATTGTACAGGTCCTGGGACGGGCACAGATTGTCCAAGGCAAATGTGCGCCTTGCCCGGACACTCCTGGTCACCGCCCGCGTCATACAGTCCAGAGCCAGGTTGATACCATCCTGGATGGCTCGCTGGACTGTGACCGGACTTGGCTGGCGCGATGCGGATGCTGTTACTACCCCTTGTAACAGCTGGGAGACGTGGGACAGAGCGGCAATCGAAACCCTCCCACTCTCCTCCGCATCACGCAACGCGGTATTTGCTGAACACAACGCGTTCGAACACAAGACTCCCGTGTCAGAACGGGAGCCTGGCCGCGCATCCTCACCCAAAGCCGCGCGGTCATCCACGCTCGGCTTAGGTACCACACCGTACCGCTGGTAATCCAGGGGCACAATGCGGCAACGCCTGGCCACCTCGCGCGGGGCCTTAGCGAGACGTCCACTCGATTTAATGGACGTCTCCGCCGCCTCGAACATGTCAACGACATGCTCTGCCAGCGGCAGAGAAGGCATAGCGTTAGCAGTAGGCTTACCAGCTAACCACGGCCTGTGATCACGCTGGCTAGCCGACTGCTCCACGGGCAGATCTGGTCTAACACTCACCAACCACTGGCAAGCGTCAGACCAATCCTCCTCCGTGGCTAGCTGCGAGCGCTCTACAAGACGGGGGCCTTCGTCTTCCTCCTGAGCGCAAGCAACAGAGCTTGACGGCGGATACGCTGATATCCCTGGCAAGCCAGGGAGAGCATGCGGGGCCTGATAACACCGGCATGCTAATCTCACTGGCTTGACCAGGAGCAGGCGCCGTGGTAGAGCGCGGGGCATATACCGCCCCACCACGGCCCCGGCCAGCACCAGCGACACTCTCGGCAAGCCGAGGTATGCGGTAACGCTGGCCCTCAGCGCCCAGGGCCACAGTCTGAACCGTGGATTCTACCCCTGGGAGAGTAGAACCGTGGAATAAGTCGCCTGTATTCCCCGTGAGGGGTGCACAGGCGTCATAATCCATGGCCACGTCCTCAGACGGCGACCCCAACAGGTAATCCTCATCCTCCTGGCCAGACAGATTAGACTCCAGGTCAGCAAAGAGAGCTAACCCGGACTGGCCAGGGAAGGTGCCATACGAGGTACTGGCACCCGCGGCGTGCGGATATCCCTGGACTGATAAGCAGCCCGCGGGTTCCAGCGACAACCGTCCACGGTCCCTATTCGGCGCAGCACTAAGCCTGCTGCCAGGGTCGTGGAACGCCCCCTCTAATGGGGCCACCTCTGAATCTTCGAACAACGGAAGCGTACTAAGGAAAGGTGATTCAGAGGTGGGGATTACCTGCTCCGAAGCAGATGATGAGGCCAGCAAAGGATTTGGTCCAGGAAGCATGCCACGAAGCAACTCTGGAACCAAATCCTTTATTGTCCTCCTCATCTCTCCCAACATCTCGGTCCGGAAAGCCTCCATGTCCACCGCGGACGAGGCCTTCCTCTTACCCTTCTTACTCACAACCTCTCTTTTCTGCTTCTTCTTGTCCTCCTCCACCACCTTGTCCTTCGCCTGCAAGCACAAGAATTCGGACATTAGCTCGCCCCCCCCCCCCCCCCCCAGTGCTTACATATCTCGCAATTAAGCAAGGGACCACAGGGGCTACACTGATAACAGAGATGAGGCACAAACTTGTCCTTCAAAAACCGTCCACAGGACGCACAACCAGATCTCTGAAACAGGGCAAAGGACGAGGAGTATGAGCAATCTAGTTAAGCTCAGAAACTCACCAACTCAAGAGAAGGAAATGATCATAAAGATCAATATTAATCAGAAAACCAGCTTCGGATAACTTTAATTGTTAATAAAGAGCAAGGCTGATTATGACGTCATTAATCCTATGACAGGAAAAAATCGATCCCCAACAAACATCCAAGTGCAAGGACGAATTGTATCTCTAACCAGAACATGTGCAGAATGGACATTTCGACTACACAACCATCAGATATATACTGATAACAATGGCAAATACTGTTAATTATCTCCCTTTCCTCTAAATAATTAACATCACCTCATATCAATAATTAGATACCTGACACTTTTGTATAGACAAACCATCCAACGTGATGAACTGGAGCACTCCACCAACTGAACGCCTCTTAACTCTCTCCACCTCAAGGGGAAGGAATTGGATCAAGAGGGCAAAGTGAGAAGACCTTTATACTAGGCCTCCGACTCACTGGACATAAAATTTTTGGTTAGATAACCTAACAGTATTAGTAGGAAATGGAACCATGGTGGAGAGACACAAACCCTCTGCTGATGTGATGTCCATTATATGTCGTCACACAGACCTGTGGACATAAACACAAAGAGAGATTAGTATGATATAGCACCTAGTTGAAATAAACCAACTAAACAAGGCGCTTATCACGGTAAGCGCGAGTCCCGGAAACACATTACACCGGGGACAAACTCGCTAATTTTACTAGAAGTCACCTGATTTAAAGGTCCTGGGCCCTCCTCTGGCGAAGTCATCCTTCCTGCCATCTTTATCAGGGATAAACACTTCCAAATTTTCACAAAAACACTAAGAATTGAGCGAAGAAAAGCACTTAGCACAAAAACATGTGTAGACTCTCTGCCAATAAATTAGCAAAGAGGAAGTGCTAGTCTGCGCATGCGCGGTGGTGGGGCTGGCATCCGCCAGACTACGCTCTGACTCCCTGCCCAGTAGGGGCACCTAACTGTTTTAATCTGAGTGTTTATTGAGTGAAAGCCGATATTTAGCAATATCAAAAGTATTAGGGAGGTAAGTATACTCTTGATGTGAAAAAAGAGTTTGTGTTAGACACAACGGGGGCACAAAAAGACATTCCTGCTTTCAACAGTCTATCAAAAGTGTGTATTAGATTTTTAACATCATGTGTTTATAACAAAGATCATAAAACGTCGTTAGCCATGATGCGATTAGATAAACAATGCTCATTCGTAGGGAAAAAATTATTCTTCATATAGTCACACGAGAGGCCTGCAGTGATTGGATAATTGTTGTTGTGCTAGCCAATAAGAAAACAGGAATTAAATGTTCAGTGGAAGCAGCCTAAATCCTATAGATATTTCCCAGAAAAACATGTCTTAGGCATCAATCATCACTCATTGCACTTTTCACGATTGTCGCTGGTTAACATATGTTCATATTCGGTTTTTTCTATATTTATATTTTATAAGCAGTTTTAAACAGTCAGTGTGTGATATCGGTTTTCAATATGGTATCAGTATATCGAGCAGCACTACATATACTCACAATTATTTGATGTGGGTCATAGTTGATCTCTATGAATTCAGGAGGCATCAGTGGCAATGATAGTGCGCAGTCAGATAATGGAGGAATGGAAAGTGTAAGCGTTGGCTCCTGACATGCTAATGATGGCGCAGTAATAGCCAGCGATGATTGTAGTTCAGGTGCATTACATACAGCAGGGCTTCTATTCAAGCTTTTCTCAGAACTTACTGCCTCAAACACACTTCCATTAGCAACAGGTTCCTTTATAGATGTATTAGTCAAGCGGTTAATATCATGAAGAGGTGACTTTCCACTCTGATCTGATAGTGCAACAAAATTATCACCTAACATAGTACTTTGTTCAGATGACTCGGCACTGTTTTCAGCACATTTTAAATGTTGGGTCACATCATATGTTGGTGGATATTTATCAAAACCATTCTGCACACCATCTTCGCATATAGCCTGCATTCCATTACACAACAAAGAATCTGAAGAGTTCATGTTCTGTATATGTTCGGATCCAAGTCCGAGCTTTTCTTGCAGAGCAATCCACAAGCCTTCCATCCATGGCTCAACAACCACTTCAAGCCTGCAAAAACAACAAAGCTATCAGCTTAAACTTGATAGAGAATAAACGAAATCTAGGATTTCTTTTTTCACGAGAGAGTTGATACTTACCTCCCTAATACTTTTGATATTGCTAAATATTGGCTTTCACTCAATAAACACTCAGATTTAAAACAGTTAGGTGCCCCTACTGGGCAGGGAGTCAGAGCGTAGTCTGGCGGATGCCAGCCCCACCTCCGCGCATGCGCAGACTAGCACTTCCTCTGACTAGATTATTGGCTGACACACATGCAACTATTAAGAGCCTGAAGACCGAGCCTCTGTGGGGTGGAGAGGCCGGGTCCGTATCTAGGGAGGTAAGTATCAACTCTCTCGTGAAAAAAGAAATCCTAGATTTCGTTTATTTCACTTCAAGAGTATACTTACCTCCCTAATACTTTTGATATTGCCAGAATTCGAAAGTGAATCTGGCGGGAGGGAGGCGAGGTCAAAAGACCAGCTCATCCCTATACGCTTTTCTGCGTTTAAGGCACTTAAACTTCTGAAACTGTAAGAAAAAACAGTCAGGTTTTGACTAACCATCGGATAACACTACCGATGTATGAGAGATGACCGAATGTCACATGCGCTCCCCCCCCCCTCCTTCCTGGGAGGAAGAGTCGCCTGACCTCAATGTCCTATACGCTCTCTACGTACAAGTGCCATGTACTACAGGACAGAGACGAAAAAACTCCATTTTCGTAACTCTCAACAATGAACCACACAAATACACAAACCATCACCATATTAATAACGGGTAATCGTGACAATACAATCAACAACGGACAACACATGAACAAGACTGACCTTGTTGAAAATGGCTGCTGACATCATCTTCCCATTGGTAAAGACTGATGCAGGCCCAAAAAAGTGGGTGTTTCCATAAATTAATTGTGAAATATATAAGTAATGAGGGAAAAACCGACAAGGCGAGAGGATTAGAGGTGTCACGGAGATAATGGTCTGTAAAACTTGACTCACAGTGCCACTGAGCCACCGACATAATATCATCCACAGGGACCCCATTAAATAGGGCCGTGGATGTCACTACGCCGCGGACACTGTGAGCCTTGGCCACGTCAACCTGCTTCCCGGTGGCGGATTTATGGCAAAACTGAATGCATTCCACAATCCACCTGGAAATGGTGTCCTTAGAAGCCCTGCCATGGGGTTCAATATATGACAACCATAACGCTGACTGGTCGGTGCGCCACTCCGCCGTACGTTGTTTGTACCGGCGCAGCGCCCGGACGGGACACCATGCTTTAGAATTAGGATCATATCTAGTTAAAGCAGGCAAAATAATAGGTTGACCTGGATATTTCAACGACTGATTTTTAGCCAAGAAATTAATCCTAGGTAGCAGCTTAAGGCCTTCCCCTGAAACCACAAAACGGTCATCCTCGGCTGATAAGGCATGAATCTCACTCCTACGCCTAGCCGAGGCCGCAGCAATTAAAAACACAGTCTTCAGTGTTAATAGTTTCATAGAAATGGAACTAAGTGGTTCAAAAGGCTTATCACCTAGTACTTGAAGCACTAGCGATAAACTCCAAGATGGAATCACAGGTGGATTCCTTGGTCTTAGATTGCCCATGCCTTTAATTAATACATTTAATGTATTTACTTCATCACTTCCCCTCTTAGCCAAGCAAGGAATAACAGACATTAATGCTGATTTATAACCAGCAATAGAGTTAGGCTTGAGGCTATAGGCATCATAGAGGTGACAGAGGAAATCAGCTACTACTTGAATAGATGAATCCATTGGATCAATACATCTTTTTGAGCACCATTCTGCAAATCTGTTGATTTTATAATTATATGCTCTGGAGGTTGACCCCCTCCTGGCTTTGGCCATAAACATGGCTGCTTGCTCAGAAAAGCCCTCCTTAATTCTAGATTCCTTGACAACATCCACGCAGTCAATCTGAACATTGACGGATTGTTGTGAAGGGCCTTGCCCTGGAAGATAATATCGTCCATCAGAGGCAGAGGAACCGGATTGCAGACCAGAAGGTCCAGCAGATCCGTATACCATGATCGGCTTGGCCAATCCGGGGCGATCAGAAGCACTTGGCATTCCTCTTGTCTGATTTTCTGAAGAATTTTTGGAATCAGGATTGCTGGAGGGAATGCGTATGCATACATTCTCCCCCAGCTGATAGCTAACGCAACTGTTGCGAAAGCGCTTGGATCCGGAATCGGAGAGACGTACGTCGTCATCTTCGCATTCTTCTTCGTTGCGAACAAATCGATGTTGGGTTTCCCCCAATGGTCGAACAGACGATCCGCCACACATTGATTTAGTTGCCATTCCGTGGGTAAAACACTCATCCTTCGGCTCAATGAGTCTGCTAGCAGGTTTAACCTTCCCGGAATATGAACTGCTTTCAAGGTAATCTGGTGATCCAGACACCAACAAAGCAGTTTCCATGTCATCATACAGAGACTGGGCGACTTCGTTCCGCCCTGGCGGTTTATGTAAGTCACAACTGTTGAGTTGTCTGAACGAATAAGAACAATCTTGCCCTGAACTTTCTGTAAGAAATGTTCCAGGCCCAGGACTACTGCTCTTAGCTCCAGTAGATTTATATGTTCCTTTGACTGTTCCAGATTCCAAAGCCCTGATATCGTGGACTCTTCCAGGCAAGCTCCCCAGCCCTCCATCGATGCATCTGTATACACAGTCACCTGAGGGTGGGGAGGGGTTAGCAAAACCCCCGGCAAGAGATTCTCTGTATTCAACCACCATTGCAGGTGGTGAATGAGAGGCACCAACACTGACACATTCGAGTCCAGCGAACCTGTACTCTGGGTCCATTGTGTCATGAGAAATAACTGGATCGGCCGCCTGCGTAAGGCGGCCTGAGGAATGACTGGTTCCAATGAAACCATCAACCCCAGCATTCTCAAGTAAACCCGTGCCAGGACATGACGACTGTCGCACACTGACTGAATTAATGAGATGAGTATCTGAACTCTCTCCTGAGTAGGATAAACATATCCTGTCTCTAGATCGAAGAACATCCCCAGGTAAACAAACTTCTGGGATGGAGTCAGCTCTGATTTTGGGAAATTGATCATCCAGCCTAAGTCTGTGAGAGTTTTCAAAACAATCTCCAGATTGGCCGACAAACTTTCCCGGGTGTGCGCTTTCAACAGCCAGTCGTCTATGTACGTGTGGACTGCTATGCTTCTCCTGCGGAGGTATGCTGTGATCGCAAGAACCACACGGGTGAAAACCCGAGGAGCCGTGGAAATTCCGAAGGGCAACACCCTGAATTCCCACTGTCTGCCCTGGAATGCAAATCTCAGGAAGCGACAGAAACTCCCGTGGATGGGGATGTGGAAATAAGCGTCCTTCAAATCTATCGACGCCGTCCACATCCCCCTCTCCAACCCCGCCAACACCGAGCGCACCGTTTCCATCTTGAAACTGGGCGTCTCGATGAACTTGTTCAATGGCTTGAGGTTGAGAATCGGTCTCCACCCTCCGGTGCGTTTTGTTACTAAGAACAGGGTTGAATAGAAGCCCGGACACCTTTGTGCCGGCTGAATAGCTCCTTTTTGTACGAGGGAATTTATCTCCTCCTCGATACACAACCTTTGCTCTGGATCTCTCGGAATGGGAGTCCAGACTGGCACTAGAGACAGTCGCGACGGCGGGCCTGTCATCCACTCTGGATGATACCCGACGGAAAGCCATCGCAAGACTAAACGGTCCTGAGTTAACCGTTCCCACTCTTGCATGTGGTCGGCTAGCCGGCCTCCCACTGGTCCACCTAGGGACCGCGGTGGACACAAGGCATGCAAGAGCGGCACTGTCTCCGTCGCCATACACACCGGAGTGGTTCTTACCGCGGTAAGCGTCCTGTCAGGACCGATAACCACGCCCAGATCCTCGCGCGCCCCGCCCCGCCCCGCGCGCACCTTGGTGCGCGGGCGGCTGCCTGGCTGACGGCGCCTGAGGAACCTGCGCCCCCCTCGCTGCTGGCCGAATCGCACGCGGCCGAGGCCGACGCTGCGACGGTGGCTGGCCTCTGACTTGGCCAGCACCACCTCGAGCCTGCAGGGGACGATACGCAGGGGCCGCGGCGCGAACGTTAGCACGACGCAGCACCTCAAACTGCTCGCGCAGCGCCCTCTGGTTATTCACCAGGGTGACCGTCTCCTGGAGGTGGCGACATCCCTCACCTCCAAAAAGACCAGGACCCGTCATAGGCGTACGGAGTAGCCTATTGTACAGGTCCTGAGACGGGCACAGATTGTCCAGGGCAAACGTGCGTCTTGCCCGGACACTCCTGGTCACCGCCCGAGTCATACAGTCCAGCGCCAGGTTAATACCATCCTGGATGGCTCGCTGGACCGTGACCGGGCTTGGCTGGCGCGATGCGGATGCCGTTACTACCCCCTGTAACAGCTGGGAGACGTGGGACAGAGCGGCAATCGAAGCCCTCCCACTCTCCTCCGCATCACGCAACGCGGTATCCGCCGAACGCAACGCGTTCGAACACAAGACCCCCGTGTCAGAACGGGAGCCTGGCCGCGCATCCTCACCCAAAGCCGCGCGGTCATCCACGCTGGGCTTGGGTACCACACCGTACCGCTGGTAATCCAGGGGCACGATGCGACAACGCCTGGCCACCTCGCGAGGGGCCTTCGCGAGACGTCCACTCGAGTTAATGGACGACTCCGCCGCCTTGAACATGTCAACGACATGCTCCGCCAGCGGCAGAGAAGGCATAGCGTTAGCAGTCGGTTTCCCAGCTAACCACGGCCTGTGGTCACGCTGGCTAGGCGACTGCTCCACGGGCAGATCAGGCCTAACGCTCACCAACCACTGGCAAGCGTCAGACCAATCCTCCTCCGTGGCTAACTGCGAGCGCTCTACAAGACGGGGTCCTTCGTCTTCCTCCTGAGCGCAAGCAGCAGAGCTTGACGGCGGGTACGCTGATACACCTGGCAAGCCAGGGAAAACATGCGGGCCTGATAGCACCGGCATGACAATATCACTGGTTTGACCAGGAGCAGGCACCGTGGCAGAGCGCGGGGTATATACCGCCCCACCACGGGCCCGGCCAGCACCAGCAACACCCTCGGCAAGCCGAGGTATGCGGTACCGCTGGCCATCAGCAGCGCCCTGGGCCACCACCTGAGCCGCGGACTTTACTCCAGGGTGAGTAACACCGTGGAAGAAGCCGCCTGTATTCCCCGCGAGGGGTGCACAAACGTCTTCATCCATGTCCACGTCGTCAGACGGCGACCCTAGCAGGTAATCCTCATCACCCTGGTCAGAAAGATTAGACCCCGGGTCAGCAAAGAGAGCTAACCCGGGCTGACCAGGAACGGTGCCATAGGAGGTACTGGCCACCGCGGCATGCGGATACCCCTGGACTGATAAGCAGCCCGCGGGTTCCAGCGACAACCGTCCACGGTCCCCTCTCGGCGCGGCAATAAGCCTGCTGCCAGGGTCGTGGAACGCCCCCTCTAATGGGGCCACCTCTGAATCGTCGAACAACGGAAGCGGTCTAAGGAAAACCGATCCAGAGGCGGGGATTACCTGCTCCGAAGCCGATGATGAGGACAGTAAAGGATTTGGTCCAGGAAGCATGCCACGAAGCAACCCTGGAACCAAATCCTTTACTGTCCTCTTCATCTCTCCCAACATCTCGGTCCGGAAGGCCTCCATATCCACCGCGGACGAGACCTTCCCCTTACCCTTCCTACTTACAACCTCTCGTTTCCGCTTCTTCTTCTTCTCCTCCTCTACCACCTTGTCCGTCGCCTGTAAGCAGCACAAGAATTCGGACATTAACTCGCCCCCCCAGTGCTTACATATGTCACAATTAACCAAGGGACCACAAGGGCTACATTGATAGCACAGATGAGGCCAGAACTTTTCATGTAGAAAACGTCCACAGGACGCGCAACCCGGTCCCTGAAACAGGGCAAAGGACAAGGAGTATGAGCAAACTAGTTAAGCTTAGACACTCAAACCAACTCAAAGAGAAGGAAAACGATCATAAAGATCAATATACATCAGAAACCAGCATAGCGACTTGAATTGCTGATAAATACATAGCCAGGCTGATTATGACGTCATTAATCCCGTGACAGGAAAAATTCGATCCCAACAAAACATCCAAGTGCAAGGACGAATTGTATGCTGAATGGATACGTCGACTACACAACCATCAGATACATATAGATAACTCTTTTCTGGCAAAAATGTTAATTATCTCCCTTTGCTTGTTTACTATAATTAACATCACCACATTATCAATAACTAGATACCTGACACTTGTATAGACAAACCATCCAACGTGACGAACCGGAGAACTCCACCATCTGCACGCCTCTTAACTCTCTCCACCTCATGGGGAAGGAATTGGATCAAGAGGGCAAAGTGAGAAGACCTTTATACTAGGCCTCCAACTCACTGGACATAATTTTTCATTTGGTTAGATAACCTAACAGTATTAGTAGGAAATGGAACCATGGTGGAGAGAAAACTAACTCTCTGCTGCTGTGATGTCACCACCTAGCGTCATACAGACCTGTGGACATAAACAGAAAGAGAAATTAGCCTTAGGTAGCACCGAGTTGACATAAACCAACTAACCAAGGCGCTTATCACGGTAAACGCGAGTCCCGGAAACACAATACACCGGGAAGAAAACTCGCTAATTTTACTAGAAGTCACCTGATTTAAAGGTCCTAAGTCCTCCTTTGGCGAAGTGTTCCTTCCTGCCATCCAAAAAAGTGACTAACACTCCAAAATAACACCACTTAAACAGTTTAAGAATAAGAAAAAGCTATTGCACAAAAAGACATGTGTGATCTCTCTGCCAATAATCTAGCAAAGAGGAAGTGCTAGTCTGCGCATGCGCGGAGGTGGGGCTGGCATCCGCCAGACTACGCTCTGACTCCCTGCCCAGTAGGGGCACCTAACTGTTTTAAATCTGAGTGTTTATTGAGTGAAAGCCAATATTTAGCAATATCAAAAGTATTAGGGAGGTAAGTATACTCTTGAAGTGAAAGTGATCTATCTGAACACTTTAACACGCGTATCAGCCAATAACGGCTTCCGCAATAGTCTTGAGAAATGTCCTTTTGCAGACCAAGAGAAGAGGATTTGTGACAAATTACCACTGGAATGACTGGCTCGATAACGGAGCCAGCCATTCTAGTGGTAAGTTTTCAAAAATAGCCTTCTCTTGGTCTTCAAATGGACATTTTCTATGAGAAAATTGAAATTTTCTTGAACAAATTCGAGGGTTAAATAGGATCATAAACAAGAATTAGATTTAAAAAAAAGAAAAGTATGCGCGATTTTATCCTACATTATTTTATAAATTTTAATAATTTGACAAATTTTCGAACTCTGTCACTGTTAAAATTCTGGTTAAAGTCATGAATTTTGACACACCATAAAATCCACGGTATGATATCATCAAGTGAATAGCAGCCAGCCACATGCGTTTCAAGTAAAGCATCTTATACAACTATAAAGCGGGACATCAGTTTGGATTTATTAAACACTAGTGTTTCCTTTGCATCTCATTAATATGATGGTGTATGAATGAACAGTTGTGACCCATCAAGCATCAACAACAAAACACTATTTACGCGATGATGTCATGTGACAACAATCGTTCATGCAATGACGTCACTACTTGATTCTCATGAGAAATTGAAAAAAATGACTTTCTGTGGCAAAATTTAGTATTAACTATTAAGGAATTTGATAAAATGCAAATAATATTTTATTTTATTTAAAGTATACAAAAGCACCATTTGGCATGCTGTGACTGTTCTCTATTTATGTTGCCGTTAACCAATTCAACCTCGAAATCACAGTACCGTAGTATAGTAACGCCAACCCTTAAGAGAAGATCTTACAGGGCAGCAAAAGCTCACCACCTAGGGGTGAGTGCGGGGAATAATAAATTTCTAACATAATCTGATATTAAAGGAAAACTCATCATTTTAAATACTAATTAGCTTACAAGTCAAAATTAAGTTAATGTTTCCAAATAAAAACAAGAAGCATGTTAATTAGCCTAATCATATCCGCCAAATTTCGGCCAAATCCATTCAGCGGTTCTGGAGAAGTCATTTTCGCAAAAACTAGGTCATCCAAGATGGCCACCGAACCATTTGGCCAATCAAGTTCCCATGAACAAACTTGGTTCAACTCTTGCCATAGATGATATGTCATGAGTTTTGAATCAATCCGCCATGCGATTTCGGATTAGAAGATTTTTAAAGATGTTTCTAAAAATCGGCCATAATCCAAGACAGCTGCCGGCCAAATTGGCCAATCAACTTCGTTTGAACAAATTTGAATCTTTATGCCCTAAGGATGCTTCCTGCCACATATAATTGAAATCAGCCCAGTGGTTCTTGAGAAGTCGTTTAAAGGAAAAGTTGACGGATGACTGACGGACAGATGACGGACACATGACAGATGGTGGCCATGGCATAAGGTCACTTGGCCTTTTAGGCAAGGTGAAGTAAAAATGTGACATTTGAAATAACATTTGTATCTCTTTAACTATACAACACTTTAATGGTCAAGCTATGGTTGGCTTCTACAGTGCTCTTTAGAAACTTTTTTTTTTTAATTTACCAATTGCATACCTGCCTCGATAATCAAGGCAGTCATACCGGCCGTAGATATATACTGGAATGTGTAGTCGATGGACCGCCATCACAAATCCCTATGCTTTCGCCAACTTTGATGTTCTGCCCCACCCACCCCCAACAACCTACCCATCCTGGGGGTGGGGTCGAAAAGCCTAATGTAAACATTGTCTCGCAATCTGCCATCAGATGGGAAACTAACATATCAAACTTGGTTGAATTCCGCCAACTTTGACTTCACACATATACACATCCCACCTCCATCCTGGCCTCACCAACATCATGGGGGCGGGTGGGGAGAGACTAATGTAAGTGTCCGCAATCATATGGATAAACCACATAAAAATTGAATTTTACCAAAGGTTTCGGAGATAGTCGGATTGAATTTTACCAAAGGTTTTGGAGATAGCCAGATGGACAGACAGATGGATGAATGAAGGCGATTGCAATATCACCACTGTTTTTTTTCAAACTATGTGGGCATAACTAGAATTGTGTATGCAAGGCAAAAATGAAACAAAATTTTATGATGTTGCAACGAATGACTTCAAGCATAATTCTACTTTCATAGATGAAGGCTAAACACAGAAGGCCTGACAATACACTTATCAGTTAATCCCATCTTATTCCAAGGAAGAATGTGTCCATGTTTGCGTCCAGTATCATTAACGAAGTTTCAGATCTAAATCATTAAGTGGCTCTAAAAGTGTTAATGTTAAAAAAAACATTGGTTTTATCAATCTCACAGTAACCATTCAACTTTGACCTTGTCGCCCTACGGTCATTGTGTCATGCCATCTCATTATAGGGAAGCAAAATGTTCTAGCTGGGTTGTAGAATGATTAACCCAATATGAGATATATTTTCAGCGCAATGTAAAATGTTATTGTTTACTTAACTACATTTTGTCATTTTTACACTGACCTTGACCTTTTGATATCAAGGAGATGGTGTCATGACAGGTTGCTATCACGAAGCATGTGTCCAACCTGTATGATTAACCAAATGTTTATATGGATAAATAACACAGGATCTTTAGTTTGATATACCATTTATTAAACTCTATAAACTTACTAATATCGTTGGCTCAACGGGCAGGCTCAGCTCCATAAACTAAACTTATTTAGGCTCATAAACATTGGCTCCGATTAGCACGGTTGTTACTAAATGTAAATGCTGAAGGAGCCTCATGTCTATGAGCCAGATGGACTTTGGCTTACTCATTACTGGTGTATAGCAAGTTACAAATTCAGTCATAGCGTATGCTGTAGACTAAGTATTGGATCTTAGTAGAAGGCTCTATTACAATTGTAGCTATGCTGTAAACTGTAATAATTCTATATTGCTACATGTCGGACCATGAGTAATAATAATGAATCCTTTGGGAAATTTAAGCTAAATGCAATTTGGCTTTAATATAGCCAAAATGTTAATGTTGGAAAAGGCTTTTTTCTTTATCAAGGTCACAATAACCTTGACATTTGACCGCAATGCCATTTCCTCTCATTATAAGGAAGCACGTGTTCAAGTTTATGTCCAGTATGATTAACCAACCATAAAATATAAACAACTAAGTTGAGATAAAAGCAAAATGTTAATGTTGAGAACAAGAGGCCCAAGGGGTCTGTATCGCTCACCTGGACCATAGGCATCTCAACTAGAATGGTCATAAACATTACGTAAAACTCTAATGAGTTGAGCAGACTTGTAACAAAAAATCAGAAGCCATGTTTCTTTATGTATCAACTTCTCTTGAACAAACTTTAATGGCCCTTAGACATCAATATCATATCCCCCAAATTTCGGCCCAATCCGTTCAGTGGCTCTAGAGACGAAGTTGCTTTCATGAAAACCAGGCCATCCAAGATGGCCACCCAACCATTTAGCAAATCAAGTTCCCTTGAACAAACTTGGTTCAGCTCGTGCCCTAAATGATATTTTATGACTTTTGAATCAAGCGCTCAGTTTCGACGAAGATTTTTAAAAACATTCATAAAAATCGACCAAAATCCAAGATGGCCACCGGACAAATTGGTTGATTGGCTTCGTTTGAACAAACTTGAATCTCTACAACCTAAGGATGCTTCCTGTAATTGAAATCGGTCCAGTAGTTCTAGAAGACATTTTAGATTTCCTATTGCTTTAGTATGGGAGCTTTGGCGGGAAAATGATCCAAGATGGCTACCAAACCGTTTATCCGATAGTTTAGAAAATTGCAAATTTGAGATAAGAATACTAAAAAAAACATATAAAACCAATTTCAGCCTCAAAATCCATCAAATAAAAAACCCAATATGGCCGCCAAGCACTATATTTTGATTAGACCACAGCGGCCATGTTTTTCGACGGATCAATTTCCCTTGAACAAACTTTAATGGCCCTTAGTCCCTAATCATATCTGCCAAATTTCGCTAAAACTAGGTCAACCAAAATGGCCGCTGAACCATTTGACCAATCAAGCTCCCCTGAAGAAACTTCATTCAGCTCTTGCCGTAGATCATATTTCACGGGGTTTGCTTCAATTCCCCCAAGCGGTTTCGGAGAAGATTTTTAAAGACATTTCCTAAAATCGTCCAAAATCCATGATGGGCACCAGCCAAATTGGCTGATCAGCTTCGTTTGAACAAACTTGGATCCCTATGCCCTAAGGATACCTCCTGCCAAATATAATTGAAATTGCCCCAGTGGTTCTTGAGAAGTCGTTTAAAGAAAAAAGTTGACGGATGGACGGACGCCGGTTTTTACTAAGGACACTTGACCTTTGATTTTTTTATCCCAAGACCACTGTTTCATACACACTCATCATAAGGAGGCATGTGAGTCCAGTTTGATTAACCCAACATGAGACATGGATCGCTAAGTTGAGATAAACACAAATGGATGGTGCCATCACCACCGGATGGTGCAGTACATTGTAATAGCTCATTTTACATTGCTTGTAATTAGACATTCACTGACCAATCTCTTTAATCATTTTGTAACAATGCAGACAAAATTTTCAATAAGAGGCCCAACGGCCCGTGACGCCCACCTGGCCCATTAGCATTAGAACCATTTGCATTTAAATAGACAAGGTGGATAATTTTATGAAAATCCAAGATGTTTTATATGCTACCACGGTACCACCATTGAATCCTTCCAGATAAATTTGGTTAAAATGTGAAAAGCAGTTTTGGAGATATGTTTTAAAGGATTTCTGGATATTTTTTGGAAAATCCAATATATCCGCACAAAAAAATGAACAATTAAAATTCTGATTTGATACGTTGAAGCCTACAGTGACAGGATAGTTCAACCCAAGTTTCCTGTTGAAATCGGGTCATACGATTAAGAGGAGTAGCATTTAAAAAAGTTCTAGAACATTTTCGGACAATCCACGATGGTCGCCACAAAATAATTAACCCATAAAAATTCTGAATGGATGTTCTGATGTAACGCCATTGAATCTTTCCAACCAAATTTGGTTGAAATCCATCAAGCGGTTAAGGTGATGCTGTTGGACAATTTCTGGTAAACTTTTCAATAAAATCAGTTTTTCACACAAAGATTGACGAATTAAAATCCTGTAAAGATGTCCTGGAGTGTAGCACCATAGTATACGTCCAGCTAAATTTACTTGAAATCCATCAATCAGTTAAGGAGATGCGCTTTGACAATTTCCGGTAAATTTTTTATAAAATCCCTCAACAGACACCCCCCGCCTTGCAGGTTGCTCTGTAGTTTTATTAACCACTATAAAACAGACTTAGCGTTCAATCACTACTTGCTAAATCAACTACTCTGCATTTAGCCACCAGAATAAGATTTTTATGCTTGCTTACATACCCCCATATGCCTATTCCATTTCAATATACCCGCAACCAGGCTACTGGTAGGGTACACCCCCAGCATATGCCCTGATAGAGACTGGCACCAGTCTGTACTCACTCCTTGGTGACACCTGTCACTAAGAATGTCTGCGCATGTGCAATGGAGACCAAATAGGAAACAGATTCACTTTTCTAAATTTAAGTGCCAAATATTATAAACAGATTCTCAAATCATTCCCAAGCGGCGGGGTGGTTGAGGCCGGGTTGTAGTGATTGAATGTTAAATATGTTTTATATTGGTTAATAAAACTACAGACCAACCCGCAAGGGGGGGTCTGTTGAGGGTTGTTATTACACCACAAAAACATCTATACCATTCAATCACTACTTGCTAAACCCGTAGATTTGGACAGTGCCCCACTTAAAAACCCTTGGTCGGTGGAGATTTGAGAATCATTAAACAAGGATAAAAATTAAACAAATCATATCCAAGTGTTAATAACAAAACATAATAGTGCATCTTAATCAATCACACAGTGATTATCAAACAAGGAAAACTTTAACCTTAAAGAAATAAACAAAACAAAAGAAAAACTCTCACCATTTCTCACAGACGCACAGTCTTAACGAAAATGGCAGGATGTGCTTGGTAAATGGTCCTCGGCTTTTTTAGTTAAAATCGTAATATTTCTAAAAAAAGTTGGCCGCTGCACTCTGGTCCTTTAAATGGAAAGAAGTAAAACTTGACTTAGATTTCCAGCCTGCGACCTGCATGACCTCGTCTAAAGATGAGCCAATGAAGAGAGCGAAAGAGGTAGCCATTCCCCTAACATCGTGAGCCTTAACATGGGATAGATTAACTTGTTCGGGAGAAGCAATCTCATAACAAAGTTTGATGATCTCACAAATCCATCTGGCAATCGTGGCCTTAGAGAGTGGTCTGGCTACCTCCTCCGCGTATGGAAGCCATAAATGGGATGGATCAGACCTTTTAAAATTGGTTCGGCGCTTGTAAATCTAATGCCCTGATGGGACACCAAAATTTGTCAGACGGCGAAAAGAAAGATAATGATTTTAAAATGGTCGGTGTAGCTGGGTAATGGTTAGACTGTGTCTTCGATAAAAAAATCCCCTCTCGGATATAAAACTAAACCGTCCCCAGATTCGATAAATCTATCCTTTTCGGCAGAAAGAGCATGAATTTCTGATCGTCTTCTAGCAGAAGCAGATGCAACAACAAAAACTGCCATAAGAGTTAAAAAATGTATACTAATAGAAGCAATAGGTTCAAAATGGTGGCCTGCAAAACCTGAAGAACAAAAGCCAAATTCCAGGAAGGTAAAGGCTTAGCTACTGGAGGACGAATATTGGCCAAACCTCTGATAAAACCATTAAGAATCTTTGTATCCTTGACACAGCATTTAAAAGACAAGGAAGCAAAGAAGCCAAAGAAAATCTATAACCCTGTGTTAGCAGATAACTATAAAGAATCAAAGAGATACGATCAAAAATCTAACACCTGGGGAATAGAAACAGAATCGGGCAAGAACCCATGGTCTGCGCACCATTCTCCAAAAATTTTGTAAACTCGACGGGGCGACTCTCTCCTGGCAGAATCAATAACTTCCTGAGATCGTGAAGAAACTTTGATCTCAGGGACTTGATGCTCGATATCCTCCAAACACACAGACTGAAGATTTCTGGAAGTCTACCAGGATATCGAGGTCTACGAACCAGATCCACTTTGGCCAAAAGGGAGGTATCAGAAGAACTTTGCAGATCTGGTCCCTGACATTCTTCAAAACCAAAGGAATCAGGATCGTTGGAGGGAATGCATAAGTGAACATTCCTGTCCAGGACTAAGACAGGGCATCCACCGCCTCAGCCTGACTGTCCGGAAAAGGAGACATAAAAGAGGAGTTCTGGGCATTCAGACAGGTCGCAAAAAGATCTACAAGGGGATGATCCATAAGCTTGAAAATCGTTCTGGCAACCGACCTCTTTAACTGCCACTCTGTGTGGGTGAATTTGCTGGGACGTGACAGCTGGTCCGCAAGAAAATTCAGACTCTCTGGGACATGAGAAAACACTAGAAGAATCTGATTCTTGCGACACCATAAGAGAAGGTTCCACACTTCTAGACAAAGGAGGGATGACCTTGTAACCCCCTGCCTGTTGATATAAGAGACCACTGTCGAATTGTCCGACCGAATCGAGACTTTTGAGACCTATCACAAGATCTGACCATGAAAGGAGAGCCTTCTTGACAGCACACAATTTCAGAATGTTGATATGAGCTGTCGACTCCCCCAGGGATCAAAGACCGGAAACCGACAGGGAGTCCCAGATTGCTCCCCATCCCTCCTGAGAAGGGATGTGAAGATAATCGCCTGAGGGGAGGACTTTACGAGTGGAACACCCATCAGAAGCAGAGAACGATCTTTCCAAAAATCTAGATGAGGAATCAAGTGTTCTCTGATGGGAATCTGATGGTAAATAGAGTGAACCGACTGCTTCCAAAGGGACATCAAATACATTTGGAAGGGTCTTCTCATCAGCGCCGCCCATGGAATAACATTCTCTACGCTGACCATCAAACCTATCACTCTTAGCAGAAATCTTGCTCAGACCATGGAAGACAGGATTTCCATTGCCACTGATAAAGCCTCTATTCTTGGATCTGAGGGGAAGACTAGACCTTGGGCCAGATTGAAAGAAACGCCTAGATGCGTGAAGATTTGAGAGGGACCTAGGCTTGATTTCTTTAGATTTAACATCCACCCTAGGTTGCACGCCAGACTAAAAACCTCTGGAAGAATTCCTGAGAGAATTGAGGAAGACTGCTTTAATAACCAATCGTCTATATAAACGTGGAGATGGATAGAACGATGGTGTAAAATTCCTGCCACGGCTGAGACTAGGCGAGTAAAAAGAAAAGGAGCCATGGTCAGGCCAAAAGGCATGGCGCGAAACTGCCAAACTCGATCTTTGTAAGCAAATCTCAGGAATTTTCTGAATGAGAACATGAAAGGCGTCATTTTGGTCAATGGAAAACGACCACATACCCTGATCTAGACTGGAAATGATCTGGAAGATGGTCTCCATCTTGACTTGGGAGTAAGAATCATGAGATTTAATCATGTCATACCCCCTTGTTAAATTAAAATTAATGCAGATTTGAATATTTCAGAGTGAATAGAGATCATTTTACTAAGATTTAATGACAGGATAGGAATTCCTACCCTAGGCTGAACGCTCTCATGTATGTATAAGGCACTGGACCGATGGATCCAAAGACCCAAGAAGAGGAAGAGAAGAGATAAAATAGAAGAAAGGGTTGGACCTACCCAGGCGGAGGCCACACCTTCACTCTCTTAGCTTGAAAAACCTCTGTGTGAAGACCTACCACTAGACCTTGAACTAGGTCTGAAAAAATAAGCCTGGCCCCCCCCCTCTTGCTCTAAGAGCAGGGGGTTGACTAACCTTAGAAAAATCTTTAACATGAGAGGAAAGAACTTGCCAGGAAGATCCAGAGAGAGAGAGAGAGAGAAGTGGCGACTCGTAAGTAATCATCTTTTGGGATCTGAAAAAGGAGCATCATATTTAGAGGTAAGAGAAAATTCCTTAGGATTAACATCATTCACAAAGAAAACTAACATGTTAATGACCAAATTGTCAATTGGAAGGACCTGAGGAGACAAGAAAGAAGAATTAGAAGAGGAAAGCGCCGACACAAAAGAAGGAAGGTCTATAGAAAACTCGTCCTTAAAAGGAAGAGAAAGAGTCTAAGCATATCCACCTGTGAGCCAGGTACCAGTCATCCCAAGAGACCCTGACTGGACAAAATCTCCTCAGCCCTGACTGACTTGGGAATTGAAGAATTAAAAGATGGAGAAGAAAAATGATGAGAAGAGTCACCAGAGGCCATAGAATCAACAGTTCAAATGGAAAGAGGAGAGCAAGGCCTCCTGGAAGCTTGAAGAGAAGAAAACTGTAAAGAATCAGAAAAGGAAAAAGATTGATCAGAAGGAATGTGATCAGATACAACATCCTGCCCAGAGGACATGGAAAGTGATTCAGGCCGCTAGCGGAAAACCTTGAAAGAACAGAGAAAAAAGCTGACATGAAAGAACCCAGAAAACAATGAGAAAACCAGACCTTAATCAACAATTTGAAACTCAAGCTCAAAAGAGAGAACGACAGAAACAATCGGATCACGATGATCAAAGGAGGAAGAAGAGGAAGAGAGGAATTAAGAAGAATGGAAGATGAAGAGGAAAGAACAGGACCAGAAGATCCCTGGAGAGGATTGATAGAAGATGAAATATGGGAAAACCCCAAAGGAGAGAAAAGGAGGAAGACAGAAAGAGAGAGAGAGGAAGGAGAACATGACTAGAAGAAAACCTTAGAAGGAGAAGGGGCAGAGGATGAAGGAAGAGACCTATACTTATCTTTACTCACTGTAAAGACGGATGTCATTGAGGTTGATATACCAATAATAGGAATGATTGATAGATTGATAATGAATCTCCGGGAACAGCTCGAATGTTAAATACACAAAACACTAATACTAGATTATGATTAAACACTACGGGGTGAATCATGAAACAAAACACTGAAAAACAGAGGCGATATAAAATCTAAACAAAAAGACTCACCTAAACCATGACTGTGACAACGCAGAAGAAAAAACTTGGCTTTTATTCCTTCTTCCTTTACCCTTATCTTATTTCTCTATTCTCAGCGTTTTCTTGCTCTTGTAATCATTAATCTTAGAGCCTTTCTCTTCCCTGTGAATCCACTACTGAATCTTTTCCTTTCAGAGCCTGTCAGAATTAGACTAAGAATTACGCTAGAAACAGGGATTTTCTTCAAGAAATTAACTCTCTTTGGTTAAAATAAATATGTCAACCTGCTGACATAAGAAGAAAAAAGAGAGCGAAAAAAGGATGAACGGCCCGAAGACAACCGGCCATCTAAAGTTGGATGAAATTAAAAATTTTGTATCTAGCGATAATGCGTAGAATACAGACTGACTTATCGACTGCAACAAAACATCCATCCGGCAACCAGTCGGAAGAGTCTTTAATTACGTTGACTTGTTTCACTGATAAAAGAATAAATGCTGAATATCTACAATTCCAAGAGAGACTTCAAGACTGGCAATGTCCCGGAATTAATATTTTCAGCGATTAAACATTCCGATTTTAAAAGCACTTACTGAAATAAGACTAACTCTTAGGCAAGATGATGACTAGATCCTAGGAAAGACAAACCTGGAATCTCAGTAAGAGCTATCACCGGATATCCAAAAAAGGAAGACAGAACCGGAAGTTAATCATAGAACACCATGAAAACCTGTAATGACCCTATCCCCGGATGTACGAATGCGGAAATGGAAAAATAGGAAACGGAAATGCGCAAACCGGAAGACAACTGGAAACTGAACCCGGATGTACAGTAAAAAACCAGAATAAGCATATGAACCGGAAATACGCAAACCGGAAGTCAGACCGGATACAGAAAGAACGGAGGTAGATCCGGAAACGGAAGTAACCCCTGTCCTGAGGACCTGAATCCACTACAACTGATCTAAGACATTGACATAAATGTTAAAGACGGGGGCTTCCGCCGCCGCCGCCGCCGCCACCACTGCTTGAAGGTCATGCCTTTTCTTCTTATTTACAACCTCAAGACTCATGTGGGTTTGATGCGGTGACCTGCTCGAGATCACCTTCGAGAGCTTATTTGCTCTAATTATTTGCTCTTTGTTCTTTATTCATCCACTAGACCAGAAGTTACGTCCCAAACGGAAGCAGAAGTCGGAAGAGCTTATTAGATCAGAAGAGACGCAGATAACTCGAATCTTGCATACAAAACCAAAACAGTTACATTGGCATATATAATAAAGACGGGGGATTCTGCCACCACTGCTAGAGGGTCATGCACAGACCACCCTATGCAAAGCCCGCACATCGATGTGGGGGTACACGTAGTGAACTTTAAACAGACATGTCCTCCATACTCCACAGAGTGAACTCGTTCACAGATTGAGGATGTGCACTTGATTTATCGGTCGTTTTAACAGACTCTTAAAAACGAAAAAGGATTACAAAAAAGCATTACAGCTTAGCAGTTCGTTAAAAGGAGTCTAGAAACATGCAAACGCCTTTCAAAGAAAGGCCGGAAAAGTTCAAATTCAAAAATCCCAAACGACAAGAAAACAATCTTTCATAGGGAAATAAACGTAATTCCTTGTAAAGCACTATTTTTCTTTTAACTGAAAGTGAATAAGGGCTCACTGGAGTAATAGAGGGTTTTTAGATGATGATGACTTAGGCATATTAAAGTTGTTACCACGAAAACGAAACCCCACGAAAACTTGTAACATTTATATACATAGTTATAAAGTTCAATATAACCACGAAATACTTCCAAAAACATAATTTTGGGAGGATAGACTTCATAGTAGGCATATCTCAGCGTGAGGAAGTCCTTCAATAGTAAGTTGACACAGCGCAAAGCTATGAAAACTTTCTGATAATATTTAGGCAGTTATTCTGCTTGCAGAATAATTGAAAAGTGAATCTGTTTCCTTTTTGGCCTCCAGTGCGCATGCGCAAGCGTGCTTAGTGACAGGCGTCACTATGGAGTGAGTACAGACTGGTGCCAGTCTATATCAGTTAATATACTGGAGATGGACCTAACCAGTAGCCTGGTTGAGGGTCCATATTTATAGGAATAGGCATGGGGAGGAGTGTATGCAAGCATAAAATCTTATTCTGGTAGCTAAATGCAGATAATTGATTTAGCAAGTAGTAATTGAACGGTAATGGATGTTTTTGTGGTGTAATAACAACCTCATTGTATGACAAGTTCCAGATTTTTCAGTGGAGGTGTTACAAAGGTTTCTAAAAAAGCGACTTACCCTAGGGCATCATCACCCCAGCCACATGGATAAAAATGTTGTCCTCCTAAATGTCTGAGTCGCTGGTCAAGCATCTTACCGCACTGGCAAAAACTGTTATAATTTGAGTCACCAAGACCTGCAAAATTAAGCGTGTATGATAGTGGTGGGTATTATATTGAAAATATTGAATTTTATGAACACATTTTCTGGAGAATTTGGACATTTATTGTTACAGTCAAGGCAATATACAAATGTGGTTGCAAGGCAACCATGATTGCAAGGCAACCATGACATTCATTGCGGTTTACTGGTGCATAATAATTAAACTTGGCCTACCAGATGCAGGGATCACATACCCATACATTGACATGAGGATAGAGCTAAGTAATCTCAATGTCAATTGCTTAGGTTGTGCCAATGGAACTGGGGATCTTATCTTATGGTCGCAGAGTCAGCCCTATGTGTAATAGCTACCTTATTCATGTAAAATAATATCAAGGACATACTGTACCTAGTATTCCCATCCAGTGACAGCTACATGTAGTAGTAGTTATCCATATTTGGAAACCTGTAGTCAGATCATTACCACAGGACCAGGTTAGCCAATCAATAAAGTTACAGAATTACTATCAAGTCTCGCTAAGCACACATTGTTAATTCATGTTTAGTGCAATAGTGGAGCGCAACATCTGGAGATCAGCTAAATTAAACGAAATCTAGGATTTCTTTTCTCACGAGAGTTAATACTTAACACCACGAATACTCCTTAAAACAAACCTGCCCCTAATAGGCACGTAGCCTAGCTGTCAGACTGGCACATGCGCAAGCCGAGCTGTGTATCTGCTGTACATGCGTCGACTGACACAACACTATGATAATGAAATCACTGGCTTACAATTCAGCAACTACGTAATAAGACCATGCATCTGTAGAGCCGGAGAGGCCGGGTCGCATTGTGATGGTAAACTTGTATCGACTCTCTCGTAAAAAAGAAATCCTAGATTTCGTTGATTTCATTTCAAGAGTATACTTACCATCATGAAAACTCTTTGATATAACCAGAATTCCTAAGTGAATTCAATGGACATAGGCACGGTTACATGACCAGTTTGGTTACATGACAAGTTGTTTCATGAAAGAGTTTTGTCTTTAGAGGCACAAAACATCTGAAATTGCTCAAAAATAGCAACCAGGAAGTAAACAAATGATCAGCCAATATTGACATTATGGAGAGACTGTACGCAAAATGTGCTCCCCTCCCTCTTTTTAATAGAAGGGAGTGCTAAAAATCTCTGAAATACGAAATGCTCTCTGTACTAGTGCCAAAGTACTATAGGAAACCGGACACATGTGCTTCACATTCAAATGTGCTTCACATTTGTATAATCTTGAAGAAATACCGGCATAAAACATGAACCATCACCAGATTAGTTACATAAAGAACTAATACGTGACAAAACACAAAACACAACAAATGTTGAACTGACCTTTATTTGTGGTTGCAGACATCTTGAAGTCATGAGGACAGAAGAGTTTTAGAATGTTTGTGTGAGTGCTGATTGATCTTAGGTGCAACACATGCGATCAATGGCCTTTTATTTACAATATTAAAAATTTTGCCAATTTTTCAAAATCGCTAAAGGAAGAGGGTTATTCGTGTCACGTAAATAATGGTTGGCAGAACTCGACTCACAGTGCCACTGGGCTACCGTCATAATGTCCTCGGCAAAACTCTGTTGAGTAGCCTTGGAGGCCACTATGCCACAGTGAGCCTAGGCCAAATCTACCTGCCTATCGGTTGCCGATTTGGTGCAAAATTGAATACATTCCACAATGCACCTTGAAATGGTGTCCCGGCAAGCCCTGCCATGGGGTTCAATGTACAATAACCATAGAGCTGGGGTTCGGCCTCCATTTTTCTGTATGTTCTTTGTAACGGAGCAATGCCAGGACCGGCACCACGCTTTCAAGTTTGGATCAAATGTCATTAAAGCAGGCAATATTATGGGCTGACCAGGGTATTTTTAACTGGTTTTTAGCCATAAAATTAAATCTCAGTAGAAGCTTAAGGCCTTCCCTTGTAATCACAAAGCGGCTTGGTTCAGCTGACAAAGCATGAATTTTACTTCTACATCTAGTTGAGGCCACAGCGATAAGAAAAACAGTTTTAAGCGTTAACAATTTAATAGAAATAGCACTTAATGGTTATTGGTTAAAAGGGTTTATCAGGTAAGACTTGTAATACAATAAATGAAGTCACGGATTTCTTTTTTCACGAGAGCTGATACTTACCATCCTGATACTCTATGATATTTCCCAAATATTGACCTAGCTTCAATAACTCAGAATTAAAAAGAAACCGCCCCCACTGGGCAGGTTACTCAACTGACAGTCGAGCGGATGTGCAGCCCAAACTCGCGCATGTGCGGGGCTGTCTCTTTCTATCCCAAATTATTGGCTGACAAATTGCAACATAAAACGCCGATAGAGCGAGCCTCTGTGGGGCGGAGAGGCCGGGATCGTATCAGGGTGGTAAGTACCAACTCTCTCGTGAAAAAAGAAATCCGTGATTTTGTTCATTTCACATCAAGAGTATACTTACCACCCTGACAATCTATGATATAGCAAGAATTTGTAAGAGAATTCGGCGGGAGGGAGGCGAAGATCAGAAGACTGGCTCATCCTAAGAAGAGCAAGTTCTTTTGCTTTTGGAACACAAAAAACACCTGAAATTGCGTATGTAAACACAATCAGGAAATGACTTGGACATCGGATAATAATAATAATAATAATAATAATAATAATAATAATAATAATAATCTTATGTAGGCCAAACAGCCATTTAGAGAAGTAAAATATTGTACTTCTGTTTCCCCTTGTGCCACGTTGTGGCTTGGGTGTAAATAAAGAAATTGAAATTGAAATTGATAACACGACTGATGTTGAGAGTAATGACCGTCTAACATGCGCTCCCACACCCACCCCTCTTTTATAGAGGGAGCGATGACATCAATGTCCTATATGCTCTCTATGTACTCGTGCTAAAGTACTATAAGACATCGGATAAAAGCTTCATTTCGTATACTCTCAGATGGAACTACAAAGAACACAAACCATCACCATTTTAGTAAGTAATAAAAATCGTGACAAAAAATAACCATCACCAAATATAGGACTAACCTATTTTGACGAGATTTCCTTTAATCACCGCTGGTGATGATAGGAACAGTACGGAAAAGCGGGGATTCCCTCACTAAATTTCAATGTGTGAGTCAACAGCCGTATGTACAATATTTACAAATATATACAGTTTAATGTTTATGTAAAATCGATAAGGCAAGCGGATTTGACGTGTCACGGAGGTAATGATCTGTAAAACGAGACACACAGTGCCATTGTGCTACTGACATAATGTCATCCACCAGTACTCCGTTAAACAGAGCCGTGGAAGCCACTATGCCACGGACACTGTGAGCCCTGGCCATGTCAACTTGTTTTCCCGTGATGCATTCCACAATCCACCTAGAAATGGTATCTTTAGAAGCTCTCTCATGGGATTCAATGTAAGATAGCCATAAAGCACTAGGGTCCGTCCGCCATTCCTGTGTATGTTGTTTATAATGTGTTAATGCACGGACAGGACACCAAGCCTTTGAATTAGGATCAAACCTAGTTAAAGCGGGTAAAACTATAGGCTGCCCAGGGTATTTTAAAAACTGGTTTTTCGCCATAACGTTAACTCTAGGTAGAAGCCTGAGGCCCTCCCCTGTAACCACAAAACGGTCTGGCTCTGCTGACAAAGCATGTATTTCACTTCTTCATCTGGCTGAAGCTGCAGCAATCAGAAAAACTGTTTTAAGCATTAACATTTTCATGGAAATGGACCTTAGTGGTTCAAAGGGTTTATCCGCTAATACTTGAAGTACAAACGATAAACTCCAAGACGGAATCACTGGCAAATTCCTTCGTCTTAGATTGCCCATGCCTTTGATTAAAGTATTTAGATTACATACTTCATCACTTCCCCTATTAGCCAAGCAAGGGATAACTGACATTAAAGCTGACTTGTAGCCAGCAATAGAGTTAAGCTTGAGGCTATAGGCATCAAAAACGTGACAAAGGAAATCGGCTACTACCTGAATAATGCATCAATTGGATTAATACATCTTTTCGAGCACCATTCTGCAAATCTGTTGATTTTATAATTATATGCTCTGGAGGTTGACCCCCCTTCTGGCTTTTGCCATAAACATGGCTGCTTGCTCAGAAAAGCCCTCCTTAACTGCTGATTTCTTGACAACATCCACGCAGTCAATTGGAACATTGATGGGTTGTTGAGCAAGGCCTTGCCCTGGATGATTATGTCATCCATCAGAGGCAGAGGTACAGGATTGCAGGCCAGAAGGTCCAGCAGATCCGTATACCATGATCAGCTGGGCCAATTTGGGGAGATCAGAAGCACTTGGCATTCCTGCTGCCTGATTTTCTGGAGAACTTTTGGAAACAGGATTGCTGGTGGGAATGCGTATGCATACATTCCCTCCCAGTTGATAGCTAGCGCATCTATTGCGATAGCGCTCAGATCTGGAATCTGAGACGTACATCGTCATCTTCGCATTCTTGTTCGTTGCGAAAAAATCTATGTTGGGCTTGCCCCAGTGGTTGAACAGACGATCCGCCACACATTGATTTAGTTGCCATTCCGTGGGAAGAATGCTCATTCTTCGGCTCAATGAGTCTGCTAATAGATTTAGCCTTCCAGAAATATGAACTGCTTTCAGGGAAATCCCATGATCTAGGCACCAGCAAAGCAGTTTCCATGTCATCATACAGAGACTGGGCGACTTCGTTCTGCCCTGGCGGTTTAAGTAAGTCACTACTGTTGTATTGTCTGATCGAACTAGAATAATCTTGCCCTTGACCTTCTCTAGGAAGTGTTCCATGGCTAAGACTACCGCTCGCATTTCTAGCAGATTGATATGTTCTTTTGACTGATCCAGATTCCAAAGCCCTGATACTGTGTCTTCTTTCAGGCAAGCTCCCCATCCCTCCATTGATGCATCTGTGTACATAGTTAACTGAGGGTGTGTGACAATGTTAACCCCGCGCCTCGCCTGTAAACTCCTGGTTACGGCTCTCGTCATACAATCCAGAGCCAGGTTAATGCCGTCCTGGATGGCTCTCTGGACTGTAAGAGGAGATGCTTGGCGGGCCACGGATGCTGCTACTACCCCCTGTAGCTGCTGGGAAATGTGCGAGAGAGCCGATATGACTCCTCTCGTACTTTCCTCCATGTCCCGCAGCGCTGAACTTGCATTGCGCAAAGCGCTAGCGCACAAGGGTCCCGTGACTCTGGCCATGTGTCTTCGCCCAAAGCCGCATGGCCATCCATGCACAGCTTTGGGATGACACCATACTTCTGATAAAAATCAGAACTGATACAGCAGCGCCGGCTTCCATTCAGCTGAATGGACGTCTCTGCCGCAGCGAACATATCCACAATATGCTCCGCATACGGGAGAGATGGCATGGTGCTCATCACCAGCTTTCCTCCCAACCACGGGCATTGGTCCCGCTGGGAAGCCGGTGGATCTACAGGGAGTTCCGGCTTGATGCTCACCAGCCATTGGCAAGCATCCAGCCAGTCCTCCTCGGTGGCCACCTGTGAATGTTCGACGAGCCTAGGGCCTTCGTCGTCCTCAACCACATTCACTGGTGGGGTAACAGCTGGAGCTGGAGATACTCATGGATGGCCAGTGAAGCCATACAGGCCTGCAAGGGCTGGCATGGCTTGCGCCGTGGCCATTGCAGGAGCCAGATCTCTTCCTGCCCAGAAAGATTAGATACCAAGCTTGAAAAGGGATCAAACTCGGCCTGGGCATGAGGGGTATCGCGTGAGGCGCTGATACCTTTAGCCGTAGGCTGCTCTAGAACGTTCGATAAGCGAACGCCCGAGGCCATGGCTTTCGCTCCTGGGTCCACGCGCGAGGCGAGCCTCAGCGCCGGAACAGCATGAGCCATCTCTGGGTCTACCACGAAAACCGGGAACCCTGCCCTGGAGCTACCGGGAACACTGCCCTGGAGCAACTGAGGAAGACAATGACGAACAAGCTGTGAAGCAACTCTGGGACAAGATCCGTGATTGTCTTCCTCATTTCTCCCATCATTTCCAGGCGGAAGGCCTCCATGTCTGGCATGGATGCCTTCCTCGTCTTAACACAAGACTCTTTGTCAAGTCGCCTTTTTTCATCTGCCGCCCGGTCCTTTATTTACTGATTCATAAAAATCAGTAAATACCTCCACCGGCCACGACTCACACACATGGCAATTTAGCAAAGGCCCGCATGTATTGCACCTAGTGCAGTCATGAGGGAAATTGCGGGCCTTCACGAAACGGTGGCAGGAAGGGCATTTGTTTTCAATAACCCTATGAAAAGACACAAACAGAAACAATTAGTTTTTAGTTATGATGAACCAAAAAACCAATTGCAGAAGGCTAATAAATTCCTTACGGAAAACTTAGACCACTAGATGAAAACGATAAGCCAGGGCCATAGTAAAAAATATGGGCCTGACTAAAGGTAAACAAATTCTAAAAACTGCTTATTCTTCTTCATGAAGACAAGGGAGACAATTAGAAATTGAACTTAAATACTTGAGAGGCGAATGCTAGACTCCAAACTCAATACAAATATTTATTAGTAGTTGAACTTTATAAACACAATGAACCTATGCAAACCATCAAGAGAGAAAAATAACACAAAAATGTCATAAAATGTCCAAAAAAATCTTAGAAGTAAAATGACTGAAAATCTTTCTCTCCATACTTGACCACAGAAGATAACTCCTGAAGAACGAGTGAAGCCTGCTGAACAACAACAGGAATACCTGATCCTGAATCCAAACCCTGTGGTGGTGGTGGGGGGGGGGGGGGCTTCAAAAAGATCAAAAGCAAAACTATGAAAGCATGTTGCAATGGCAGGTCAATAATTTGAGATGATGAATTGACAGCCCCGTGCATGCGCGAGTTTGAGACGCACATCCGCAGCACTGTCAGTTGAGTAACCTGCCCAGTGGGGGCGGTTTCTTTTTAATTCTGAGTCTTATTGAAGTTAGGTCGATATTTGGGAAATATCATAAGAGTATCAGGGTGGTAAGTATACTCTTGATGTGAAGATGGAATCTCAGTCTCGGTGTTGAGTTACCCATGTCTGAAATTAAAATATTTAAGCTAGATAACTTCATTTCCCCTATTAGCCAAGCAAGGAATAACAGTCATTAAAGTTGACTTGTATCCAGCTATAGAGTTAGGCTGTAGGTTATGAGTATCATATAGGTAACAGAGGAAATCAGCTACTACATGAATAGATGCTTCCACTGGATTAAAACACCCTGTTGAGCACCATTCTGAAAATCTCCCAACAGACCCCCCTTCTGTGGGTTGGTCTGTAGTTTTATGTTTTTGTGGTGTAATAACAACTTTTGATTTTATAAGTATATGTTCTGGAGGTTGACCCACTTCTGGCATTGACCATATATTTGGCTGCTTGCTCAGAAAAGCCCTCCTTAATTGCAGATTCCTGGACAACATCAATGCTCATCCTTTGACTCAATAAGTCTGCAATGATATTTAGCCTTCCCAGAATATGAGCTGCTTTCATGGTCTAAGGACCAACAAAGAAGTTACCATGTCACCATACAGACTGGGTGACTTCATTCCGCTCTGGCAGTTGATGTAAACCACTACTATCGAGTTGTTTGAACAAACTAGAATGATCTTGCCCTTTACCGCCATGAGGAAGTGATTCAGAGCTATGATTACTGCTCTCATATACAGCATGTTTATATGGTCTTGAGACTGATCCCAAGTCCAAAGCCCTGATATTTTTAACATTTCCAGGCAGGCTCCCCATCCCTCCATCGGTGTAAACCATGATCAGGGGTTGGGAGCCAAAAACATCACCCCCTCCCCCCTCTTTCCATCCACCCATTAAAGGTGGTGAATAAGAGGTTCCAATAAAGACACCTTTGAGTACAGTGAGTCTATACTCTGGGTCGACTGTGTCATGAGAATAAGCTGAACAGGGCTCCTGCATAACACTGCCTGAGGAATGACTGGCTCCAGATAGAAACATGCCAGGACATAGCGACTGCTGCACACTAGCTGAATTACTGCAATGAGTGATTCCTCTCTTTCCCGAGATGGATGAACATATTCTATCTCTATATCGAAGAAGATGCCCAGGTAATCAAGCTTCTGGGATGGAACCAGGTCTGATTTCTGGCTCGATAAATGAGTCATTCATTCCAGTGGTAAATTCTAAAAAATAGTCTTCTCTTGGCCTGCAAATGGACATTTTCTTCGAGGAAATTTAAATATCTTTAACAAATTTAAGGGTTAGACGGTTAATAACCTGATAATGAACTGAAGCGATATCATGATACATAGAGGGATCCATATCTATGCCCCACACATTTCTTGCTAAGCTCCGCCCACTTTGTATGTGTGTTTGAATCAATGTTAATGCTTTGAACCATGTATTCCTACAGTCTATATTTCAAGATACCAGTAACAGGCATTACAGGTAAGCTGTTGAATATTTTGAAACTAATTTGAGAGGGAGCTGTTGCTGCCACAGGAATGTTTATTTAAAGGGGAACACAACCAGAGAACGGTAACACCCTGCCTTTTGTATACTTTAAATAAAATTAATTATTTGCATATTTTCGATTGCCTTAATAGTAAATTTCATCACAGAAATTAATTTTTTTCAATTTTTCATGAGAATTAAGTAGTGATGTCATCTCGTGAATGATTGTTGTGGAATGACTACATCGTGTGAATAGTACTTTGTTGGTAATGATCGATAGCTCACAACTCATTAACCACTATGTTATTAATTAGATGCAAGAGAACCACTAGTGTTTATTAAACTAGAACTTGCATAAGAGCTGATGTCATGGTTCATAACTTTATTAGACGCTAGTTTCTTCTAATCTGAAAACGTGTGTGGCATAGGCTAATCCGAATCCATGTGGTAGACAATTCAAGTGATAACGTCAACCGTGAATTTTATGGCATGTCAAACTTCATGACTTTAATTACAATTTTAACAATGATAGAGCTGATGAAAATCTGCAAACTTCTTTTTAATTTTTAAAATGTGATAAAATCTTTTATTTTTGCTGAGTTTTTATTGAAATGTAATTCGCGTTCAATGGAGACCCCCTTTAAATTTTGTAAATTCAGTAAACATACAAATCAGACGGTTACTGTTTGATATTTTCCAGATGTATGTCATTTGATTGTGACATTAGCTAATGTGTGACATATTTTGACTATGATGTCAGATACTTGAGCTGACAGACAGGATCCATCCATTATGCAGAGTGTCATGGATATTTATATCGCTAAGAAGACAAGACAATAAGTTAGCAAGATACTCAGCAATGCCAACTAAAATACTATAACATAGGCGTATGCAATTATTACTTTGAGTGATACCAATCGATTATTCAAGAATAATCATGATTACTCGATTAATTGGCCTGGTTACATATTACACTGACATAACAACAAAGGAATATCAATGATGAAAGCTGCAATGGTGTTTAGAAATGTCCATTTGCAGAGCAAGAGAAGACCATTTTTGAAAATCTATCACTGGAATGCCTGGCTCGAGCATCAAGGCAGGCATTCCAATGAAACATTTTCAAAAATAATTTTCTCTTGCTCTGCAAATGGACATGTATTTGCTGAGACAAATGTAACTTTTCATGACCGATTGCATTAAAGAGTAATTAAAATGTAGGTCTTGAAATGTTTTATGCAGTAGAATTATTCACGATTATTCAATTATTTCATTTTTAATCATATAAATTCATGATTTAAATAATAATCGTGATTTTCTATTTAATCACGTAATTGCGCACGCCTACTATTATAATGCTTACCCAGTAACGTAAAGCTTAAATCCTTTAAATAATCATCAGGAAGTGTCTTCTTCCTTAGCCGACGACAAAACTTCTGTGCAGGGTCTGGTGGGTCGCCTTCCCCAGTGGTAGATATAACAAACACAATCACAGATTCTTCCACAATGTTGAACTAAAAGATTAAAAGGAAATCGACTTGATACCTAACTAGCTCAGAATCATATAGCAAGCCAGACAATAGTGCATTACTGACTCAGTAAAGATTAAAGGGATGCTAATCTCATCTCAAATATTATACTGCACCGATAGATTATGGTTTATAGATTCCATATCATTCATATCCTGTCACATTCCCTTATCTGTATCAGAATTATCTGCTTTGTAATATCGAGTAAATTTTGAACAGTGATCGCCACCATTTTGTCTTCTCAAGCGATAGTGTGTGATGTTATGTAAGTGCCAATGCATTACATTCTTTATTATGTAATATTCATCTAGTTGAATATTTTGAAACTAATTTGACTGGAAGTTGTTGCTATGGCAGCACCAACTTCCAGTCAAATATGTTACCAAATATTCAACAGCTTATCTGTATGATTGCTTTTATACCACATTGCCAAACTATAGCTGGCACCTCTATGACTGCTCATATATCCCGAGGTAGACACACTAGGCTATTCCTGATTGGTTGAAAAGTAAATCATGACAGCCATCATATACTGTAGAAATGCACCAACATTTAGCTACTAAAGCCAGAATATCTTTCTTTAACGGCATGATAAAAGGTTAAAATTACCTGCATAGTTTATGAGTGGCATATTAGATCACCTGAATAGCTATGGAGAGATGAGGTTAGAACATCTTACTGTGCAGTACAGGATGTACGTTACAATGCATTATGACATAGCAACTCAGCCATAACATAGCTTCTTACAGGGAAATTAACTGTCTTCCTGATGAATTTGTCCAGATTACATTTTTCATGATGTTTAACTCTGGATATGCTTAATATTTTGAAAATAATTTGACTGTCAGTCAAGACAGTCAAATTGTTTTCAAAATATTCAGAAAGGTCACAGTTATTGGCCACTGAAATTTTTGTCTTGTGGCCAGCAGCAGTCAGACAGTTAATTAAACAAGAGCTTTTGATGCTCACCTGGACCATTAGCATTTGAACCATTTGTATTTAAATAGACATGATGGATAATTTTCGGAAAATCCAAGATGGATGCCAAAAAAATTCACCCATCAAGATTCTCATTTGATTTCTTGAGGCCTATCGTCATAGGATCGGTCCACCCAAGGTTGATTGAAATTGAGCCTGTTGATTAAGTAGTAGTAGTAGTAGTAGTAGTAGTAGTAGTAGTAGTAGTAGTAGTAGTAGTAGTAATAGTAGTAGTAGTAGTAGTAGTAGTAGTAGTAGTAGTAGTAGTAGTAGTAGTAGTAGTAGTAGTGATTTAAAGGGTTCTGTAAAATTTGTGGAAAATCCAAAATGGCCGGCTAAAATATTAACCCATCAAATTCCTGTATACACATTCGAAGGCATATGATGATAGGATCCTTCCAGCCAGAGGTCATTGAATTCTGGCCATTAGTTAATGAGTAGCGTTTTAAAGGATTTCCAAAAATCTTTGGAAATTCCAAGATGGCTGCAGAAAAAAATTTACCAATCTCACTCTCATTAGAACTTTTGAAGCTGATCACCATATGATCAGTCTACCCAAGATACTTTGAAATCGAAGAAGGAAGAGTAGCGTTTTAAAGGATTTCTGGAAAATCCAAGATGGCCATAGAAAAATTGACTGAAGTCTACATGCCTAGGGTCCTTCAAGCTGAGCTTGGTTGAAATCGGCCAATCGGTTAATAAGGAGTAGCTTTTCAATTGATTTTCCAAAATTTTCAAAAAATCCAAGATAGCCGCCGGAAAAATTGACCAATCAAAAAATACATGTTATGAAGCCTACCGTGGTAGGGTCCTTCCAGACAAACAGACAAGCCTGGTTGAAATATTGATTCACGTTGTACATAAATATATGAAAAATGCTTAAGCAAATAAGAATGGGTTACCTAATCCAAATTTGCTACGCCCAAAATTGGGCAACGCACATTTTCAAAATATTCACAAGCTTACCTGTATGGTTGCTTTTATACCATATTGTCAAGCTATAGTTGGGACTTCTATGAGTGAGCGCATATACCGAGGAAGACACACTAGTTTCTTTCTGATTGGTTGAAAAGTAAATCATGATAGCCATCATAAGCCGTAGAAATGTACCACCATTTAGCTATTAAAACAGGAATATCTTTCTTTGACGGGATGATAAACATCTTAAAATTCCATGCATAGTTTATGAGTGGCCTATTAGATCATTTGCATAGATAGCATGAGATGAGGTTAGTTGTCCTAAGAAAAAGATACATTATGTAATTTAACATGGACGTGTTTATTTAGCAAATGCTTTGGCTAACTTCTGAGCAGCACTGTAGTCAAGGAGCTTAACTCATTAAAATGTTATATCATACAAATTAATTCCAACTTCATGCACAAGAAAGTGTGTACTTGTGTGCGTGTGTATGTGAGCATGCATCCATATGTGTCATGGCTTCCACTAATTTCTAAACACTTCCTGGGTAATAGTTTTAATTAGGAGTCCAAACATGAAACATGGACGTTTAAAAAGGCTCACATACAAATTTGCGTAAAATCATTGCTTAATTGGTGTCAGCGGTAAAAAAGTAGGAATTCCAGGACTTCCTTGGTATTTGCGTTGGCAGTCCAAACATGATGTCTGGGAGTATTGTACTCCCAGACTTCCACTAATGGAAGCTCTTGTGTATGCGTGCTTGTGTGAATGCGTGTGTATATATACATTTATGTGAACATGTATAAATCATGGAAGCCATTATACCTTCTTTTCAGTTTGACTGAGACAGTGTAAATCGGCGCTGAAACCATGTGATGGTGCATTGTTACAGATCTCTTCAGCGATTGCCTGTGCCTGCCCAGTCTGAGAGCCATAAAGCAAGAGAAAGCGCTTCAATGTATCCACTGACGGCATTTTCACAAACTTAAAAACAGAAATGATATTTGATAAATGACAACTAATGAATGTGATCTGTTAATCAAACAGACATTATACTATTTCAATGACATCATATTGTCAACTAACAAGAAACCCAAAGACCTTGATGCTCAGCTGCCTAATACTGCGACAGCATGCTCTGTAGCTTACTTAAGAGAATTTCTTCCCCGAATTGGCTAATAATGCACTATGTGCTGGCTGAATTGTTTATTATTGGGTTTTGACCTTTTCCCTTAGCAAGTGGTTTCAGAGATCTTGAAGTGTTTTTAAATATAATAAATAACAAATCGACTAATCAGGTTCTCTTGAACAGTCTTGGTTCAGCTATTGTCCTAGGAAGTTTCTTGAGTTTCACATCAATCTGCCAAGAGGTTTCGAAGGTTTTTAAAGGTGTTTCTAAAAAATCAGCCAATTGGCTTCTTTTGAGAAAACTTTGATCTCTATGCCCTAAGGAAGCTTCCTGCCAGATATAGTTGAAATCGGCCCAGTGATTCTTGAGAAGACATCTTAATTTTCCCATTCTTTTTCTATAGTTTTGGCAGCAATATAAACCAAGATGGCCACCGACCGATTTATTTGACAAAAGAAAATGCGGAATTTGACATTGCCATACCCATAAACCTATATAAAACCAATGTTGACTTCAAAATCTATCAAATTCATCAATTTCAAAACGTTGAATTCTGATTGGTCACTGACTGGCAGCCATGTTTTTAACATACCAACTCCCCTTAAACAAATGTAATCCTAACCTCACTTGGCCATTCTAGCCAGGTGAGCTAACAAGCCAGTAACCTACAATGCATCCATACACCAAGTTTGGTTACTGTATATGAAAATCTCTTGAACCAACAGCCCAAATAGGTCACTATTGGTTTCAATGGGAAAATTTACCCTTGATCTATATTATCATAAACTAGGTCCGACTGACTGAGTTCTTACATGCGTGCTAGCATATGCCTATAGTTACCCACCCACTAAGTTAGAAGCCAATAGCTCTAAAAATTATGAAACGTGCCATCGAAATAATATCTCTTTCCATTGCGTCCCATACTGCAGAAAACTTGCTAGAGGGATAACTCTGCTGTTTATTGTCGAACCAACCTTATTTTCAAAATTGATAAATAAGACGATAATAAAACGCATTGGCCAAGTTTGATCTAAATCTGTTAAAAAATAACAAAATGTGCCACCATTGTTAACGACGCACAGACAGTGACAGACAGACAGACAGACAGAGACTGACGGCTGCCGAAGCATTTGGCCAATCAAGTCCCTTCAAACAAACTTGGTTCAGCTGTTGCCCTAGATGATGTTCATGAGCTTTGAATCAATCCCCAAGCTGTTTCGGAGAAGATTTTTAAGACGTTTCTAAAAGTTCTTGGGCCACAGGGACAGAAGTTTGTTCAAACAAAGTTGATGAGCTAAGTTGGCCACTGGCAGTGTGAGCTAATTAAATGAAGCTGCTAAGACATTAGTACAATTTTAAAGAAATCTTGAGACGGTATAATTATTATCTGACATCTGAAAATTTAGGTTGTATACACAAAAAGGTTGTAAAAACTACCCAAACAACTATAGGGCAATCAGTCTGACCTGTACATAGTGTACGGTCCTAGACATTTATAAGCGACAGCAGTGTACATTTTCTAGAAACAGCCAATTTATTTACCAATTGCAAGGGTTAGGGTGGATTCAGACATAATAGAACATCTGAAACTCAATTACCGGAGTACCTCAAAGATATAACAACAAAACTTGATTTAAATGACCCTGTCGAAGCAATACAATACATGAGCCAAATTCTGTATCATGGCTAGAAAATGAGTTTTAAATATCATATCCGAGGCTCCTCTTTTGCACCCTCTACACAGCTAAAGGTGCCCAACCTCAAACCCTGGATCACGCCCTGGCAATACATGAAGTTTTGAATTGATCCCCCAAGCGGTTTTGGAGAAGATTTTTAAAGACATTTCTAAAAATTGGATAAAGATCCAAGATGGTCACCGGCCAAATTGACTGACTGACTTCATTTGAACACGGATGTATCTTTATGCCATAAGGATGCCTTCTTCCAAATATACTTGCAATCGGCCCAGTTGTTCTCGAGAAGACATTTAAATTTCCCATTGCTTTAGTATGGGAGTCTTTGGCATGAAAATGATCAAAGATGGCCAGTGATCGAAAAGAAGAAGAGAAAGAAGAATCAAAGATGGCCACGAAACCATTTATCCCAGTTTCGTAAGTGGCAAATTTAAAATCAGCAAACCCCAAAACCTATATAAAACCAATTTTGGCTTCAAATCCATTAAAAAAATCCAATATGGCCACCAAACATGCTATATTTTGATTGGCTGATGGCGGGCATGTTTTTTTATGTTTCCTCTTCCCTTGAACAAACTTTAATGGTGCTTAGTCCCTAATCATATCTCCCAAATTTCGTCCCAATCCATTCAGTGGTTCTCGAGAAGTGTTTTTTGCGAAATCAGATCATACAAGCTGTCCGCCAAAGCATTTGGCCACTCAATATCCCATGAAAAATCTTGGTTCAGCCTATATGTCATTTTATGAGTTTTGAATTGATTTGCCAAGAGGTTTCGAGGAAAAGTTTTAAAACATTTCTAAAAATCGGACAAAATCCAAGATGGCACCTAGCCAAATTCGCTGATCGGCTTCGTTTGAACAAACTTGGATCTCTATGCACTAAAGGTACTTCCTGCCAAATATATTTGAAATCGGTCCAGTGGTTCTTGAGAAGACATTTTCAATTTCCCATTGGTTTAGTATGGGAGTTTTTGGCGAGAAAACGATAAAAAATGGCCACAAAACTATTTAACCAACGGTTTCGAAAGCGGCAAATTTAAAATCATCATACCCCAAAACCAATTTCGGCTTCAAAATTCATTAAATAAAAATATCCAATATGGCTGCCAAACATGTTACATTTGGATTGGTCCAAGACGGCCTTTTTTTACATATCAACTTCCCTTGAACAAACTTTAATGTCCCTTAGTCCTTAATCGTATCTACTAAATTTCAACCCAATCCGTTCAGCGATTCTGGAGTTGTTTTTGCGAAAACTAGGTAATCCAAGATGGCCACTGAACCATATGGCCAATCAAGTTCCCTTGAACAAACTTGGTTCAGCTCTTGCCCTAAGTCATATGTCAAGAGGTTTGCATCGACTCCCCACACCACCACCCCTCCCACCCCCACCCCCAAGTAGATCCAAGATGGCCACCAAACCGTTTATCTGACAGTTTCGAAAAAGGCCAATTTGAAATCACACCAAACAAAAACCTATATATAAAACCAATTTAGGTGTCAAAATCCATCAAATAAAAATATCCAATATGGCCGCCAAACATGCTACAGTTTGATTGCTCCATGGTGGCCTAATCATTTCTGCCAAATTTCGGCCTGATCCGCTATGCGGTTCTGGAGAAGTCCTTTTCACAAAAACTAGGTCATCCAAGATGGTCGTCCAAACATTTGGCCAATCAAGTTCGTTTGAATAGATTTGGTTCCGCTCTTGCCCTAGATGATATTTTATGCTTTGTTTGGAAAACATGAATCTCTATGCCCTAATGATGCTTCCTGCCAAAAACAATTGAAATCGGTCCAGTGGTTCTTGTGAAGTCATTTAAAGGAAAAGCTGATGGATGATGGACACACGACAGACGATCTCCATGGCATAAGCCCATCTTGGCCCTTTAGGCCAGGTGAGCTAATAATATTAATAAGTTATTTTTTTGTTTCAGATCGAACCAGATCATTTAACCCTTTAGCCCTCGAATTTGTTCAAAAGAATTTCAATATTCTCACAGAAAATGTCCATTTGCAGACCAAGAGAAGACTATTTTTGAAAATTTACCACTGGAATGACTGGCTCGGTTATCGAGCCAATCATTCCATTGGTAAATTTTCAAAAATAGGTTTCTCTTCGTCTGTAAATTGACATTTCCCAAGACCACTGCAGAAGCCGTTTTCGGCTTATATGAGTGTTAAAGGGTTAAAATAAGTGTCTGCTTTATCATAAATAGCATTAAATCATTGTTTTTGAGTGAGTGGCAGTGCAATTGTTGCCATGTTATGGCATTTTTATAGGAATATATACAAACACAAATCTGTATAGTAAGTTTGTCACAGCAACAACTTTCAGCCAGATAATTTTACATCCACAGATTTAATGCGGTGTCATGGCCTGTGGTATATAACAGTAAATTATTTTGGTGGTGTTTGTTTGTGTTGTTGCTGGTGGTGGTGGTTTGTATCGTTGCTAGTGGTGGAGGTGGTGATGGATTGACTGGCGGTGTTGATGGATTGACTGGTGGTTGTGCTGGTTTGTAGCATTGCTGGTGGTAGTGATGACTTGACTGGTGGTGGTGCTGGTTTGTAGCATTGCTGGTAATGGTGATGGATTGACTAGTCGTGGTGATGGATTGACTGGTGGTGGTGATGGTTTGTGCCATTGCTGGTCGTGGTGGTCAACTGAAGATTTAGCGCCCTCTTGTTCATACAGCATGTGGGGGCAATTGAATAAACTGTTTGATTCAAGCCATGCTGACTAATCCATAGTTTTGTAATTATGCATAATATTTGCTAGTGATCAATCTGGTGATTAATGTGGAAGACATATAACTCAAACATCAAAGGAAGTGACTAAGCAAGCTTGGCTAGAATTGGTGTGTAGTTGTACTACATCTATTAACCCTCAAATTTGTTAAAGAAAATTCCCATTGTCTCACAAAAAGTTTTTTCAAAAATTTTACCACTTAGTGAACCAGTCATTCCAGTGTTAATTTTTCAAAAATAGTCTATCTGTCTGCAAAATTATATTTATCAAGACCACTATCGAAGACTAATTTGGCCAGACTGTGTGTTAAAGGGTTAATTCAAACTGTAGACTCTTGCACATATCATGCATGCATTTATTATTTACACGTGCACAGACGGACGCGCAAATATACTCGCACAGGAGCACACATGCTCAATGTGCATCACACGCCACCAATTGAATCCAGTGGTCGAAATCATAAAAAACAAGAATTCCGCGGAATTAAATGCCTCGCCTGTCTCCTGTTTGTCACAGTGCCATTGACCTTTGATGTTGTGACCTCCGTGTTATCATGCTGCTTTCTAACATTATAGGTGAACATGTATTCAAAGTTTAGTTCAAATAGGATTAACCAATCCTGAGATATAAATGATTTGCTGAATGGAAAAACTTAAGGCAGAAAAAGTAGGGGTCAAATAGCAATATTAGAATGGCCTTGCCCTTTGAGCTGGTGGCCTTTATGTCACTATCCTGTATCCTCTTGGCATAAGTTCCCAAATTTGTGCTCTATTAGGGTTAAGCAATCCCGAAATATAACATGATAAGATTTGCTAAGTCTAAAAACTTAACATTGAAAAATAACAAAGTTTTGTAGAGGCAAGAATGATCGTGACCGTCCACATTGTGATTTCAGTGTCAGCATAACATAACAGGCAACAATGTATCGAGGTTTATTTCCAATAGGATTAACCAATCGTGAAAGATAGCCAAGAAGTTCTGCTAAACTCAACAAGAATTCCGCAGAAGTGTCGTGCCTCTCTCCTGTTTGTCACAGTGGCATTGACCTTGTGACCTCCCTGTTATCATACTGCTTCCTAACATTATAGGTAACCAATTATTCAAGTTTATTTCCAATACGATTAACCGAACCTGAAAAATAAATGATTTGCGGAATGGAAAAACTTAAGGCTGAACAAGAGCTCCGCAAACAGTGCATAATACCCCGCCATGATTACAAACCAATGAATGAGAGCTATCACAAAACATTTATTTCTTCCTCAGACCTAGACCAGTCATCCTTATGAAGTGTCAAAGCGATCCGTTAAACGGTCAAGGAGGTATCGTCCGGAAAACAATTTTCAAGATGGCCACCGCTGGCCATATTGGATTTCGGCTTATTATAAATTTCGATAAGTTTCTTCACCAGACATATTCCAACGACCCTATGAAATGATACAATAAACGGTAATGGAGTTCGATAGGTTTCCTCCCCAGACCTAGTCCAACCACTTCATGAAGTTTCAAAGCGATCCGATAAACAGCAACGGAGTTATCATCCGGAAACTAATTTTCAAGATGGCCGCTGGTGGCCATTTTGGATTTCGGATCATCGTCGATTTCGATAGGTGTCTTCCCAAAACCTAGTCCAACCACCCAATGAAGTTTCAATGTGATCAGACAAACGGTAAGGGAGTTCTCATCCAGAAACCACTTTGCCGCCCGCACACTCGCCCGGACAGCGCCATTACATAATCCACCCCCCACCCCAAATTTTTTGGCGGGGTACAAAAATCATGGATCAAATAGCAATATTAGAATGGTCTTGAACTTTGACCTGGTGATGTCCATGTCACCATCCCGTATCCTCTTGGCATAAGTAACCATGTATCAAAGTTATGCTCCATTAGGGTTAAGCAATCCCGAAATATAACCAGGTAAGATTTGCTACGCCTAAAAACCTAACATTGAAGAATAACACAGTTTTGCAGAGGGCAGAATGACCGTGACCTTTGATGTTGTGACTTCAGTGTCAGCATGCTGCTCCCTAACATTATAGGTAACAATGTATCCAAGTTTAGTTCCAATAGGATTATCAAATCCTGACAGATAAGCTATGAAGTCTTGTTAAACGCAAAAACTTAACATTAACGAAACAGTTTTGCATCAAGGTCACACTGACCTTGACCCTTGACCGTGTGACATCATTATCATCATGCTGCTTCCTAATCATATAGGCAACCACATAGCCAAGTTCAGTTGCAATAGGCTTAAGCAATCCTGAAATATAAGCTGAAAAGTTTTGCTAAACGCAAAAACTTATGATAAAGCAGAGTTCTTGACCTTTGACCGTGTGACCCCAACATCATCATGCTGCTTCCTAATAGTATAGGCAACCACATAGTCACTGTTTTGTAATAAAACATCTGTGTCATCCCCACCCCCTCCCCTCACCCCACACCCACCATCCCCCAGTCACCCAAGAACACTAACAACTGTGAAATGCATGATTTGTTTCATTTATTGGCTTAAAACCTATTAAAGGTAGTATGAGATAAGCATAAGTAAGTATGGAGTTTGGTTCCCTCATCCACTTATGACATTGAATAATTTATTATTGAATAAATAATCATGGCTCGTGAACCGGTGTCTGTTGATCTCCGCCTTTGGTTATCTCCGCCCGACCATCTCCGCCCAGGCAGAAAAGGCCATGCCTTGGGCGGAAGTGGCCAAATCTACTGGCAGACATGGCAAATATATATACTTGTGTATGCCTTCTATTTATTGGAATTGTACATGTTGACAACTTGACATCATACAGATTTCTCTCAGACAGGCATATTTGTGGCCTGGCATGACGAACCACCTCCCACCACAGCCACATTTTCATCAGATCGCTTTTGTAATTACTTTCAGATGGTATTCAAGGATTCGGTAGGCCTATTCAGGACTCAATGGTAGTAAGTTTACGGCAAATTTATCCCGTGGGCTTGAGGAATGTCCATTTGCGGGCCATGAGAAGACTATGTTTGAAACTTGGCCACCAGAATGACTGCATGGATCAAAAACCGAGCCAGTCATTCCAGTGGCAAATTTGTGAAAATAGTTTTCTCTCCGAAAACCCGCGCGGCAACACACCACCCCACCCCCAACATAATTTATCTATTTCTATGAAAATAACGTTCACTTCCGCGGACAGGGACATAGAGCCAATCACAATACCCTCTTCTTCTTACGGGGCAAGGGTATAAACTACATTACAGCTTATAAATAAGTTTAAATATTACCAAAACAAAAAACAGAAATACATGTATGTTAGTTAGTACAATCTTAAACACGATGTAAGAAATGATAACTAAATGACTGCTGTTCGGACATTAAATCCTGGATGACATTGAATATGTTGAAGCTAAATGATGACAAAACGGAGGCCATGCTAGTTGGTCCGGTGATTAGGCGCGCTAAATCAGACTTGACATGCATCACTGTTGGAACAAGCCAAATAAATCTGTCACCTGTGGTGAAAGATCTAGGGGTAATGCTTGATAATGAACTGACCATGGAAAAGCATGTTAATCATCTCTGCAAAGTGTGCTCGTACCAGCTACGTAATATTGGTTGCATCAGACGGTATATTACGAAGGAGGCTACAATCATGCTTATACTGGCGTTAATATCGTCAAGACTTGATTATTGTAACAGCTTGCTTATTGGTGCACCAAAACAACTTATTCATAAGCTACAGATTGTACAAAATACCGCTGCTAGAATCATATCACTCCGCCGAAAGTACGATCACATAACCCCTGTCTTACAGAATTTGCATTGGCTCCCGATCGAGCAGAGAATCACTTTCAAAATTTTATGCTTGACTTACCAATGTGTTTCCGGTACTGCCCCTGCATACTTAACTGAACTAGTACAACCCTATTCGCCTGGTCGATCACTCAGATCTGTCAATCAGATGCTGCTAAACGTCCCAAAAGTAAATTCTACTACATATGGCCACAAAACTTTCGCTTATGCAGCTCCCACCGAGTGGAACAATCTACCACTTAGTCTAAAAAACTCAGCATCATTAGATATTTTCAAATCACAACTGAAAACCACCCTTTTCAAACGAGCATATTCTCAGTAGATATAGCTATTACGCACTAGCGCTTAGAGCACGCATTGTCATGGATTCAGCGCTTTATAAATGTACTTATTATTATTATTAATATTTTGAAACATATTTGGATTAGAAGACATTAGGCGGCAATGGCTTTCAATCAAATTAAGTTCAAAATATCGAACAGTACGTTTTATTTTGGAAACATGTAACGTTATTTCTGAGCTGTACTGTATACAGGAAAGTTGTTGAATATTATGAAGCTAGTTTGACTGGAAGTGAAAAAGGAAGCTGTTGCATATGGCAGCAACATCAACCCAGTCAGAATAGTCTACAGAAATAAAATATTCCTTACCTCATAAATAATTTCCAGTTTTTTATTTGTATGGCCAAAAACAGCTTCTGCAATGGTTTTGATGAACGTTGATTTGCTGAGCAAGTGAAGACCATTTTTTGACAAATGTACCAAGTACAGTGAATGAGTGGCTTGATTACTGATCCAGTCATTCCAGTGAAAAATTTACATTGGCAAATGGGCATTTTCTTTGCGAAAATTGAATTTTTCTTGAATAAATTTACCGATTCAAGTTAAAAAAAAAATTTATTTCCAGTACTCCCAGTTACATTAGTTTCAAAATATTGTCTACAGATTTTTCCCGGTTGCGTTGGAATTGACATGCTAGGATTACCGCGTAAATATTGATTGATCACAATGATTGATATACGCTAAATAGTGATCGTTTATCTCACCACTCACTTTGCTAACTGAGCACATATCATTTCAAAACAAGATTGCATACGCATGCTGAGAGATGAATGGGGAATAACTCACCGTTTATTGGCCCCCAACTGTTTTGATAGTAATTTAAGTGAATGATTAAGCTAAATAAACCCATCCTTGTGACTAAGTAATCGTCGTCTTTATAATCAAGAAAAAGATTATACAAGGATCTCTTATTCGAAACCTTAGCATTTATCAAAACAAAACCGTATTGATTACTAATTAGCATTTTAATTTTCAAATTTTACGGATGCTGTTCTATAGCTTACATGTGGCGCCGATAAATAACGCAAATTTAGCAATGTCAAACTTATAGTCATCAGTTTCTTAGAAGATATTCTGATAGGATTTGTTCAGAAACGGTTCCCAACACCCAACAGTCGGGTGGGGCTTCAGAAGTCCTCCACCAGTTGGATAATTTTGAAACCTAGATACTCTCAGAAGGCATCTCCTGCATTTGTATTCAGAAAACACCAGGGCCTAGAAGTACAACCTGACTAATAAGTCACATATAAATTGGGTTTGTCTAAGAATCCATCCATTCGGTGTGTGTGTGTGTGTGTGTGTGTGTGCGTGCGTGCGTCTACCCCCCCCCCCCCCATTGAGGTGGGCATGTATGTAGGCTGGCAAATGAGGTGGTGCAAGACAGGTTGTCATAACTGGCTGGCCATGGGTCTCAACCCCCTCCCCCCACCCTCCCAAGATTATTGAAAGCTGTATGCTCTCAGCTGTGCGCTCATACAATTCTGGAAATAAATATGGACCATTAAATGGCTGTTAAATTATTTATGTTTTACAAATATTTGTGTAGCTATATATGCGTGTGCCCGGATCCCCGCCTGACCACCCTTGTTGTCTCTGATCAAGGGCATGTGGCCCATCTCATGATCTCTATATAATGTTACTTATGTTATATAACTTTATTTAACAGTACAATGTACATGTTATTTTGTTTTGGAAATGTGTTATGTAATTTCTGAGCTGTGCTATAAAAGAACAAGAGGCCCAAGGGGCCTGTATCACTCACATGGACCATAGGCATTTCAAGTAGAATGATCATTAACAATAAGTAGAACTCTAATGAGGTGAGGAGACTTGTAACAAAAAAAACAGAGGCCATGTTTCTTTATGTATCAACTTTTCTTCAACAAACTTTAATGGCCCTTAGTCATCAGTATCATCTCCCAAATTTTGGCCCGATCACCAGCAGTTCTGGAGGTCATTTTCTCGAAAACTAGGTCATCCACGATGGCCACCGAGTTCTGAATCGATCCCTTTCGGAGATTTTTAAAGAAATTTCAAAAAATCGGCCAAAATCCAAGATGGCTGCCGGCCCAATTGGCTGATCGGCTTCGTTTGAAGAAACTTGAATCTCTATGCCCTAAGGATGCTTCCTGCCAAATATAATTGAAATTTTAAATTTCCCATTGCTGTTGGGAGGAAAATGATCCAAAATGGCCATTTCGATAATTGCAAATTTGAGATCAGAATACTCAAAACCACATATAAAACCAATTTCGGCCTCAAAATCCATCAAATAAAACAATCCACTATGGCCGCAAAATACGCTATATTTTGATTGGCCCGGGCGGCCATGTTTTTTGGCGGTTAAACTTCCCTTGACCAAACTTTAATGACCCTTAGTCCCTAATCATATCTGCCAGATTTCGACCCGATCCGTTCAGCGGTTCTGGAGAAGTTGTTTTGGCTAAAACTAGCTCAACCAAGATGGCCGCCGAACCATTTGACTAATCAAGTTCCCTTGTGCAAACTTGGTTCAGCTCTTGCCCTAGATCATATTTCATGAGGTTTGCATCAATCGCCAAGCTGTTTCGAAGTAGATTTTCAAAGACATTCTCTCAAATCGGCCGAAATCCAAGATGGTCATCAGCTAAATTGACTGATTGGCTTCGTTTGAACAAATTTGGATCACTATGGCCTAAGGGTGCTTTGCAGCCAAATATAATTGAAATCGGCCCAGTGATTCTTGAGAAGTCATTTAAAGGAAACATTGACGGACGGACGACAGACAGTAGCCATAGGCTCACTTGGCCTTTCAGGACAGGTGAGCTAAAAACGTAACATTGCTACAGGCTGTCATCGCTGAGTGATGGAGGAAGGAGGTAGGCTTATAACATAGCCTATGCTCCCCGTAACGATCCAAGTAGTAGACATATAATTTCCTAATTGTTGGTATCTGTATACATTTTGACCATCTCCGCCCTAGAAAGCTTGTGCGGAGATCACCAAAAGAGTTGGGCGGAAATGGCCGGGCGGAGATAACCAAAGGCGGAGATTCCTGTAAATACTTGAAACATGAGCGCCTGTCACGGAAACTTATAACATTATTGTTTATTTTCTTATTTAGCGTAATTTAGAAAGTATATTGGTATTTGAATAATTTAAACATTTATTAATATATGTGGTATAAGCTAGAAATTGGCATGTCCTTACTAATTGCAAAATATAAACTAGTTTGAAGCCAAACAAATCTTTCTCAAACTGGGACGTTTCTTCTTCTTCTTCTTCTTGTTGTGTAGATACCGCCTCTAGAATATGATCACGTTAATCAGAATCCTTTAGGGCAACCTCCGTGACGGAGTAGTTCCTATTATATTATGACTTTAACTGTAAATATCAGACTAAATGTACACATCGCGCTAGGCATATAGATCTATACACAAGAAATTGACTATTTAATTTTTCTTCTTTTTCTGTAAATTCATCCTGTCGTAGGACATCGTGCATATACACAACTTACATTAATAATCTGCTAAATCTGCAGGTTAGTTCCTACATAGGGATGCACTACACAGGCTGCCCAACCGGTGCAGATGGCCTGACACTCATTAGCAAATCAACGGTAGAGCTCTAGCTCCGATGAGGTGAAGAAACTCCAACAGAATATGGATAAAACTAAATCACCTGGGCCAGATGGCGTACGCCCAAAAGCCCTCAGTGAATTATCTGAAAGTGTATGTGTCCCATTGAGTATTATTTTTAATAAATCATTGAAACAGTGTGAAGTGCCGGACAACTGGAAAGTCGCTAATGTAATCGCCATCTACAAGAAAGGCATAAAATCTTATCCAGGAAATTACAGACATGTGAGCCTGACCAGTGTGTTGTGCAACCATGCAAACAATGCTATGTAGGTCAAACTTTAAGACAACATATGTTTATTCCGTGGCCTAACATAGTTTTGCCCGTTGGGATTACGTTGGCCCAACGTATCACATAGTTTTTCCATGTAAAATCTACGTTTGCTGAATGTAACTAGCTTACCATCAGCTAGCCAAAGTAAATACAACGTAGGCCTAACGTAACTAATTTTTTATTAATCAACCACACATAAGGCCAACATTGGGCCACTGAAACCCCAGATTGGGACAACGTAAGGCCAACAAGCTAAACTACGTTGGCCCAACAAATAAAACTTACGTTGGGCCAACGAAACAATGTTTCCTGGGAAGGTGATGGAGAAGCTGGTGAGAGAAGAAATAATTGGACACATGCACAAAAATTAATTGTTTTCTACATGGCAGTTAAAATTCAACTCCAAAAAAATGCTCAGTAATGCCCAATGGCCCACATCATCACCCAGGCATCTCAACCTACAATATGCATGAACATAATGAACCCATAACACTGCGCAAACAAAATGTAACCATGACCTCGGCATATTAGTAGACTCTGGGCTAACACTTGAAATTCATATACAAAATAAAGTATCTAAAGCCAATAAAATGACCGGTTTGATCTGGAGAACATTTCAGAATATTAATCTGGACATCCTCAAACTACTGTACCTAAGTTTAATTCACCCACAGCTGGAATATGCAACCTCAGTCTGCCCCCCCCCCACCCCCAATATACAAGGAAACTAGCTGATGAGCTTGAAAAGGAACACAAATGAGCCACTAAGCTAGTTCCGAGTCTCCGCAACATGACATATGAAAATCGGCTGAGAAAACTAGGTCTTCCAACATTAATATATAGAAGAATACATCGAGATCTTATTAATATTTATAGATAGGGGAGAGCGGGGATGGTTCGGACAGAGGGATGATCTGGACACCCCCTCTCCTGACCAAACCTTGCATGTTACAAACTCAGTGATTAGCTGAAAACAAAACCCAACAATCATTCCTAAATGTCACATAGTTAATGGTCTTGAATGTGACATTTGTTTGAGTAGGTATAAACCTTTCTGTTTTTGGTTCTTCTGATGTAATTTTTGATTCTAAGAACGTAGCTTAAAAAGTATTTTACGGATATCAGAGTTATATAAATTAGGCATAATAATACATAGTAATACATGTTTGATGCACAAGACTGGAGTGAGTTCAGGAAGGAAAATGTTTGGCGAACATTCGCCTATTTATGTTCGCTGTTTGTGGCGAACTATATTCACCTTCCTGAACGAGTTGTCACACGTAGCTTCGATGAGCATTCTTTTACGACATCATGTGATAGTTATTAGGGTTAACTTTTTGTCAGATCCGGTGCATTATGATGTCATATCTATTACGTCATAATGAATGTCAGGGTCTTAGAAACAATCCACAAGCATACACATATTTGGGGAAGACTAACATAATACTAAGATCGCTAAGAACGCATTGGTATGTATTATTTATGGTTAAATTGACAATCAACATGTCTCAATTGATGATGCTGTATATTGTGCCGCCATCTTTGCTTTCATGGCAAATCATGGCGAGTCAGCTATAAAGTTGTTCGCCTCACCACAAAACGTTCGCTGCAAACGTTCAGTGAACAGCACGTTCAGGAGGGTGAACGCACAACGTGACCTAACAATTGTTCGGCGAACAGAAAATATTCTCTCTCCTGAACAGACCCCTGGTGTCTATTTATTGTCACAGCTATGTTTCATATAAAACTTGTGGGTATAGAGTGGGGATGGTTCGGACAGAGGAATGGTCCATACAACTCATTCTAATGCCCAAATCTCACACGTTATGAACTCCACGAATAGCTTAAAACATCGATCTTAGATGGCATTTTATAAATGAACTTAAGTGCTGTGTTTGGTTAAATAGTTTGGGACCAATGGACAAACCTAATCTATGGGTGTCTGACCCATCCCTACTAAAATCAATGTTTCTTTCAGATTTCACATTCGATGACTGAACAGTATGTCAGTTAAATGTTGGCTATCAATTGTCTAATACTCTTTCTGTACTTAAAATATACATTTTTTAGTGCAAAATGGGTTATGTCCAGAAGTACCCCACAGCTTGTCCAAAACATCCCTCCCATAGGTTCTAGAATCCATAGCTTCCAGAAGGACTGGAAAGCTATGCCCCCCATGACGCAGTATACAGCAATGTCAGCAGTACCGCAAAGCAGTGAGCTCAGGATTTTACTTTCCCCCCCATGGTTCACCACCGCGAAGTGGGTCATCAATTTCTTTAGTTTCATACTTTGTAGATATGTATATGAGGTTGAACTCTGTTTTGGATTCATTCATAAAGAGATTCTCAATTTTTAGTTTGCTTGCAGCTATTGGGAGAAGTTCGTCAAGGGGTTATGAAGTCCACATCGTCAGCATATTTCATCTCTAGCAGCATACACAGTATTGACACAAGGGGGGGGGGCCTTGTGGAATTTTCCCACACAGATTTCAATGCAGCAGCAAAGTAACAGGTGAAAAGCACCGGAGATAGACCATCTCCCTGTGGGGAGCAGATGATGTCTCAAACTCTACAGACTTCACTGACTTGACTCAGACTCTTAGCTGGTGCATGATCAGTTTTGAGATAATGTCATTTGCATATTTGAATAGTTCATTGCTCATGCCATCAGGTTCAGATGCACGTCCATTTTTTCAGGGCTTTATGTGCCTTCTCAACTTCTGTTGTTTTAATTGGTGTTAGTAATGACCTGAGGTCTCCTGAGAACCGGTGCAGGGCTCATCATCATTCTCAGTGAACTGTTCCTTGAACCATTCTCGAATCACCTCGTCTTTTCCTTGGTCAGTCCTGATAAAGTGTCCTTCAGAGTTGTGTACAGTGAGTGGTGGTGTGTCATCTGTAACTCTCAGGACTCGTGATGCCTGGAACATCTTGTGCCAGTCATCCATGGCAGTGATTTCATCTGCTAGGGAGTCTGCTTCTTGAATAGCAAGATCTTTTAAGCATTCGCTAATGTGGCACAGAATGTTATTGCGGTCCTGGTGTAGTTTGGTGGGGTCTTCACTTTGGCCATGTTGATAAATGCCCAGCCATAATGCTTTCTGCTCTGCTGACAGTTTTACTACTAGAGGGTCATCAGTATACCTAGTTTGGTTGTTTTTAAGAACACCTATGGTGCTGGAAACTGATGATTCTATAGATTTTAGTATTTTGGTTATGGCTTCGTTTGGATTGGAGCTGTCGTCAATGTTAGCTATCTGTTCCGCGAGGGCCTTTTGTATGACAGTTGAGTGTCAGTGTCGCTGATGAGCTTGGGTAGGTTGTAGGTGACTCTACCCTCTTGCCTGGTATGCCATTTATATATTAGGTAGAGATCGTTCATCTGAAGGCAAACAAAGCAAATACCAGTGCTAAAGATGCCAACAATGAGTTATAGGAGACGCAGAAAAGAAATGATTGACGTTTATAAGATAATCCGTGGTGTTTATGATCCCGAGGTGTCAAAAGACGTACTAACTGTGACAGAGGAGAGAGGCACACGGGGCCATCATTTGAAAATAGTCAAACAACAAAATAGGAGAGATCTAAGGAAATACTCCTTCACAAACAGAGTGGTGGATACTTGGAACAGCCTGCCTGAGGAAATTGTGTACTGTAAAATTGTCTTTGCTTTTGAAGTAGCCCGTGATAGATATTTGGGAAATCAGGATATGAATTTGAGTTCACGTCAGAGTATCGGAAACTGGCAATACAGGAACGTGAAACATATACACAAGTTGAGGCAGACATGGAGGCTAAGTAATAGCCTGTGACCACAGTTAAATCGTAAGAAGTCCTAAGAAGATTATGCGTGACCTTGGACCTTGCTACCTAAACGAGAGAACTTTTTTCACTGTAATCTACATCAACAGCAATGGACATGCTTTTTTGCTAACAGAAAGATTTGTTGGATATTCTAAAATAAATCTAACTATTTCGGTGATAACTGTTGCTGATTTTATCTTTAAAAGATGGCCTAGTTATATGTACACATGGCCTAGTGGTTTAATTTTTACAATTGAATAATCGGTGATGTAAAAAGTCTTTTTAGGGATTTCGTGGCAAGTTTGTCGCAACTATCTTGCTTGAATAACCTTGCATACATTGAATACCTCACTGTAAGGTTTAAAGACGTGTCTTATTAAAACCCTCTCTTTGTGCTCAATTGATTTATTTATTTTATTGACGTAGTTACAGATTAACAGTCAATTTGTTATCATTGCCACTCCAATGTTTATTTCAATTGACTTTGAATTCTAGTACTGTTTTGGAGTTGATCAGATACTGTGCTAAGGCATTCCATAAGTCCAATACACAGTTTGAGAATACAAATCTTCTAATATCTTTCTTAGCTCGCTCTTTGTAGACTTTTAGGCTATGCCCTCTTGTTACTGTTGAGTCACATAGTTTGAAAAACTTTGTACTGTTTATATCTTCGATGTTCTTTAAGATCTTAAATGTGTTGATTGCATCACCTCTCATTCTTCTATAAATCAGTGTTGGAAGTTGCAGCTCCTTTAATCTTTCGCTATACTCGAGATGTCTGAGCTCAGGGATTAATTTCATTGCTTGTCTTTGTACATTCTCTATTATCATGATATCTTTCTTGAATTTTGGATTCAACACTGCGTTAGCGTACTCCAGATGTGGTCTCACCATAGCCATGTACAGTTTCAGAAACATGTCCTTCGCCAAGTAGTCGAATGTTCTTCGGATTATACCTAGGATTTTGTTGGCTTTATTCACAAAAGTAGTTATATGATTTCTGAACAATAGCTGGCTGTCAAAAGTTACTCACAGGTCCTTTTCCTTATTGTCCATGGTGACTACCCTTGCTTGTCCATTTTCTGACATGATATATGTGTAGTTAGGATTGCCATTTCCAATGTGCATTATTTTACCTTTGCCTAAGTTGAACCTCAGCAACCAGGTATCGGACCATTCACATACTTTATTGAGATTCTGTTGGAATTTGCCCCTATACTCAGCATCCACCATCTTACTAAATAATTTTGTGTCGTCTGCAAACATCCAGTTGCAGCCATCAACTACATCTGGAAGATCATTTATAAAATAACGAATAAGATGGGCCCACGCACACTTCCTTGTGGGATTCCACTTGTTACACTACACAAAGGAGTGTAATTTAGAATTTACTTTCACAAGTTACTTGCGATCTCTCAAGAAATTTGATATCCACAAAAATAAATGTCCTTTTATGCCATAAGCTTTAAGTTTATTACAAAATCTTTCATGTGGTACGGTGTCGAATGATTTACTAAAGTATAGGTATACTGCATCTAGTGCATCTCCGGGGTCTAAGATTTTCATCCACATTTCAATAATAAAAAAAGTAACCATCTTGCCAAGCACCAATTTTGAAATATCTTAATTCTTAAGTGTTGTGCGCATTCCTGATACAGTCTTGATAGAAATTATTTTTAATAAGCCCTGTTAATTAGTTTACTGGTGAGCCAATATTAATACCACTGCGTGCCACCTGATTGTGGGGGCAATGGACCAGTGCTGCCATTCCACATGCTCGCTACTCCGCATGTGCAGCTAAGCAGTAATAATTGATCAAATTATTCTATGTTAACATTATATATACTTGTTATAAATATATTTGTCGTCACTTGCACCATAGGAAATATACACAACTGGTATTGAACTATGCTATGCACATCTATGCGCTCACCTTGAAGGCCAGCAGAATAGCTAGCATTAGTGCTACAAGACTGGTTTTATATGAACAGTTGCTCACCGGCGAAGAAAATAGTGTCTGAAATAATGGTGCCAGCAAATACTTATCTAAAATGGAGGCTACAGTTCTAATTAATCAAAGTGTCCATAAATTAACAAATAGTCATAAATTTTGCTAATATAATATTAACGACCACTAACACTCAGGTAATCAAAGTCAAAACCATTTTAAGACCACTTCCAAACTTAATGCGAACAACGAAATTATTTAGTATTTCAAACACTATTGTCGTCACTGCATGTACGGGTGCATGGGAGGGCTGGTTAGGTACAGTTCTCGGGGTGATGGATCCCGTATCACAACTCCGAAAAGTACAAAGACCGATTTCTAGAGCCGGTGGAGTGATAACATTCCAGTGGGGCCATGCGACCAATGCCGCCGACATTGAACCTCACTGTGTCATCCCAACTATTAGTGTCACCGGTATAAAGGTCCATAACTAAATTTAGGAGCCGGGACATGAAAATTAATCTAAAAATATATACTATACAAACAATGGTACTCATTTGCTAGTAGACGAGAGAAAATATACAGTACTTAGAACTAAGTTGGTGTCTTGATAACGTGGATTCGTCAGAGGTACCTGACCAATCCGTATATATCCATGAGGTATCCCTGCAAGGGAGCGTCCTAGCGAGGCTACTTATGTAGTTTAATATAAACCATTATACCCCTAACAAAAATATTATCGTTGCGAGAGGAAAGTGGCTCGCGTGGGCTTCCATCACAGGAAAAAGGGCAACTCTCTTGTTCAAACATAAGCTAAGTGATCATTTGAGATCAGACCCTGGGGACTAACGTTTGCCTGTCGTTAGTGTTAAGTTTCAAAATGCCCAGAGATGCACTGCTGGCTTGTTTTACATAATATCTTTTTGCAGTGCTTCCTCTGTTGGCAGGGTTTTCTATGCTATCTAGCATCCGAAGATACAGAGGGGGTGCATGCAAAATCGACACTTTGGTCATCACTGCGTGAAAACCCCAATAGTTTCCCAAGTCAGATCATGCCAACGTGTCGATGGGAGTTCCAGACAATTTATTAGCCTTGCGGCTGAAGGAGCGTAGAAAGAGACAATCACTCAATATAATAAGAGACCCTAAGGTATTTGGCCAGTTTTACACAATCTAGCCAGTGTGCAGTGTTACATATCCACTACATCCCAAGAAGTTGTGTCACCAGTATGCCTGTCCATAGCAATTTCGTGATCTATGAACTTACAAGATTTGATTTGGTGACCTAAAAATATAAGTATATACATATTGGCTCAGGAAAGTTATGAAGAGTTAGGGCAAGTTAGGAAAATTTAGATAGGTGGCTGCAGTTCCGCAATCAACCAATATGCAGAAAGAGTATGTCGCTCACAGAGGATCTAGCTTTATTCGACAGTTTGGAAGATCAAGTTCTGATAAACACTGCCAAGAGGTATCCATGTGCATTAGAACTATACAACTGACAGCCGTGTAAGCGAGAATTTTCCAGTAACTCGAATCTGAAACTCCACATTAACCGAGATCACTTATTATAGAGAGCCTATTGTGTGGACTGCAGATATCTGTACTCAGCCGCTTGGTATGGTGTGACTCACACTCTATCTCATAAACATCGTGTATTAGTGGTGACATTAAAACCTGGTGAATCGGACGAAGCCATCGAAGTTCTTGGTCCGCTATTAGAAGCTCAGTTACCATTGGTCGTAATTCTGACCAGCAAAATGGGTAAGACAAGGCGGATGAAGAGTTGTCAATCTGACTTACCACATACATATACAGCTTCTGCATCCATACCAGTAACACGGTCAGTCATCACCACCACTGCGGCAACCATCACCACAACCATCACCACAGCACTGGCAGCACCTTTAATAACAGCACCCGCAGTTTCGGCATTAGCATCAACTACAGCATCCACACTGGCAGCACCAACAATGGCAACACCAGCAGCATGTACCATCGCAACACCATCAGAATCCGCGATCGGTCAGCCTATATCAGTGGTTATAACAGTGCCAATGACAGTTAGTGATCCTTTACCTAATCTTTCAGACTGTTCTATTTCACCAACAGGTTTAATGATCGACGATGAGATCAGCTTCATCGAGATCAGCACCAAGACACCCAGCATTAGTACCATGACACCCACGCACAGCACTACCACACCTCTAGATCCCACCATCAGAAAGGCTACCACGCCAGACAGATCATACTCGGAGAAGCGTCCCCTCGTGCATCAACAAGACATCCGAGCGGTACCTTGTACATCCGCAAGTAGATTGATCCAGGCCACGAAAATCCGTAAACTTTCCGCAACAACAGAAACTGCATCATGTAGCATCCTCGCAGCTTTCCACAACCGACCAACAGCACACACTGCAACCACCACCGCGACCACCACAGTAATGACCATCACCACCACTACCACAATCGCTAGCGTGTCCATCACCATCACCGCCGCACTGCATGTGTTAAATTTATCCGCAACTTCTTCACACTAGTGGAAAGAAAATTATTATAATCAACAGTATATCAGCACCAGTGGATCATGCCCCACGACCAGCTTCCTCAGATCGTGGCACCCAAACACGCTGGGTTAACTTTTCGGCAAACACCTGTAGCTACTATTGTCGTGGATGCAGAAGAATGTATGATTAGGTGTGTGGAAGATCGAACTATTATGTTTCTTTATTTTTTAAATCTCTTTCTTATTATTATACCTTTTCTTAACATTGAAACCCCGTCCCGAGGTTGACCATGGTCATCCTACACAACTATGCAAATTACTGCATAGCTGTGTCTCACACAAATAAATCGCTGCGGATTCCTATGCTGTAAATACATCTTATGCGATGTAGGTATACAGCATACCGCAGCGAATATGTCTTTTATTATCATGCCATCCCAGCTATTGCTTGGGCCGCCTGATAGACGTTTTTAAACATTATTATCATCCTATTTTTCTTATTATCATCATCATCATCATCATCATCATCATTCGATAGCATCATCCATATTAATGCCATTTTTCCCCCGCCGTGCCGCACAGCCTACACTATGCATGTAACTCCATAGCACTTCGGGGTACCCCATGATTGAGTTTCAGATTCAGTTTGCTTGATTACCTATACAATTCGTTTTTCTAATAGGGCATCACCTTGTGGTATGGCACATTGAACATCTATAATTCCGCATTAGAGAAATGACTTCCTAAGAATATTTTGCAATATATTTTATGAGCTATTTTATGAGACATCTTATGAAACATTTTATGAAACAACATAGCCACAATATGTCTATCCTCTGGGTTGGCAATATTATTTCCACTTTTCAAAAAGCTGAACAATCAGGTCTTCATGTTTTACAAATCAACTGGGCCCATATTCAAACCGGGAAACATAACGTTAAGTGCGCGAGTGTCTTTATCATGATAGATGGACATCGCTATCCATTACGTTACCATTTTGAGGGGGGAAATCATGTAGGCCGCTTAACAGCATCCCATGGTCAGAATTCCTCTCCTCAACTTCAAGTTCAGAAATATCCAACCTTAGCGTATAAAGGAGTTGCTAAGTCTGATGAGAAAACCAGTAATCTATACACATTGTTTAACTATATAAACAAAGCTTTCTCTGATGAGGTCCATCAGATGATTCATGGAAAACGTATTGGAATCATCAACACATCAATCACAATGACTAACTTGAGAGTAGTGAACATGACTCACGATTGAATCTCAGATAAAGCATTCGTGAATGGTGGGGCATTGCTAGGTAACCCTATGGTCGGCGTACATCATAAATTTGATGAAGCTGGAAAGCCTATAGGTAATACTATGATAAATCCAACAATAACGAGGATATATCTGTGACTGATGAGAATATACATATAGTCTGCATGTCCAGGTCTATACACGATGGGATTATTGAAGGTTCCGCAGTTGTACTTTCAAGTATGGGAATCAGTTTACCAATAAAAATTCTGGTAGACATCATTGAATATCCTCCTAAAAGAAAAGCGTATGACATAGCTGACTTTATTAACTCCTCGCCACGGAGGTAAATTCCTTCAACCAGGCCCGGGGAATATTATGAGAGGGCGTGTGACCTCCTCTTCACACTTAAATTTATTAAAAAAATTATTCATTCCAAATGTTCATTTGCAGACCAAGAGAAGACTATTTTTGAATATTTACCAATGGAATGACTGGCTTGGTTATCACCTGGTGGCGGCTCCCAACACGTTCTGTTCTGAAACACTAATTTTATAACTACTTAGTTTTTATAATTTATTATTTTATAAGCCAAGCGCTTACTGTCAGCTATTTAATTTGTTTGTCAAGATGTATGTAGCAAACAAAAAACTATAAAACTCCCAGATCCCACTGTTCAGGAGAACCCCGGCATTATCGCCGGCCGGCCGGCCTCTCTCGTCTCTCTTTTCTGCGGGTTTTTTTTATGTGGTTCCCATTGCTCCTACATTCTGGCATTGTACCCCTACACTAATGTGTATTCTTTTTTCGATCTGGGTACCATCTAGCTGAGATCTTTTGAGAGATTTGAACAATGTTTTTTTTATTACAATTCAGTGCTGTTATGAATTGAGTCAATGGGGAACCTGTAATTAGCCTACAAACAATGACATTTATCTTTTATGATAGCCTGTTATGTCCTAGTTATTAGCCGCAGACCTACTGATAACTGGCATATTACATCTAACAGATAACAACAGCGAGATACTGTTTTAAGTGTTAGCTATTTTGTGTGCTTAGGTGCAACGCATATTTTCTCGGGACACAATCCCAAGTTGGAATGTGTGGAATGTATGTGCATAATTACTGTTCTGACAGCCCACCTCTCCTCCTGTAGCCTCATTGTTTTGTTTATATGCTGAATTACACTTAAAAAACGCTGGTTTAAATCTTGCTATGTATTATTAGTGAAATATTAGTCCCAATCACATAAAAATTACACACACTACAGTTCTTACCGAATTAATACGATCGTCATAAAACACCTACAGACGACAATACTGCTACAAGAGATATAGACCTAGCCGATACGTGTACAGATTTTTTCCTTAGGATATTCATCTCATAGATAGCGCATAACAGGTTATTAGCTAAATTTAGGCCATTTTTTTAATTAATGCATACATAACCGAGATAGCTAATGCGTTGTATTATATGTCGAATTACACTTAAAATTGGCATTTCAAATCTCGCTATGTATTATCAGTAAATGTTATTGAGAGTAAGAGTATTGCCAGATAGTAGAGAACGCTGGGCAACTTGATGATGATGATATGATGATGATTGATGATGATTGATGATGATTGATGATGATATGATGATGATATGATGATGATGATTGATGATATGATGATGATGATGATTGATGATGATGATTGATGATGATTGATGATGATGATGATGATGATGATTGATGATGATGATGATGATGATGATGATGATGATGATGATGATGATGATGATGATTGGTGATGACGATGATGATGATGATGATGATGATGATGATGATGATTGATGATGATGATTGATGATGATTGATGAAGATGATGAAGTTGATGAAGATGATGAAGTTGATGATGAAGTTGATGACGATGATGAAGTTGATGATGAAGTTGAGGAATATGATGAAGTTGATGATGATGATGAATTTTGTGAGCTTCTTGAGGAACTTCATGAGCTTACTTCATGAGCTTCTTGAGGAACTTCATGCACTTCTTGAGGAACTTCATCAGAAGCTTGAGGATGTTTCTGAAACTCTAACCACTGAGGATCAGATGCCCCAACTCTCTTCTTCTGAAACTTCTTGTGGAAGATCCACTTCATCCATGCTTTCCTAGCATTTGCCTTGAGAACAGATTTGATGAGGTAGTCCTGCTAGGTCTTCTCGGGGAAATTTTGAAAGTCCTTCAGATTACTCTCTAACTGCTTCCTACCGCTTTCGTTGAAGATGTGCTCAACGGCCTCCTTATGACTGGTGGCCAACCCCTCCTCTCTACCTTCGGTATGGCCAGCAGCATGCCCAGCCTCATGGCCCTCAGTCACACGTGTACTGATCCCCTCTCGGAAGTAATCTGTGGCTCCAGTCTGTAGTCTGTCTAGCATCCGGTGTTCACCATTAGTGTGGAGGTTGAATATGCCAGCCCACTTCCCTACTGGTAGGACATCTTTGGGATCAACCCTAGCCTTCTGGAGAGCTAGAATTACAGGACTCTTGGTCGATTTGAAGGGTAGGTTGAGTGACCTGCCCTGGACACTGTCAAACTTCCGGTAGAGCATCCGAGTCAATAATTCCTTCGTACTACAGGCCGGGGTGGTCTCCTCACTGTGGCAGTCAGTATCTCCGCATCAGACAGAGGTGGGACCTTGGCTCGCTCATGGATAATGTTGATGTCATGAAGTAGTTGTCAGACCCTGTCAATTGGCAGATGTACTGGTTTCTTCTTCTTGGAAGGTTGCACTGGTTTCTTCTTCTTGGAGGCGGTGTGGTCACCAACTGGTTTCTTCTGCCCTCCAAAGATGATCTGCTGGAGAATTTTACCAAACATCACCATTTAAACCTGTATATAGCTAGATGTTTAAACAATGCAGCAGTACATGTGGCATCCTGATGGAGCGGTTGAACTCATGACCTTGCACCACACCGATCCTCGAAAGGACTGTCTGACAGTAATTCGACCTTGTATCCATGATGCAAACCCTCTCTCCGATGTGGGGAAGTACATCGACTTCACTATTTCCAGACAGATCCACGAGATTAGGAGCATGACACTCAAGTTTAAGCTCGAGAGAACTGAGGAGAAGGATGTAGAGCTTCTGCAGATGGTGAGCAGGTGGGAGATTATGCAGAACAACACCACCTTAGACACCACATACATAAACGATGAGTGTTGAGTTCTGGCTCCTCTAGCACATGGACTGGTCTACTACGCGAAGGGGAAAAGGTACTATGCTGTCAGATGTAATGAAGGTTTCACAGAATTCAACTTACAGCTAGACATAGAAACAACTGTTGCGGTGACCTCTTCTCCCTCCTCGAGAACACACACGTGAACCCAGCCTTGACGCAGGACCAGCTGTTCTTTCGGGTGTACACTGAACATCTTGATGGAGTAACGGTGACCTCTCCACGACTTCATATCTGGTATGATGAGAATGACCAGGAACTAAAATGGGAGGGTTCTAGACAGCGATTTCTACATGTAGAGCGGGAGTACCAGCAGGTCTAGGCCACAGATAACCAGTGCCTAGAGTTGATATTACAACAAGGTGTCTCGGATTGCATAGCTATAGCAGTCTTGGTTCAGAAAGGAGGGGTGGTCCAGCAGGTGGGTGAGCTAAATGACTTCAAACTTATAGTGGCTGGGACCAATGTTCTAGGTGAGCTACGCAATCGGGCTGATTGCTGTCTCTATCAATGGTATTTTTGCGCCTTCGTGGCAGCACAAAAGTTTTTGCTCTCACGGTTTCTTGTGTTTTATAAAGTTTCTTAAAGGTTGGAAAGTGTGTTTTTGTGTCAGAATGTTTATAAGTATTTGCTTAATTTTGTGGTTATTTAATTTTGACATTTGTAGTTCAGAATATTTCGTTACATGTGAAGTAAGTTCTAGCTTTGTATCGCCTAAGTCTCTCAACCAACGCCCATTAGTACTGCCTTGTCTGAGTGAGCAGTGTTCAACCCGTTCACTGCCAAATGCTAGCAGACGACTTTTTCCAATCTTTGCAGCCGACGTGTTAATCAGTATGACAATTGTGACTGATCCGCCAAGTACAATGATCGCTTACTCACAGGAACAATTGAGAAGCATTCACTGGTCACAATTCAGTAACCGTCAGTTAAATTGCCTCGATATCAGAGTACTAAACCGACTTCGGGAATGCGGAATAAGCACTACTAAGCGCACAAAGCATGGTTGTCGAGCCGGCAGCCAGAAACAACGCGCGATATCTACTCGAGTTACACCCCTCTACAGTCGGCTAAGGAGCACATTTAAAAATGGCGCGCACAATTCTAACCTCATTCATGTTCCTTTGGTAGTCGAAGCCGTAAACACTTCAAGTTCTCATAAATCAACTCAACAGGGAACATTCAGTGCATGTTTGTTGAACGCTAGATCAGTTCGTAACAAGACTGAAATCATCGTAGACTATGTACTGGAAAAAGATTTAGATATTGTTGCAATAACAGAGACCTGGTTAAGTGCTGATGGCGACAATATTGCTATAGGTGACCTCACACCTGTTGGATACCAACTTAAGCACGTCCCCAGGCCAAATAGACAAGGTGGCGGTGTTGGTTTGTTATACAAAGACAATCTCAAACTCAAAGTCATTAAGTCTCCAAACTATAACACGTTCGACATCCTTGAATTCGAACTTACCTACCAATCAGCTCTAGTTCGAGTAGTTGTCTTGTACCGTCCGACTCCATCAAAAAAGCATAACCCACCAATGTCAGAAGTTTTCCACGAACTATCCGCGTTGTTTGATCGTTACGCTCTCAGTACAGGCCAATTACTTATATTGGGTGACTTTAATGTTCACATGGAAAAGTTAGCTGATCACAATGCGTCGACTTTACGAGCACTCCTAGAAACATCTAACTTAGAACACCACATCAAAGATCCCACACACCAGAAAGGACACCTACTTGACCTCGTCATAACACGATCAAATGATTCACTAGTTAGCAATGTCAGCGTTAACCATGGTGCCATACCTTCTGATCACGCAGCCATTACTTTTGATTTGTCACTCGTTAAACCACCTCTACAGAGAAAGGTCGTCACCTACAGAAAGCTACGTTCTCTACCAATTCAGTCAGTTTGTTCAGACATACAGTCATCTACCCTGTACACGAATTCATGTGAAAACCTGACACAGTTAGCCAAACAGTACGATAATGACATCACAAGTGTGCTAGACAAATATGCTCCCATGAAGAAAAAGGTCATTGTAGTTCGGCCATGTTCTCCATGGTATAACAGTGACATCAACCAAACAAAACGGATCTGTCGTAAGCTTGAACGACTTGCTCGTAAAACTAATTTACATGTTCACTGGGAAGCGTATAGAGATCAACGCCAGTTGCTCAGTGACATGATCAAGTCTGCAAAGCAAGTGTATTACTCCGAACTTGTATCTGTTAACTCAGCTGACCAAAAGAAACTGTTTTCAATTTTTAACCGTTTGCTCCACAAGGACAGGGGAATGAATAGCTTACCACAACATGATGATCCAGTGGAACTAGCTGGAAGGTTTGCTGATTTCTTCCTATCTAAAATTGAATCAATCCGCAGTAATATTTTGTCTCATACAGATTACGTAGTACATAGTGAGAAAATTACACCAATATCAGACTGTTCCCTCACAGAGTTTAGACCAACATCCCCTGAAGAAGTCTTAGCAGCAGTCCATAGACTACCATCCAAATCGTGTAGTCTTGATCCACTTCCAAATCATTTGCTGAAGGAATGCATCCACGCGGTATTACCCATAATGACCAAAATCATCAACATCTCGTTAGAATCCGGATCCGTGCCTGATAGTTTTAAATCTGCATACGTAATGCCATTGTTAAAGAAACCGTCCCTAGATCAGAACGTGCTTGGTAACTATCGACCCGTTTCTAACCTATCTTACATCTCGACGCTACTAGAAAAGACCGTCGCTGACCGACTTACTCACTACCTTGATATTAATAATCTGCTTGAACCATATCAAAGTGCATATCGGAAGGTTCATAGTACGGAAACTGCGTTACTCTGAGTGCAAAACGACATCCTCTGCTCTATGGATAACCGCATGTGTGTTCTACTGGTGCTTCTCGACCTGTCTGCTGCATTTGATACGATCGACCACAACATCATGTTATTACGGCTGTAAGAACTGGGTATATCCGGCACAGCTCTTACTTGGTTCAAGTCGTACCTCATGTGTCGCCATCAGACCGTCATCATCAACAATTCCAGGTCACCTGAGCGCAGTTTACACTCGGGGGTACCACAAGGATCCGTCTTGGGCCCCTTGTTGTTCACCATATACACAGCGCCGTTAGGTCAGTTGTTACGCTCGCTTGGAGTCGAGTACCACTTCTACGCAGATGATACGCAACTATACCTTGCCTTTTATCCATCTGATCAATTAAATGCGAGTGAAACTTTAGAACATGTCATTCATGAAGTTAAGTTGTGGATGCTAAACAACCTCCTACAGCTTAACGATAAGAAGACAGAGATACTGGCAATCACATCATGTCACCTGCGACCTCAGCTTAAAATAGAATCTCTTCAGATTGGCGAGGACAATATTTTATTTAGCTCAACTGCCCGTAACATCGGCATAATCTTTGATGACACCATGTCAATGAAAAATCAAGTAACCTCTATATGTAAATCTGTTTATTTTAACTTACGGAACATTAACAAGATCAGAAAGCTATTGGATGATAATGCTATAAAAACGCTTTTACACGCGACCATAACTTCGAGACTGGATTACGGGAATTCTTTGCTAGCTGGCATATCAACAGAACAGCTTACCAGTCTTCAGAGGGCTCACAACACTGCGGCCAGATTACTATCACGGACTAAGCCATATGAACACATTACACCTGTTTTGAAAGATCTTCATTGGCTACCAGTTAAACAGCGCATAAATTACAAACTTGCACTACTGGTTTTCAAATGTCTTAATAATCTTGCCCCGCCATATCTAACATCGTTGATCGTACAGAAGACAGCGCCAAGGGCTCTCCGATCAAGTAGTCGTTTACTCTGTGTAGTGCCACCATCCAATCTACTAATCGGCCAACGCGCGTTCTCTAGAGCTGGCCCCAAGCTTTGGAACAGTCTTCCACCACATATACAAAATTGCCGTAAAATTGAACCGTTCAAATCTGCTCTCAAAACATATTTATTTTCAATTTATGTTTTTGTACATAATTGTGTAATTTTATATAATCTTGTAAAGCGCCTTTGAGCTTCAATTGGAATTGGCGTTATATAAATCCATACATACATACATACATACATATCAACAGGAGATGAAGTCGTATGCCTTATTGCGTCTAACCAATGGCCCGAGGATCTGGAGATGGCACTTCAGGGTCAGTACCACCTCGGAGGTAAGAGCATCTCACCTAATAATGGCAACCGGCTCAGCTTTTATGTTGGGAACCTGCTCGGAGAGCGAGTGGGCACTCGCACAGTAGGCGTGACAGTACTGTGCTTCGGCTATGCCAAGGTTTGTGTATTGCACACTGCTGGTATTCAACTTGAGTGCACGTAGAGCATGATTCTGTCTAGCAGCCAGCCGGCCCTCTGTTCTGACAACCCACCTCCCTCCTGTAGCCACCGATCGGCGATCCATGGCTACCACTGATTAAAACAGTCTACAACAGTCAGCCTCATGTAGCCACCTCTGTTCTGACCGGTTTTGATAACCCACCTTCCCTCCTGTATCCACGGATCATGGATCGGCAGCTCCCACTACGTTTTGTTTTGAAACACCCTGTATATCATCATCATCATCATCATCAACTTACAAGGCATAAGCCATTGGCTTGTTATTGCCTCAGTGCTAAACTGGTAGGGCAGGCAACCCTGGTCTGGATACAACACGTGTAGCTATCTTCATGTGTGCATGTTCATGTAGATGCACAGGCTGTTTCAAGATTAGTCCACTGTGATGTAATAATTGTATTATGACTTTGGGAATTGACGGCTCACATATGTTGTATAAGCATATGTGTAACGCAACGTCCAAAGCCACACCACAATTAATTGTGTTCAGTCGAATTCAAATATTCTTTCTTTGAAAAAGATGTCTAGTTTGCCCTTGAATATTTCGACTGTGGTTGCATCGACTATTGTTGTTGGCAGTGAATTCCAATGTGGTGCCACTCTATTTGCGAAGGAGTGCTTCCGAATATCTTTGCTGCTACGTTTTATGTTGAGCTTGAGCCTATGACCTCTGGTCCGTGTAACATTGGACAGTTCGAAAAAGTAGTTCTTATCAATATTATATAGATCTTTGATGAGTTTGAATGTTTCAATCAAATCTCCACGGAACCGTCTATATTTCAGTGACATTAGATTTAGGGCTTCAAGTCTTTCTGTGTAGCTATACTCTCTGATTTGTGGGACACGTTTTGTTGCTCTGCGTTGTACTCTTTCTAATAGCTGCGATTGCCTTTTCAGGCTTGGAGACCATGCTGAGTTGCAGTATTCAAGAATGGGTCGCACAAGTGATTTGTATAGTAGCGTGAAAGTAGATTGATCAATGTTGGTAAATGTTCTCTTGATTAGTCCTATTGTACTGTTTGCCTTGGATACAATGTTCCCTATATGTATGTCAAAAGAGAGGTTTCTGTCGACATGAACCCCCAAATTTTTTTCTACATCTGATGTTGATACAGGATGTGGATCAGGTGTATCTGTCATATAGTATTTGGTTTGAGGGTTATTTCTGCCGAAGTGCATGACATGCATTTTGTCTGTGTTGAAAGATAGTTGCCATGTCTGCGACCATTTACATACTTTATTTATGTTTTCCTGAATCTGTCTGGTAGCTGGGTTGCCGTACATCTTTGTATCATCTGCAAATATTTTGGAGTGGCAGGTTAATCGATCAGGTAGGTCATTTATATATATCAGAAAAAGTATAGGTCCTAGAACACTTCCTTGTGGCACGCCGCCGGTCACCTCAATCCAGTCCGATGATGCATCATTAACTCTAACTCTCTGGCTCCTGTTGCTTAAGTAGTTCCATATCCATTTTACTAAATTTTCGCCAATACCATAGCTTCTCAGTTTTGTTTGGAGTCGTTGGTGTGGCACAGTATCGAAAGCTTTTGAAAAGTCTAAATATATTGCATCGACAGGTTCGTTTGAGTCAAGCATGGCTGTTTTATATATATATATATATATATATATATATATATATATATATATATATATATATATATATATATATATATATATATATATATATATATATATATATATATATATCTATATATCTAAAGATGTCGAGATTTTAAATTTTCATATTAAATTAAAAGATGATCTGGTGTTCATTTTTCGATAAATTAGGTGGATAATGTTGCTGTCCTAGACCACATCATCAACCAACCTGTTGAGAAATGTACACCGGCTTCTTTGTTATTTACACAGCAAAATATAGAATATTGACATCGGAGTGGTAAGAGTTAAACTCTTAAATCTAAAGGTTTCAAGGAGACTTAATTAATCAAAGACAGTCAAATCATTGAAGAACAATCTAGATATCCTAGAAAGAACTTTTAAATTCGACTGAGCAAGCCATACTACAACAAAAACATTGAGGCAATAACACGCCAATGGCTTATGCCTCGTAAAATGATGACGAATAACGTAACTAGTTCTGAGAGACGGGATCTACACAAGACAAGATACGACAGGAAAAAAAATGTCGCGATGTTTGTTTTTGTGACAAGATCTAAGTATCAGATTTATAGCCTTACACACATATCGATGTCTTCTATAACATGTTGTCTTAATGTAATTTTAGTTCTAATGTATGCGTTACCATCAGCAAATAGCAATGACACGTGTAGTGGAATGCCATGTGAACATGGATCTTGTAAAAATTTATTAAATTTCAAGTTACTCAACGGAACTTCCGTATCATTGTGTAATTGTGATCGTGGATGGACAGGTCCTTCATGCTCACAATGTGTAGGCAGAGTCGGGTTAGTATTAATTACCAATTTCACTGGGCAACTGATTGTTTTGCCTGGAAAGTAAGATTTGTTGAAAAAGTTGCAAAACGCTTGTCAAATTTAGTAAGAAGTAAGGAAGCGAGATGCGCATGCGTTGGAAACTGATTTCCATACATATATATCTATAGAGCGCATATCTTCATACCTTCCTTCACTATGGGACAAATGACCGCCGGTGACGCGAGTTCAGTAAGCACTCTATAGATGAAAATTCTAAAAGCTAGTGATGCGTGCATGCGCTAGCAGCTTCCTTCTTCTGGTATAATAATAAACTGTTACACTTACAGACTTCAGTTGTGAGTTTGGACACCAGTCGGAAACTCGCAATATGTATCACAGGGTATTCACGGTCGTCGACATATTGCTCGTAACATACTCTCTTGTAAATCTAAATTCTCCTCTATGGGGGTATGGCTATTGATCATTGCCTCGTCATTAGTTAGCGTTATGATAAACTTTAAAAATACAAGTTTATCTAGGCTTATTCTGGTCGATTTAGACAATGTTTGTCTTGGAAACTGAGTTATATCATTGCGATTGCTAAACTCCTGTTAGCGCATACCCAAATCAAGGCCGACAGGTCACCATCGATGCCGGCCGCATTCGATGCCGGCCGCTATGTATACGATGCCGGCCACCTATAGTATTAGTTTAGAGCATGTAGTTTAACAAATATTTAATAATTAACGAAATATTTAACGATATCGTTTCAGGCTTTATTCAAAATTACAAGTTGAACAAGGCATTTTTCAAAAGTCATGACTGTTCAATTTTCTGGCTTTTCCGTGTTTTAGTCGGCATTTTAGTCAAAACAAAGCCGAAATACGCCAGAATCTGTGAAAACAAAAAAGTAAAAGTTAAGCGATATTTGTTCAAAATATTTAAACATTTAATAATTGAATGCCATTTTGCAGGCCAAGAGAAGACTATTTTTGAAATTTTACTACTGAAATGACTGGCTCGGTTATCGAGCCAGTCATTCCAGTGGTAAATTCTAAAAAAATAGTCTCTTGGCCTGCAAATGGACATTCCCCAAGACCACTACACAGGCCATGGACTAATATAGCCCTATACTAGGAGGCCGGCTTCGTATACATAGCGGTCGTAGGCGGCCGGCATCACTGTACTCCGGCCGACACAGTATAGTTAGCCATGCTACGGCGGCGTATCGCACTTGATTCACGCAAGCAACAGATTTAGAATGGCATGTCGCCAAGATCGACACATGCGCGAGAGTGTTCTCGAGTACTCTTCTCCAGTCAGGAACATACTTTCTTGCATGATTATTGGTTAATAAATATAACTATATAGAAAGCAACCAATGAATCGCAAGGAAACTACCGACGGTAAAGAAAATAAACAATGTTTTACACGGTAATTTTATGAATGACGTAGTAGTATCTCTATATATATAATTCGTAGTATAACCAGTAACATGTGGGCCGATTGATACACGCTGATCACAGTAAAACTTTTTATCATTCACTATTTAAGCCAGAGAAAACAAACATTAGTAATATTTAAATAAAAATTGTTAACTCTTAAGTCATGGTATCGCAGAAAATCAATTTCATCTTAATAAGCTGTTGAATATGTTGCAAGTTTTTAAGGGGGACCTGTTGCTCACAGCTGCCATAGCCTGCAACAGCTTCCAGTTAAGCACTAACCCTATTCAGCCTTCTTACATTGTATTGAATGATGTGTACTTTGTTTAGCCTACCAGTTCAAAGGGATATGTGATGTAGGTTGGTAAGTTGCAAAATATATGGTAACCCTAGTCAATGAAATTACAGTATTCATGGGAGGTACATTAATGATTTTTTGAAAATAATTTGACTGGGATGTGTTGATGTCCCAGCAACAGCTTCCAATCAATGTAATTGCCAAATCTGCCAATACGTATTATTTTAGGTTTCTTAACCAGAGCCAGTACATGCATATTCTGAATCTGACATATTGAAGATTTCTGATCTTCGGGTCCTTGTAAGTTGATTCTCTTCCCGCTTCGGCAAGACTTGTATGTGAGGTTGCTGCGACAACCTGTCTTACCGAGGATGAAAGAGAGTGATACGAGCTCGTCTCGTCTAAAGATGTACTAGACGATATTTGTTTTCGTATCCGGGCCTGATCTGACTGGACCAACAAGATTTGATGATTCGGCACGGTGTTTCTCCGTGCAATTCAGAGCTAACCAGGAACACAATAAACCAAACTATTGCCTTGAATATTATACAAGGTGATGAGATTTATTAACTTTATAATTAATCTACACAGTGGGTAACTTTTACTGTTACCAGTTTACGATAAATACGATGAATTTTACTGTTACCGGTTTACGACAAATACGATAACTTTTACTGTTACCGGTTTACGACAAATACGATAACTTTTACTGTTACCAGTTTATGACAAATACGATAACTTATTCTAACGTTTCCTATCTTTCTTAATGAACTAGTATTACTCCCAGCTACTCTGGTTTGCTATACTATCCAAGCTATCTCTTGCCTACTGAAAATACACTCAGCTAGAACTTTGTTACAAGGTACGAGGCGGACCGGACTCTCGATTAAAGTTAAAGTCCCCCTTATGTACTATTTTTATTGTGTTCTCCCTCCATCTTGGTTTCGTACCGCCGGAGGTTGCTCTTGGTTCCCATTGGATTATGACATCATTTCGACCAATCACGACCCCGACTTTTCTTCCTAGCATCTGCGGTTTGGCCGATTCCTGAGTCATGGAATCTGTCGGATAACGCCCCATAAACTGACAGTGATGGATATTGCTTCGACAATCATTGTTAATCTTTTCTCAATATCTTATTCTGACGGACGTCTTCTGTCAACTTTTCGTCTGGTTTTCTAATCTTCTTGGCGCCAGACGCTACTACGTCCTCGTCCGGCCCCTTGCTTATTAGGCTTGCGCCTGCATTTTACAAGGGTGCCATGACGTAGTGAGCATGTGGCCCATCTGATTCACCAACATCTGGTGTCGTATCTGGTGTCGTGGGTCGCCTCTATAGAAATATAGAAACTTGGGTCACATTATCACGGTCCTATGGTAAGTCGGTCGTCGCCACGTTACTATGTCATTCTATGAGTCATTCAGTCTGTGCTACGTACACTCTGTCCGTAGCACCCTACCGACGCTCTCGCTTGAATATTTAGAAAACTATTGGTCGTAACTTCTGCTGAATACTATAAAAGGTTATGCCGCGACTGCAGCAACAACTTTCGTCTTTTAACCACTGACAGACTCCATCAGCTTACTGCCCTAAGTCTTAGTCTATTCTATTCCAATTTCATTTATTGTTTCAGCTACATTTTCGCGTCAGGTTTGCATCGACTTGATGCACACACTAGATCGCGCTATTACACATCCCTGCCCATTGTGTTATCCGTTCTTTAGCTCGCCTGGTATTCAAATATAGTAATTCACTGAGGTCTTAGACTGCAAATATAAGATGTCCCCGGGGTCATGACCCCCCAGAAGACAATCCGATATCTACATACGCCCCTCAACCAAAGTTAATTGACCATCTCTCTTAAGGCCTGAAGAGAGTGTCAACTAACTCGTTGTGGACTATCAACAACCCAAACCTATACCGGCAGCCTAAACGGATACCACCCGATAGTCGTCCAATCATCGACAACTTAACATTACAGGTCAATATACTATACACCAATACTTGTCCGAGTAGCGGAATGCTCAGAAATACATTAGTAGTATTCGTTAGTGTATGGTTGATAATTATACAAACATACATGTCCGGGTAGCAGAATATCGTGCGCAAAAGACTGCCCCCGGAAACACATTAATAGCATCATTAAACCGTGGTCGATAACCTCGATCCACGCGTAACATAGAGAACAATACGATCAATCAAGCAATACAATAGTATAATATACCACAATCAATTGCTCTAATGACGTCATCTAATCGTGACGACGTCACCATAAATGTCAGTCCTTAATCCTACAGTGCAAATATCATTACAGATCATGTGAATTTTTCCTATTAAATAATACAGTACCAACATGGCACCATACTAACGTTCGTGCTACAACATTTAATATTCACCAATTACTGTTCCAGTGGAAACATATAAAGTTAGTGCTAAAATGTCATGGTGATACCTCTCAGCGGTCTATGCTTACGTTAGGATCCACCACGTCAACGTACGTCTCCATCTCTATCCATTCGGCAGCCGTCGGGTCGATCTCAGTTCTGGCGTCAGCATTAGGCGACGACCCGGCTGCCATCCGCAGCGGCTCCGGTAGAGCTGCAGGTCTCCGGGGCTGCTGGGTCTGAATAGTTGGTGCAATGATATGCGGTTCACTACTATGGGCCGCACGTGGCTTGCATTTATGGGTCGCACGTGGCTTGCATTTAAGCGCATTCCACATGCGTGATAACACCCCACATTTATATAATATAAGCACAATTACTAACACAACTACGAAGGAACCCGTTGAATATGATACGAAAGAATGTACCCCAATGCCATCGACCATCACTGGGTCGATCATGGATAACGGTGCTAGCGGCACATACGTAGACTTTTGTAAATGGTTCCACGGTTGTAGCTTTAAATGGTCAACTATCATGGATTGATTTAGAACGCCGGACACATCCAAGTGGGGCATTTCAATGGCTAGGCCTATTCGAGTGTACGTCCGACTATAAGACGCTACAGGCTCGAATCGCCAGCCCCTCCCACTATGCCCGCATTCTCCAGACATCAATACATACACACCATTACTCACCCTACATCGGTCCGTCAGTCGTCCGTCGCAATGGATTTCCACCGTCTCGCCGAACGTTTGCAACACTACTCCGATTTTCTCATTGGCAAATAATTTACTAGTGGTTACGTTTGACTTCATTAGTTGAATATTACAGTTGCTATCAGTCGCATTTGTCAATACACTCACAATACAGGGCACGTGGGTCTTGTCGACCCGTAGTTGTCCCTGGCACACCCTAGGGTCAGCACCACGACACTCCGACGCGGTAAAGTACCACCCAGTCTTGGTATCTAGACCAATGCTGGTACGGGCCAGCATCACTTGCATGTAATACCCTGTCTTGGCCAGTGGTTCAGGCCATGAGTGTAGTCCATATTCGATATATTGTCCTCCGTCAATTAACGGTAGTGTCGCCACATAATGGAGCTTCAACTCGTCCCGCCACAATGGATATACCACTACATTTCTGTAATACCACTGATACGGTTTCACCAGCCTATATTCCGCATTAACCTGTTTTGCCACGGACGTCAGATCATCGGGACCAAAAAGTTCTTCCGTTAGACGACCCAACTCCAAGGATGCCGTTTGCCTATGGAACTGTTCGGCTGCCTTCTGGTAGTTATAGACCACATGTTCAGCCGAGTCTATAACATGTCCTAACCGTACCAACGCATAGAGTTCCAACAATCGAATCCCCTGCTGCCTGAGCGCTCGGCTCATGTTGCCCGTTGCAGTGGCCAAGTTGTCGCCTAACTCGTTAATACGGTCCGTGTTCATACCAATATCTCGGAAAGCTAATTTGACGTGCGACGTCAACTGGTTGGTAAAATGCACCACTTTGTTCATCCTCGTCATCGCCCTCTTTACCACATCTCGTATGGCGTTTATATCCCCAGATGTAGCGGTACCGAACAGCGATGATGCGATGTCGCCAACAAAGTTAAATAACCCTCGCTTCTGCCTAGCGCCACTTCGATTATCCATGGTTTGCTGTGTTCGGAGCGCCATCTTTCTTACCTCCCGTATTCGATGCTGTAACCCGAATATATCGTTCCCGCTCAAAAACGATGTTTTGGTACCCATGCTAGCGGCAAGACTGGCCATTTGGGCCAACCGTCCCATGAATTCCGCGGGTAGGTAAGGATGGTCGATGGATACTATCACGGTCCATTCGGCGCTTATCACCGACACAGCCTCCGGCTTGGTTATCATGACGCTGTTCGGCAGGCGGTGTATACTCGAGTCCTTGCATATACTTGATACCATGCTAAACCACAACGCCATTATACACAATTTAAACGAATACATTTTAGCATCTTGCGAACGAATTTAGTCTTAATTGTTATGATACTTTACGTACTGGCTATTTGCGATGTTAAGTATAGCGATACAATACACACTATCGGCGGTTGTGCCGCTGAACACACTATCGGCGGTTGTGCCGCTGAATAACGGCATTTATACGACTGATGAAATCAGCGTGTAGCGCGCCATCGTAAGAGGCGGAGTCTACCACGCCAATCCGGAGTCGCTTGTTACCGGATTCGTTCTCCCGCCTATACCCTTGCTTTCGCTTCAAGTCTAACCGGAGTTGCTTGCTGTCAAAATCGTCATCCGGTATATGTCTGCGCTTGCGCAGCATATAAGGATGCGATGGAAGCATCTCCATTGGTTCAGGGGGCAGCTCTGGTGCCGCCTCCGGAGCGTCAATCACCATAGGCCTAGGAGTGTCGATGATATCACTCAGTGACTCATGGTTTTGATTGCGACTCGTACTGGGTTGAACCTTTTTCCGGTCAACCCTCTTACCCCCTGTATGACCATATCCGAAGCTGGCCGCTTCTTACAAGCCTGGGGTGTCGTATCAGCGTCGGTGACCATAGGTTCTGGCTCGGGCAACATCGCCCTGGGGTGATGGCTAGCCTTCGTCCCCCTGGTAGGGTTACGAATGGGACGTGGTCGTACCGCGTCCCAGCACATTTCTGAGTCGACTACGCGCAACTTACATATATTAACTACACGCACCTTACCAGACCTCTGATGGCGTACGTGCGCCACAGGTCCGTTGATCTTAAAGATCTCATACTCGGGGTCACTGCGAGAGGTCAACTTCATCCTCTCCTCAGCTTTTACGACCACTGAGTCCCCCACTTTAAATTCACCAGCGTTCGCACGCTTATTAACTTGTTCCCTGTGAACCTCCCGAGATCTAGCTGTCCCCTCACGAGCACGCAGCAGGGCGTTGTTGAGATACGTCAGTCTCTCACCAAGGTCCTGCGACGCATCGATGGGAATGGCTTTCGGCAATCTCGCCCGTCGCCCATACGTCAAATAAAATGGCATATACCCGGTCGTTGAATGACGAGTACTGCGGTACGCTGTCAAAGCCGCACCCAACTCGTCCTCCCACGCCCTCGAGGCATTATTCACCCCTTTCTGGATCAACTCTTTAAGAGTGCGGTTGAATCTTTCAGTACGTCCATTGGTCTGCGGATGGTACGGGCTAGACCGCCTATGGTCGATACCGTGTTCTTTGAACCGCTCCTCTAGAGAATTAGAACAAAATTCTTTACCCTGATCGGTTATCACAATTTCAGGGACGCCATGACGCGCGACATACTCGTTGAAGAACTTTTCTTCCACATTTTGAGATGTCTTCGCCGTCATTGGGTATGCTTCCGTACATGCAGAACAGTGATCAATCACAGTCATGATATACACGTTACCCTTGTTCGATTCTAATAATGGACCGATCAAATCCATTCCAATTATCTGACTCGGATAATTGGCCATGGGCATTTCACTATACCTGGGTCGGGTAGTGACAGGTCGGTTGACCTGGCATTTCGTACACGTTTCAAGCATACGAATTACGTCTTTTCTTAAAGACGTCCATACAAAAGAATCCCTCACCATACCGATGGTCTTCTGCAGACCTTGGTGACCAGCTCGTTCATGAGCCATCCGGAGCACTTTCTCACGGAGCAGGGTAGGTAAGACAATTCTGGGGTACTCAGCGTCCAATGCTGAAGGCGTAACTAAAGAATACAAAATGCCATTCTTGACCATATACTCCTCTGGGGTGTTTTTGAACAACTCTGGGTATTCCTTGGTCTGCTCGGCACACAATTCGTCATGTGGTATGTCGAATGCTTCCAGAGGGACGTGAGGTAACACTCCCTCGTCGACGTCTGGTATCACAAAGTCGCCCGTGTCTAACGTCGCGACTTCCACCGGACGACGTAATCTGGACAACATGTCCGCTCGAATATTCTTCGAGCCTTGGATGTATTCAATCTTACATCCGTACTTGGCAATCAGTACCGTCCAGCGCTGTACCTTCGTGTTTTTAACTTCGCCCACAAACAAACTCTTTAGGGGTTTGTGGTCGGTATACACGGTAAACTGCGCGCCAAATAGATAAGGTCTAAGCTTCTTTAGCGCGTATATTACCGCATAAGCTTCCTTTTCTATCACAGGCCAATTCAACTGACTGTCTTTAAGAGTAGAGCTGACATACTGAATCACCAGCTCAATACCCTTGTCATCTACCTGTACCAGTATCGCACCTATCGCATAGCTAGACGCATCAGTATACAATCTATACGGAGCATTCAAATTCGGATACGTGAGAACCGTCTCACTACACAGCAAGTTTTGCAATTTCTTAAACGCTTGCTGTTCTTCCTGACCCCACTCAAAACGTTTATATTTCTTAGTCAATTCTATCAAAGGCGTAGCAATTTCGGCATAGCCTTGCACACAAGAGCGGTAATACCCTGTAGCGCCCAGGAAACTTCTCACCTCACCCACGTCACGTGGCGGTGACATTTCTCTTATGACCGTGACCTTCTGGACCTGAGGAGCCACTCCCTGTGCTGAAATACGATATCCTAACAAATCAACTGATGGTTGGGCGAAATTGCATTTCGATTTTTTAACTTGCAAATTATATTCGTGAATCCTACGCATAACTGTACGCAAATGCTGTGCATGTTCAGCCGGGTTTCTTGAATATATGACTATATCGTCGACAAAAACATGCAGACATTTTCCCACGAATTCTCGGAAAATATCGTTCATTGCCCTCTGAAATACGGCACCTGAGTTCGCAAAACCGAACGGCATCCGAACAAATTCAAACAAACCTTGACTGCAAACGAACGTTGTTTTCGCTATGTCTTGGCTGTCCATTGGTATCTGCCAATAGCCAGACTTCAAGTCCATAGTTGAAAAGATCGTAGCGCCGCCCATAGAATAAAAAATGTCCTATATATTCGGCAAAGGATAGCTATCCTTACGACAAACGGAGTTCAATTTCCTATGGTCAATACAAAATCTCGTCCCCCCGTCCTTCTTAGGAACCAACGTAATGGGTGACGCCCATGGGGACGACGACGGTCTTATGACGCCCGCTGCCAGCATTTCAGCCACTTGATTCTTGACTATATATTGCTTGGCTAGCGGTAGACGGTACGCTTTCTGCCTAATAGGATAGGCATCCCCTGTCGGTACCGTGCACTTGACTTTGGGAACCAATCCCAAAGTGTTTGTACGAGCCGTATCAAAAATATCTGCAAAGTCCGCCATGACTTTGTCGATATCTTTATATCCGGTCGTTTCCTTACAGCTTGCATAGACATAATTTGTCTGTTCTCTATGCGGATATTCAAAGGGATATACCTGGCCAAACCATACTACAATTTTGGCCTGATAGTCAATCTTTGCATTTCCCAGGTGCAAAGCATCCGCTCCAAGTAAACATTCATGCCTCATTCTGGCCACAATCGTACTAGGGATGGGTCGGTCGTTCTCGAATTTTACTTATGTTTCCCCCAACAACTTTATCGGGGAACCATTTACAGCTAAGAGCGTTCTTGCTCTTTTCAATGGCCTAGCATTCAACATGCTACGCCATATATCCTTGCGAATCAAGGATGTGCTAGCACCAGTATCCACTAAGGCATGCAGGTACTTACCCTGATCCGATGGACCGTTTTTATCCAATCTTAGACGGATTAGAAACCGCTCGTTCGGTATGCTTACCAACGGTCTCCTCCGTCCTTGTTTAACGAAGGGCTCCTTCGTCCACTAACAACCTCCGCGTAACTGTCTTGATGGGAGGATGAGTCCTGTCCGACACCGTATGAATAACGGCCATGCTCATCCGTCCCTTCACCGGTCAGCATGAATCCGTCACGATCAACATATTCGTCACGGTCGCGTCTAGCATTGTTCATGTCTTTCCGTAGGTTTCGCGAGCAGTCACGGGGTGTTATGTTTTTCTCTTGCTGCCGTCGGTCGACGACGCCGACGTCCATGTCGTCGGCGCGTGGTCGCTTGATGGCCCTTCGTGCGGGTGGGCTCTGTTGCTGGCCCCAGGCGGAACCATTCTGCGGTGGACCTCTCGACAGACAGTACTTCACGTAGTGGCCGTCTTTGCCACACCCGAAACATTTTATCGTTTTGGCAGGAGTCGTCTGCCGACTCATGTACGCCCCAAAACAATTCTGGGCCATGTGTCCTTCTCTTCCGCAACTAAAACATGTCACGGGCGGTGGTCGTCGCGGTTGCTTGGGACGCGGGGCACGCTTCCGGGCGACTTCCTCTCGCGGCTGCATTGCCTGATGGCAGTCGCTTTTGTAGTGGCCTACCCGGCCACAGTTATAGCAGGTAACGTTTTGTAAGTCTTTCGCTGCCCTGACTGGTCTGGGCGACGGTGGCGTACGTGGTTTTGCCGGTGGTGGGGTTCTCTTGGGTCCCGTCGCCATTCTTTGGTTACTGGTAATGTAACGCGATGACAACTCTCTGCAACCGGGGTTGGTCTGGGCAAACTACCTCAGTAGTTACTTCTACGGTCGACCCCGCGTGATACTGGCGATGTTGGGTGATTTTGGTACTGTCTGATAATTTTGATGCGTCTAGGAACGCTCGTACACGGTCAGCGACGTCGGTCAGTACTCTTGCCGAATTAGTGAGCGGCGTTCCTTGTTGGGCCATATACTATTTACTCACGGTTGAAAACTCTGAATCCTGGCAGACTGAAGCCAATGAAGATTTCTGATCTTCGGGTCCTTGTAAGTTGATTCTCTTCCCGCTTCGGCAAGACTTGTATGTGAGGTTGCTGCGACAACCTGTCTTACCTAGGATGAAAGAGAGTGATACGAGCTCGCCTCGTCTAAAGATGTACTAGACGATATTTGTTTTCGTATCCGGGCCTGATCTGACTGGACCAACAAGATTTGATGATTCGGCACGGTGTTTCTCCGTGCAATTCAGAGCTAACCAGGAACACAATAAACCAAACTATTGCCTTGAATATTATACAAGGTGATGAGATTTATTAACTTTATAATTAATCTACACAGTGGGTAACTTTTACTGTTACCAGTTTACGATAAATACGATGAATTTTACTGTTACCGGTTTACGACAAATACGATAACTTTTACTGTTACCGGTTTACGACAAATATGATAACTTTTACTGTTACCAGTTTACGACAAATACGATAACTTATTCTAACGTTTCCTATCTTTCTTAATGAACTAGTATTACTCCCAGCTACTCTGGTTTGCTATACTATCCAAGCTATCTCTTGCCTACTGAAAATACACTCAGCTAGAACTTTGTTACAAGGTACGAGGCGGACCGGACTCTCGATTAAAGTTAAAGTCCCCCTTAGGTACTATTTTTATTGTGTTCTCCCTCCATCTTGGTTTCGTACCGGCGGAGGTTGCTCTTGGTTCCCATTGGATTATGACATCATTTCGACCAATCACGACCCCGACTTTTCTTCCTAGCATCTGCAGTTTGGCCGATTCCTGAGTCATGGAATCTGTCGGATAACGCCCCATAAACTGACAGTGATGGATATTGCTTCGACAATCATTGTTAATCTTTTCTCAATATCTTATTCTGACGGACGTCTTCTGTCAACTTTTCGTCTGGTTTTCTAATCTTCTTGGCGCCAGACGCTACTACGTCCTCGTTCGGCCCCTTGCTTATTAGGCTTGCGCCTGCATTTTACAAGGGTGCCATGACGTAGTGACCATGTGGCCCATCTGATTCACCAACATCTGGTGTCGTATCTGGTGTCATGGGTCGCCTCTATAGAAATATAGAAACTCGGTCACATTATCACGGTCCTATGGTAAGTCGGTCGTCGCCACGTTACTATGTCATTCTATGAGTCATTCAGTCTGTGCTACGTACACTCTGTCCGTAGCACCCTACCGACGCTCTCGCTTGAATATTTAGAAAACTATTGGTCGTAACTTCTGCTGAATACTATAAAAGGTTATGCCGCGACTGCAGCAACAACTTTCGTCTTTTAACCACTGACAGACTCCATCAGCTTACTGCCCTAAGTCTTAGTCTATTCTATTCCAATTTCATTTATTGTTTCAGCTACATTTTCGCGTCAGTTTTGCATCGACTTGATGCACACACTAGATCGCGCTATTACACATCCCTCCCCATTGTGTTATCCGTTCTTTAGCTCGCCTGGTATTCAAATATAGTAATTCACTGAGGTCTTAGACTGCAAATATAAGATGTCCCCGGGGTCATGACCCCCCAGAAGACAATCCGATATCTACAATATGTTATGCATTCCATAGTGAAAACGTTTCGTGAAATCGGAAAATTATGCTTTTCGGTTGTTTTCAGATTCACTTGCTCATAGCGTGTGTAGACGAAAAAAGCTGTTTTTGATCATGCAAACATGTTTTGAAAGGTTTCCCCGTTGGAACACCAACCAGTTTCAACACAGTTTGTTTGCTATGCAAGTGCTGTGAACTGCTATGCATTATTCGATTTGTTTAGCAGTGACTGCTACACATTTTTTTCCCAACAAAATATTCCCTGAAAGTCGTTTCGCACCTAGAGTAGTTCGCACTGGGTCGATTCGCCCAGTAGCGTGGGCTGGTTCTATAGATTTCTTGCTATAAGGGGTGTGGTGGGGGAGGCTATTGTTAATACGTGGTAGTTTGATGAATTGCCTATTGATTATAATAATAATAATAAAAATAATAGTAGTAATAATAATAATAATAATAATAAAAGATGAGTACCAAGTAAGAAAGGTCAATTCATCCAAAATATAGACATAAATATGATAAATGCAGTAAACGATAAAATTAATGAAACTGAAAATACAGATACACGAAATAACCTGAATGACTGTGTGATTATGATTGGTGAATTATTTAGCAATAGTGCAGCAAAAACATTTGGAACTAAAAAAAATTATAAAGGAAAGGTGAAATGTCACGCTAAACCGTGGTTTGGAAAAGAATGTGCTAAAGCACGGAAACAATACCACGATGCTAAGAAACAAAATACTATCAATAAAACACCACATACTGCACAACGCATGGAACACCACATACTGCACAACGCATGGAACACCACATACTGCACAATGCATGGAACACCACATACTGCACAACGCATGAAACACCACACTCTGCACAACGCATGAAACACCACATACTGCACAACGCATGAAACACCACACACTGCACAACGCATGAAACACCACATACTGCACAACGCATGGAACACCACATACTGCACAATGCATGAAACACCACACACTGCAGAATGCATGAAACACCACACACTGCACAACGCATGAAACACCACACACTGCACAACGCATGGAACACCACATACTGCACAACGCATGAAACACCACACACTGCACAAGGCATGAAACACCACACACTGCACAACGCATGAAACACCACACACTGCACAACGCATGAAACACCACACACTGCACAACGCATGAAACACCACATACTGCACAACACATGGAACACCACATACTGCACAACGCATAAAAAACCCACACACTGCACAACGCATGAAACACCACACACTGCACAACGCATGAAATACCACACACTGCACAACACATGAAACGAGCTAACAAAGAATACAAATTGATAATTAAGAAATATGCCAAACTTTTAGGGAAACAAATACAAACCAAGCTACAGGGTTTACACAAACATGATACCAAAGCCTTTTGGAAAACAATCAATGGCAAAAATAAACCTGACGATAATGGGGAAAAAAATCCATCTTAACTCCCTTTTCCAGCATTTAAAAAAAATCAACAAAGGTGATGATGAAGACCAAAACTAAACATGACAGAATGCCCAGAGCTCGACATAAAAATTTGTAAAGATGAAATAAATAAAGCGATACAAAGAATCGCAAACAACAAGGCTTCTGGGACAGATAATATAATAAATGAATATATAAAATCTACAAGTCATATTATGTTACTCATAAATGAAAAATTCTTTAACTTAGTTTTCGATACAGGAATTATACCTGAAAAATGGCTTATTGGCAAAATAATTCTAATATATAAAAACAAAGGTAGTAAACTAGACCCATCCAATTACCGTCCAATAACATTATTAAGTTGCATTGGGAAGTTGTTCACATAAATATTAAACGACAGATTAATAGAGAATCTGGAACGAGGTCACTTCATATCACTATTATGGACTGAGTTGAAAATTATCAATTTGCACGAGCTTTAGATAATTTTCAACGAGGTTCATAATAGTGATATGAAAAGTGACCAAGTTTGAGATTTTATTTATCATATAAACTGTAATTTTGAAATATTTGCCAATAGTTGCTGATGTGACTTTTATCTGATTTCTCATTGTTGATTTTCGTGAAATCGATACCTCCGCTGTGACGCACCCCTATTTGATAACAGATACTGAATGCGCAGAAAAATATAGTGACAAACACAAAATCTGGCGATGTCAGCGATGTAAACTACACTTTTCTTCTAAGACTATCAAAGAGCCACGGCCATCAATCTTTACTTCGCTGCCAACTGATAAACTGTCAAACGATGACATTATGCGATGACGTTTCATGAATGACAAATCGTAGTAAACAAATCGTAGTAAAACAGTACCACAGTAATCCCAACGCGTCACGCTCACATCAATCGATGTTTTAATTGGTCGATTTAAATGGGTTGCGCAGCCAATGAAAATACTCCGTTGAATATTGCACGTGTGCTCATATCGAAAAATATGGAACGGGCTAGAAGGCTTGTTTATATGATAAAAGGGATTTACAGAACAATATGAAATTATATTTGGATCACAATCTGGTTTTAGGAAAGGCAGTTTTCCTTCGATCAATATTTACCATTAGATTACTCTTGATAATACAAGCTAGCTAGCTAGCTGCTCTAGGAATCTAGATTTAGAAAGCTTTACCGGCTCCTGGAACCAGGTACCCGGTTCCCAACAAACGGGTACCCGTCTGCCAGTGAGGGTAATTTTTGTTTGCATAGCAACAAGAACTATGCATGCTTTTTGCATTTGGAAATTCCTTAGAGTTTCTTAGTGTTTTCTGTGCCTAAGTTTAGCTGTTTTCGCTTCACGGAATATTGGATTTACCATGGAAGGAACTTCTGAATCTCAGGTTGTATTCTTTCATGTTATTCTCTAGCATATATGGAGACTTAGGTCTCTAAAATTTTGTCTGTAGCATGTCCCAATTTCTGACCCCGAATCTGGACCGTGTGGTGACAACGAAATATGCCAGATAGATCGCCTCCTTTTAATCCCAATGGCGATCGGCAGTAATATGAAATTCGGCTGACATCATTCTCCGTATTATCCGAACGGGTGGCGTCACACCTTTGTTGTTTCTCGGATTTTATATGGTGAAGAAAATGTTTTCATTAATTTGCGCATCTTGTTTTGGGTGCTGCATACTTTTTGTACCAGAAAACTTGATAAATTATGTCAAGTTTTGCGTGATAATCACGATCTGTTTGCATTGATCGGTGGTTTCAAAAATCTTGATTTAAGATGTGTCTTCTGCGGTTTTACCGTGTTCTACAGTAGTTTGGTTTTTCATTTTGTTGTTTACTTCACGTATCGTTTTGGCCTTCGTTTGAGTAAAATTTGAAATTTATTATTAAATATACCGCAAGTGCTATGCGATATGGTTCCGGGTTCCATGTTATACATCCGTCAGGATCAGTATATGGGTGTATTAATGTCCGCTATCGTTCTTGTCGCCAGAAAATGCGATCTTTGTTGTAACATTGCGGGTTTCTGGTGCTGGAGGGTTAACAATTAATTTATGGTCAAAATAGTTGAAAATTATTTGTCTGCCTTCTGTTCCTGTTTTGTTCCGCTTGCTTATTTTAGGTTTTGTGCTTATTTTTAGGCCAAGCCTACCCTACCATCTTGTTCCGAATGCCATAAGTTTGTGAAAGTCGCCTACAAAGACCATGTCTGTTTTCGATGTTCTTCCCGTAACGTTGATAATAGGTGTTGGTTGAAGGTGTTGATCAAGGTGTTGGTTGAGTTCCTTTCCCAGAAGGACTTGGCCGGGTCTAACACGGGGTTGCTCCGCGTCTGCAGTCAGAGGTTTCGGAGATGGCACCTCCGGTGTGGTTCAGGCCTGCTATGCAAGGCTTCTTGCATAGCGTCCTGCCCACGCTGGTATTGTCCCTGATTCCTAAGGCTGTAGGACAGTCTCTTCCTGTGTCCGGTACGGACCCTGTCCTTGGACAGGATTCTGGACTGGCTACCAAGGGAGCCATCTCGTATGGCTCCCTGGTGGTCCCGTCGGGCTCCGACCTGATGGGTAGTGTCTCTCTACGGCCATCTCCGGGTGGTCCAGTAGCGGTGGCCGGTCCGTCGGGCATGGGAGCCGTTCGCCAGGACGGCTCATGTGCTTCCTCATCTAATGATGACTTCAGGGTCTGAAGATGAGGAGGCCGAGGAGGAGACACTGTTACGGCCTGAGATGCCACGGGTGGAGTACATGGAGGTCGATTCCGTCCTGGACGGAACCGCCCTCCATCTGTGTGGCTTGGTGCAAGCCAGGACAGTCGCTCCACCCGTGTTTGAGGCCACACCAGTACCGGGCACCCGTCCAGTGCTGGTTGGTTTGCCACCAACCGACACGGTGACGGGTGTTGCTGGCCAGACTTGGTACACGCCTATCTCGCCTGTGCATGACCACGGTTCCATAACCGCTACGGGTCCACACGGTTTTCCGCAGGTTTTCCGTGCGGGCCTACACTGGTCAGTGAGATTCATGGGGTGGCGGCGGAACCGTGCGGTACTGGTGTTGCTGGCTGGCTCCTAGCCGGGAGGCCGCTGCTGGTAGATGCGTGAATACGTCAATGGGTGATGTATTCACGGGGGTGTCCTCTTCGGAGACAGACTGGTCCGAGGCTCACGCCCCATCCATTGATTAGGACGGGGGTCTTGCCCGCGGCTCGGATCCAGTCCATTGAACTGGATCCACGATTTAAGGAATTGCTGGATGCTATTTATAGCAAGTAACTTAACCAAGAGCCAGCTCCCTGCGGCCTCCAGGGAGGTGCGGGCAAGGTGCCGTATTCCCCGAGGGGAGTATGACAAATACGGTCTGGTTCCAGCAGTCACTGAGGATGACCGCTGGGTGCACCACGAAGAAGTCCTGTCCCTATGCGATGAGGGAGTGAGCGCAGCAATGAATGCTGTTAATCATTCCTATCGCCTAATTCAGTCGGTGTGGGCTGAAGCTGGGGCAGGCCACCCTGTGCCACCTGTGGTGCTGTCTTGTGTCAATGATGGCCTGCTGCTGTTGATGGACGCTTTGGCCAGGGTGCAAGTGCGAGTTACAAAATCCAAGAGGCAGATGGTCCTTGACCATATGCGTCCAGCTACCGCCGTCGGGGAGCATTTGCTTGGAACGCCCCTAAATGGCCCTAGCATCTTTGGTGGCCAAGCGCGGGCCATCTTAGAGGATACTGCTAACGTAGCATAGAAGCGGTTGTCGGTTAGTCTACAGTTAGAACTCGGGTCGGTTTCAGATGGAAACTCAGAGATCGGTAATGGCAGGATTGAGGAAAGGAATGTGGTGTGTGTCAATCGATCTGAAAGATGCATAGTTCCACATTCCAATGAACAGGGGTTGTCACAGATTTCTGAGATTCGCGTTTCAGAATCAGGTATGGGAGTTTGTAGTCCTCCCATTTGGCCTGTCGACAGCCCCAAGTGTTTTCACCAGAGTGGTCCTAGCGGTGACAGCGTTTCTCAGAAGAGAGAACATGGCGCTTCACACCTATATAGACGATTGGCTTATCAAGGGGGACACACCAGCCAGGTTAGGAGTGGATACTGCTCTGACTCTGAAGTTCCTTTCAGATCTAGGCTGGATAGTCAACAAGGTGAAATCCGGATTGACACCCACTCAACACTTCGTTTATTTGGGGATGCGATTCGATCTCGAGGAAGGCAGGGTTTACCCGTCAGAGCCCAGAGTGGTGTCTCTGTTAGCCATCCTCAAGAGTTTTCAATTGGGAAACCACATTCAGGCTAGGCGGTTTCTTCAGATGCTGGCCATGATGGTCTCCATGGAGCAGGTAATCCTGTACGCTGCTCTGATGCGAAGACCTATCCAGGTGTATCTGATGTCTCTGTGGAAACAGAGAATAGAACCCCTGTCAAAGCTGATACCAGTTTTGGAGCCAATAATGTCGCATCTTGTATGGTGGAAGAAGTGTCAGAATCTCCTAGTAGGAGTTATTACTATATTACAACCTACCTCCTTGCATTACTATAGCTATTTCCTTTTCTGAAGGGAACCGTAGTAGGATGAATTTTTTACGGCCAATGTCTGATGGGTATTGTGGTTACAGAGGGACGGAATGTTTCTTCAGGAATCTCCATACTCTCTAATGATGAGATCCATAGTAAGTCATTGAGGGTGAAGCATTGGAACTGGCTGTTCCTAGAAAATGCTGGTTTACAAAATCTAATAAATTTGCACTGTTTCAGGGGTAACGCAAAGAACAAGAATATGAAGTCTCGGTTTACGCCTCGTTTACCGCTCGTTCATAAGCCAGTCACTCCGTCACAGATTTCTTCAGTATCATCAGTCAACATTCCGCAGCCTGCGCCCTTGCAGACCGATGAAGGTCTCGGGCCTAATCAGGTCATAAGTCGGTCCGGTCTGTCACCTGTCACCTGTCACTACTACGTCTTCACTGGATGGGCCGAAGGATTTTCCCACCAGATTGGTCCATGTCGTCACACATCCGCTGTCATCTACAAAGCCAGTTGCTTCTTCTTATATTGTTTCTGCTGTTTCTTTGGCTAGACGTCCGGCCCCAGGTCCGGGGTTTTCCCGGCCCCGGGTCTGGACGTTGACCGGCTTAGGTTCCCGTTTTCATCCAGAGGGAGGGGGGGTTGGGTGTTGCGGACCCAGATTTTTGTCCGGGTCTAGCCTCCGGGGTGGTGTCGGGATCAGAGATTGTGCAGGCTCCGGCCCCACTGCCGGGTCCAGATCCTCTCCTTTCGGGTTTTTCTCCCGGCTTTCCCACCCCGGATGGGGACCGGTCATTCTGGCGTGTCAGAATCTGTTTTGAATTTGTCTCCTGGTTTCCCTGCCCCGGCCTGAGCAGGGACTGGTCTTTCCGGTGTGTCAAAATTAAATTTGAATTTTTTCTCCCGGGTTTCCCGCCCTGGCTCGTGCTCCGGCCAGAGTCGGAGCCAGTCATTCTGGCGTGTCAAAATCATTTTTTCGTCCCGAGTTAGAGGCGCAGTTCTATTCGGGCCATTCATCTTTTCATATAGTACACCTCCTCCCCTCTATGCAGGCTTGACATACTTACTTTCATAACTTTAGGAGAATTTACGTCATTCTATATTTATCGTAACTATTTTGTTCTTTTAAGGCTATTTCCTTTTTATCACCCTTTTGTTTTACAAATATTCATTTCCTAAAAGTTAGATTAGATTTGCTCTCATGGTATTTTGTGTTTTTCTTTAATACAAGTTTCTTTGCCATATTTCGTCATTATTTAGTAGCTGTCAGTATCTCGTCAACACGCCCTAGTTTGGCAGTCTATTCGTCCTAGTCTCATTTCGCCTGGGAGACATCGCTTTTTTCGCTTCTATTTACCCTTTTTTCAAGGCTATTTTCTTATTTTTAGCTAAAATCTTTTTACTTAAGTCGTGTTTTTTCCCACCAGTTCGGGATTGGTGATTTTGGGCTCGATATTTATCAATTTTCATTCCCTTTTATCTACTTCCGGTAGTTGTCAGATTGTCATCATCGTTCCTGTCACTTTTTATATAGGTCATTGATTATTCGGCCCGTATATATTTAGTTCCCTTTTTGTTTACATGAAGTTTTCTTTTGGTTATTATATAGATCCTTTACATAGATCAGTTTATTTTAGCTAATTCTATTTGGCTATAGCTGGACTCTCACCCCTCCCATAGGTTTACTTTGGGATTTCTATTTGTCACTAAATCTAGTTAAAACACTTTAATTAAATTTATCTATAATGCTTTAATGTCTCCAACTTTTAATAAGTATGGAAATACTTCTATGCTGCTTTTTTCTCCATACGAAGATAGTGGTAGAGATTGAATAGTAGAAATCAGCGCAAGTTTCCTCTCTCTGGAAGGGGTTAGAATAAGGATATAGCTCTTATAACTAAGATACATCGCCTTTCACTCGATTCAAGTAACATTACTTTCTAATAGTATAAATCGATGCTTGGAAGTCTATCTGTTCTCATTGTAACATCCTAAATTATTTAAATAGATTCTTGTACACTGGACTTATACTGAGATAACTCAACAATTATCTTAACTATCAACATCCTAACTATTATCAGCCTAGTCCTAATTGGAATATTGAGGCTTTTTAGCCTTTACTCTTCATTTATAGCTTTCTTTATTCAGATATTAGGTATCATACTAGTATATCTTCCATTGGTAGGCTTCTTATCTCCTTTCGTTATTAAGTCTTCTTAATTTATTTTATTGTGTTATGTGTATAACCATTGTGCACTTTTCATTTTGTAATCAGGATCGATTTATAAGCATCCTTAATGGGGGGGGATCTTTCCATCTTTTGTCTTACTGGTTGCAAGTTTGCTTCTTTATACATGATATCATATCATGGAAAGGTCCCTCTGGTCTGTGTTTTACCCAGCTGGAGGTCACCGACCTCTCTCAGGGTAGGTTATTTCCCTACCTCCCAATGTGCAGATAATGGTATCCACAATTCAACCTCTCAAGATAGGCCAGTTAGTTTCGGCCGGAGCTTTCCTCAGATTCATAGGCCTCATGGTTTAGGTATAGAAAGTGATTCCTGGGGCTCCTCTGATGAAAAGATCCTTCCAGTTCTATCTTATGACCCACTGGAATCAGTCTAGATTTCTTAATCATTGGATTTTCATCAATTTCAACTCTTGAACCATTGCCGGTTTTTGGGAAAGTCGGTCAATCCCTGTTATTTGGGGTCCCTCTTCATCCACTATCTCCTCAGGCCATCTTTTTCACATCCCTGCTAGGATGGGGCTCCTCTGGGGCTCCTAGAAGATTTCTGGATCCTAATCCCTCACAGAATCTTCCATTCATGTCAACCTTTTAGAACTGTGGGTGGTTTTTTCCATGCCCTAGTTCATTGGGAACCCCTGATTCATGTCTCAATCTTTATCCGATCAGACATTTCGCATTAGACTCATTCTTCTTTCATCGGTGGGTGGGGGGGGGCTGGTGGGTGGTGGTGGTGGTGTTTGTGTATGTGGTGGTGTCCAGGTTGGTCTATATACGTCGAGCATCACTGATCGTTCTTCATTGGTACATGTCCCTCAGTTTTCTCTCTCAGGGGAATTTATTCCCCTCCCTTCCCAATGTCCAGACGTTGTTGTCCACAATTCAGGCTCTCAAGGTAGACCAATTAGTTACGGCCAGATCCTTTCTCAGAATCATAGGCCTCATGTTTTCAGTCGAAAAAGTTATTCTTTGGGCTCCTTTGATGAGAAGACCCTTCCAGTTTTATCTTATGGCCCATTGGAATCAGTCTCTAGATTCTCTGGATCTTCCAATTCTCATCACTCATTTGCAGGTTTGGTAAGACCGTCAGTCCCTTTTATTATGGGGTCCTCTACATCTTCCAACCACTCAGGCAATTATCTTAACAGATGCATCTCTCGAGGGGTGGAGATTCCAGGAAGATTTCGGGATCCAGGTCCTTTACAGAATCTTCCTCCCATGTCAACCTTTTAGAACTGTGGGCTGTTTTCCATGCCCTAGTGCATTGGGATCCCTTGATTCTTGGTATGTCAGTTCTTATCAGATCAGACATTTCACAGTGGTCTCGTTCATCAATCATGGAAGGGGGACCAGGTCGGTCTCTCTGTCGAGAGTCCATGATCATGCTTCAGTGGTGCAAGTCCCACAACATTTCTCTTCAAGCATCCCATGTCCCTGGCAAACTGAATTTCTGGTCGACTAGTTATCTCGCCCTTCCAGGATCCCAGTAACAGAATGGGAGTTGAAAGATGCAGTATCCCAGTCAATTTTTATGCAGTTCGGTCGTCCCCACATAGACTTGTTGCTACCCTCAAGAACAGAAAGATATCCACTTTCATATCTCCCTGTCCGGAACCCATGGCTTTTTCAGTGGACGCTCTAGCTCAGTCTTGGGACAATATGTTCGCTTTTGCCTTTCCCCCGACGATTCTCATTCCTCTAGTCCTCAGAAAGATCAGACAACATCCTTGTGTAGTCCTATTGATAGCTCCATTTTGGCCAACAAAATCATGGTTTCCGGATCTCCTGGACCTTCTTGTAGATCTCCCTCTGCTACTTCCTGTCTCCCACAATATATTGTCCCAGAACAGAGGCAGGATTCTCCATCAGAATCCAGAAATCTTTCACCTGTCAGTCTGGAAGCTGTCAAGCTGCCACCTTCTTCGTCAGCCTTTTCAGTCAGTTCTCAACAACTTTTGGAGAAATCCCTCAGATCTTCCACTAGAAACATTTATAAAGCTCGATTTGAGTTTTTCAAAGATGTTGCTCAGACCATTCTATCTTGCCCTCTGAGGTCTCTGTAACTCAAGTCACTGATTCTCTGGTCTTCCCCTTTGGTCAGAAAAACTCAGTTAATACCATCAGATCCTATCGTTTTGGTCTGACCTCCTTTGTTCAGTGTCTTACTGTTCCTTCAGCAGTGCAAGTTCAGAAACACTTTCACGACCTTATTAGAGGTATGGGTAATTCTAGACCCCCCCTTTAAAGAACCTCTCCCTACTTGGAACTTTTCACTAGTTCTACAAGTTCTAGCAGGGAACCACTTTGAACCTTTGGGTTCTGTTTGTTTGAAACACCTTACACTTAAAGCAGTATTCCTGTTAGCAGTAGCTTCAGCCAGCTGTCGTTCTGAAATTCATGATCTTTCTGCTGAACTAGATAGGTTTCAGGTTGCTGGGAATAGCATTATTCTCTATCCTAGGGCAGAATTCCTGTCCAAACTCAGTCAGTTAAATTCTTAGGTAAACCTATTGTAATTCACAAACTTTCCTCTTTTTCTCCAGATGATTCTGTCGGGTGTCCAGTTAGGGCCTTTAATATACATAAACTTCGCACTGAGTCATAATGATCCGACAATAGACATCTTTGGGTCACATTTGTTGAAGGTGTGGATCATCCTGCCTCATTAACAACTATTTCTCGTTGGATAGTTGATACCATCAAAGTTTACCATGAATTGGCCTCTCCTGGGGACAATGCTATTGTGGGGGTTAAGGCCCATGATGTTAGGGGCCTTGCCACCTCTCGTGCCCTTTTTAACGGATCTTCTCTAGATGACATTATTCAGTTGCTAATTGGAAATCAGCAAATACATTTATTAACTTCTATCATAAAGATTCTAGACCTTCTTCATTTTTCTATAAGAACATTCATAAGGTAGCTTCAGGGACCATGACTTGTATTCCTTCATCATCATCTTCATTTTCTAAATGTTCTTCATCATCTTCATTTATATAAGCCTTATTCTAGTGGTGAGTGTGAATTCATTACCTCTCTTTCATGAATGTACTTCACTTCTTTCATATCATTTCTTTCATCACCCTTATTTATTTATCTCCTCTTGCATGATCTTTATGTTTAATATCTTCTTGGGATCAACTATGATCCCTCTTCATTTCTTCTCCTGTTTCTTCTATTACTTCTATTAAGATGTTTTGAGAGTAATTCTGAGGAATTACTATCTTTATAGTATCTTACTCATTCTGTTATTACTAACTTCATACTCGTCTCTATTTTTACATCAATGTTGAGCAAAATTTGCCTCCCTCCGGGCTTTGTTCAATGTTGAAATCTGTATTTGAGCTATAGTAATGCAAGGAGGTAGGTTGTAATGTAGTAATAACGACCAGACAACCCAGACGGTCTGGTCTTATGTTTTACTAATTACATATACCTATCTCCTTGCATTACCGCCCATCTCAAGCCTCCCCTCTGTAAAATTTCTTTTTTTGGGGTTGGGGGCCCCCTTGAGGCTTCATTGTAATGGTCATATCTTGTTAGATTAGTTATATTCAACTAAGATATTCATTATATCATTCAGCCGTTGGGTATACCCGAATATGTCAGTTTTTGTCATATTTGGGTATTTCAGAATGAAAATTTCAGTCATATAATGTGGACTATTTAGGTTAGTTTTTAATTTCAGCTTTAGTCGGATATTCAGAGCCGAGTATTGACAGGATAATCTACCTCTTCACGGATCTGCTTAAAGCTGGATTATATGACTGGCTTCGTCAAAGGAATGTAATTTTGGTTGCTACAACAAGGTCATGTGATAGCTATCAGCCAATGAGGTTGTCATTGTGCTTAATGACCTACTCAGTGGCATGGGGTAAATTGGATTAACCATCTTATTGCCTCTATCTGAGATATAGCATTCAAGCGAATTTCTATGGACCCATCATTAGAGAGAGAGTAATGAGATACCTGAAGAAGCCTTCAGTCACTCTGTAACCACAATACCCATCAGACATTGGCTGTAAAAAATTCATCCTACTACGCTTCCCTTCAGAGGATGAAAGAGCTATAGTAATGCAAGGAGGTAGGTATATGTAATTAGTAAATCATAAGACCAGATCCTCTGGGTCGTCTGGTCGTTTCGCTGCACCTACCCCGCCCCCAGCTGTCCATGGATGCATCGCTAGAGGGGTGGGGGGGGGGCCTGCCCGGGAGAAATCCAGGTTGTTATTACACCACAAAAACATCCATTACCGTTCAATCACTACTTGCTAAATCAAATATCTGCATTTAGCTATCAGAATAAAATTCTTATGCTCGCCTATGCTCGCCTACAATGTAGGCGAGCATAAGAATTTTATTCTGATAGCTAAATACAGATATTTGATTTAGCAAGTAGTGATTGAACGGTAAGTATGTTTTTATAGTGGTTAATAAAACTGCAGACCAACCCACTAAAGGGGGGGTCTGTTGGGGGTTTCTGGCACATGGACTCTCCATGAGAGTCAGCTGCATATTAATCTGTTGGAAATGATGGCAGTGGAACTGGCATTGGAAAAGTTTCTTCCAAAAGTCAGGGGCACAGTGATATTGATACGGTCGGACAATTCGACAGTAGTGTCATACATAAATCGCCACGGCGGGACCAAGTCACCCACACTGTGTATGAAGGTGTGGAACTTGATTCAATCGTGCAGGAATTACTCCGTTGTTTTGAAAGCAGCTCACATTCCTGGGCGATTGAACATTCTGACAACAAAATGGTCTCTCAACCCTCCAGTTCTTCACATGATCTTCGAGCATTGGGGCAAACCAAACGTGGACTTGTTCGCCACAAAGGAAAATGCTCAAATCATGACTTATCTCTCGCCGATTCCAGATCCAAATGCCATCGATACAGACACTCTGGCAATAAGCTGGAGAGGGATGCTACCCAAGGTTTTGGTGAAGATCAGGGAGGAACCGTGCCTGGTCCTGCTAATAGCGCCATTTTGGCCCAGCAGGGCGTGGTTCACGGATCTTCTGGATCTGCTGGTGGACAATCAGTGCAATTACCCGATATTCCGAGCATAATCTCCCAGGCCAAGGGTCGCTTCCTACACAAGCGGCCCGAAATGTTCAAATTGCCTGCGTGAATGTTATCAAACAACATTCCACGTCGGAAGGCTTTTCTCAACAGGCTGTGAGCTTCATCGTAGCCGCGAGAAGGAGGTCAGCTTTCAAGTCGTATAACCACACGGTTAACAAATTTGCAGAGTGGTGTGAAAGAAAGGGTATTGATACCTTTCAATCCACTATTCAGCAAATAGCAGACTCTGTGAGCTGTTCTATTCAGGACTGACTCCTGTCACAATTGCTGGATACAAGTCAGCTTTGGCATCAGTTATCCCATGTCTAGCTAACAGGGATAGTCCAGAGGTGGCCCAGTTGAATGTGATGGTGAAGGGAATGAGCAATCGCCGACAGAGACAACCGGTAGTCATTCCAGCCTGGAGTCTGTCTTTGGTGCTTCATGTACTGGACAAGCACCCTTTCGAACCTTTGGGTTCAGCTAGTCTAAAGCATTTGACTCTAAAGGCAGTTTTTCTATTGGCAGCTTCCTCAGCGAGAAGGCGTAGTGAGATCCATGCGCTTTCAGCTTAGGGGGACCGATTTATTGTTTCTGGAGAGGGTCTGAGACTACTGCCAAGAGCAGAGTTTATGTCAAAGAATCAATCTTTGAAATATCCCGGCAAACCGATCATTATACCAAAGCTAACAAGGTTTGATCATGATGCCAGTGTCTGGTGTCCAGTCCATGCTTTGACTAAGTACAAAAAATGGAAGGCCTCTTTACGGTCAAATGATAGACATCTGTGGATCTGCCATAAGAAGCCATATGGTTCTATCTCTTGTTGGGTAGTCGAATGCATTCAGACTACCCACAATATTGCGACTGGGCACCAGGTGCAATGCGCAAGAGCTCACGATGTTAGAGGAATAGCCGCCTCGACCGCCCTTTACAATGGTGTTTAGTTAGAGGACATCATGGCTGTAGCACAATGGCACTGTGAGTCCTCTTTCATGGATTACTATATGAGGGACATGTCAGACGCCGCCAATCCACTCGCTTTAGCTATTTTGAAACGATAGTTTAATGGCCACACTGTTCTCCCTTTGGATACTTGAAAAAACAAAAGTTATGGAACAGACATGGTCAAGCGTGAGGAATACAACCATGAGTGTCACGTATGGTCGAAAAAGTGTTTGGTTGATGGCTCCACGTCTGAAATCCAATATTCATAAGGTAATTCAAGTTTGACAGTTTTTTGTGTTATGTTTATATGTCATGATCATTCATCTTATATATTCATGCTCATTCCCAGGCTAATATGTGCAAAGAGTGGTTAACCCTCTTCGCATATTTGTGTTTTCAAGCGAGATGCATGTTCGTGAGTTCTCCCTTTTCTTAGGAGAAAAGGGTGGTGGGGGTGGGGGGAGCGGTCTCTCAAGGAAAGCCACAGGTATTGCCTGTAGTGGAATTTTTGTTGCCATCAAATTGTGAAATCATCAGTAGCTTATAGCTTTATACCTTATCCTGCTCGACACAGACACATTTTTATTATTATTTTTTTTTATTATGAAGGCGTTGAATAAAATTGCTATTTACTACATAGAAAAAGGTATTTTCAGTGATTGCGGGGCCCTCTGAGTCAAACAACGTTTTCTAGTTATTTATGGATTGTCATTGAATGAATGTTAAGTGATATAGCTAGTTCGGGACGTTTGTGTTTCTAGCATGCATAACAAGGAAATAGAAGCCACATGATCAATAGAGGAATCCAGTTTATCACTCAATCATATGGCACCATAGGCAGCAACATCGCCCTGTCCAATTAGTTTTAGCATATTCAACAGCTTACCTGTATCTAGTTTTGGGTCATTCAGTGTCAAATCACCCAAAATAAATAAAAAATGAAATGGCACAATCTTTTGTTCCATAAATTAGTTCTGGCACAAGCGTTATGACCTATTGAAACTTGTCAAAAGTTGCAGAATTGCGCGAAAACAAACTGAACGACCCGACTTTAAAATGTTATAGCTTTTAAACTAGTGGACCAATTGGAAAGAAGTTTGTGTCATTTCAAAGGAAATTCCATGATGATTCCAATTGTGTGATTAGAATGGAGTTTGTTTACTCCTGATGACCTTTTGACCTTTGATTTGACCTTGTGGGAAAGCTGAGAATGAAAAGTTGGATGCGCCAAATTTTACTTACACATGTTTTCTACCTCATGTTAAAGTTTCCCAGGTATAATGTTTTTAGTTTTTGCACAATTCACTTACACAATCATGCATATACATTCAAAAGTGCGGCACTCAATCTAATACTTAGGCATGATGTTTAGAACAGGCCTGGGGTGAAGCCAGGTCTTGACTGGGCTTAAAGCACTTTCTCAAAGGGCTTGGAAATGTACCCCCCCAAAGGGGCCGGGAGGTCTCTGACCTAAAGCCCCCCCCCCCCCCCTTGGGTGCATCAGGTCATAAGACCGTACGCACCTCCCCCGACCCAACACCTACCCCATCCCTTACCCACCCCTGTTAGGTCCAGGTTAGGCCATCCCCATTACACACGCCCAAGCATGAGGAGCAACAAAAAAAAAGCCATGGAAAAGAACAGCAACATGAGACAAAATCGAGAGACAACGATCAACACACACACACACACAGAGAGAGACACAAGCTAATGCACAAACCGACGTCACAAGAATTCACAAGAATTCAACAGAAACCATAAAGGCCAGGCGTGAGTCTAGACCCTAGCATTGGGAACTAGCATATAAACGCCTCAAATATTACAACACACACACACACGCTTGGAAATGTGCTTAAGCCCCTTAGCCTTTGGGCTTGGGTGTGTGCTTAAGCACATTGAAAATACCATGCGCTTACAAGCCTTTTTAAAGCACTATTTCAAGCCCTTTTTAAATTTTCACCCTTGAACAAATACAGTACTTAGTTATCAAATCATTGTTCTTTACCATTCTACACATATGCTGTTGCTACATATTTACAGCTAAACCGTTGCTGCTTATTTTGAAAATAATTTGACTGAAAGTATTAATGCAACAATATCTTTTAGACAAATCATTAGATAACACTTAATAGCTTTCACAAGTCTAAATATTTTTTGGATTGAATTCAGAATGAAATGGCCTAATTACATGTAATCATTATGTTATGAGATATAAACAGTGTATTACCCATGGGCCATTACTATGGACCTGTTAAATATGATATAGACTAAATGATTGGTTGTGTTAACTGACCATTCTAACTGAATAGACTGCCTTCTCATTCTCCCTTTGGGTGGTGTCTTAATACAAGTTAACTGTATGCTACCGATTTCTATTGTTAGCACTTGATGTCATCTATTTTCACTAAAATATAGTTCAAAATCACTTGCAAAAAGCAGTCGAGAGATTGTTGTCAATATTTTGAAAATTAAACCATTTGACTGAAAGCCATTGAAAGTGGCACTGATTGATGTAAAACTCAATAAAAATTGGGTGAAATGCCAATGTTTCAGGTGAGTGATACAGGCCCCTTTGACCTCTTGTGTTCTAACGAGGTTGTGAATGTCATGTGTTGACGCACACATACCCCTTCCCCACCCGACCGATCACTAATGGAAGCAGTTGGTGCATTTTGAGTGAATGATTTAACTCCTTTAGCACTCAAACTAACCAAAAGTGCCTTCTGCAGTGGTCTTAGAAAATCTTCATTTGCAGACAAAGAGAAGGCGATTTTTGAAAACTTATAACTGGAATGCCTTGCTCGCCAGTCATTCAAGGTATATATTCTTTCTCTTAGTCTGTAAATTTAAATTTTCTATAACATATCAATTTTCTTGAACAAATTTGAGACTTGTTAAGGGATATGTTCCTATAGGGCATAGAGATAAAATAGTGCTTTATTTGTGTCATTCCAATCAGAACACCAGAGATATAGTAATAGTACCCCCACCCCCTCACCCCCCCCCCCCACACACACACACGCACACACACACACCACAAATACCCTATCGTAACTGGTATATGAGTTTCTGCAATTCGCCCAGATTCTGGTAGGGAAATCGGTTTACCGCGTCTCATTTATTTTTTTGGCCTTGTTGACAATGTATGTACGTTCAATTATTTAAATCTGATTATTCCATTGAATGCACCAGCTGTCTCTATAACTTGATTAGCAGTATTTGGCTAATTGAGTCACGTAACGTGTCTATGTGACTGGTCTGCTCACTGATTTGGCCAATCAATATAGTGTCACATTAACTCTTATCGCGTAGATGTCAAAGCTAATGGATGAATCCTGTTTTAGATATTGCCCATCAGTCTGTACCTAAGCACCACACACGCTTTGCCCGTGTTAGGATGGATCAATCCCTGCACTCTATAAATCTCAATTTCCAGAAAAACTATACAAGTAAGCACATATTTTGACACTAATTTGACTGGGTGCTCAACAGCGTTCAGTCAAATCAGTCACAAAATATTCAACAGCATGTTTATTAACCCTTTAACACTCATAGCAGCCTAAAACTGCTTCTGCAGTGGTCTTGAGATGTGTCCATTTGCAGGACAAGAGAAGACTAATTTTGAAAATGTACCACTGGAATGACTGGCTCGATAATCGAGCCAGTCATTCCAGTGGTAAATTTTCAAAAATAGTCTTCTCTTGGTTTGCAAATGGACATTTTCTATGAGAAAATTGAAATGTTCTTGAAGAAATTAAATGGTTAAATGGTAAAGACATACAATTTGTACAACCTGACAGACTGTTAGGCATTTCAGACAGACTAAATCGAGTCATTCATGATGTAATTGATTATGACATCAACCTACATGTGACATTGTTGATTATGATGTGATATGATTGACTGAGAAAGTGGATTCATCAATTAAGCACTACATAATCGGTTAAAATGTGCTTCTGTACATTTAGGAAACATGGTGCTGTTACAGTCATGGACCCAGCTTGCAGCAACATTGTTTCCAAAATGCATACAAGTTATTTCATGCCAGGGAAGGAATTTAAGAATCTGAAATTTCATGGGTCTCTGAATTGTTGAAATTATATACTTTTAGAGGCTTAAATTGTGTACTTCAATGTAATGAAACGAAATAAATCTTAACATATGATGATTTCATTCCATATAAGGCAAAAATAAAAGATAATTTCGTTACCTGTAAACCTCCCGGGTGAAATTTCTCTTTGTTTTCACCCGGCCGGGAATAAAATAAATTTTTTTTTCTACCCAGCATAAATGTTAAAACATGCATACATTTGTCAAACTATACAAATTACAATGTTTGAATGCCATTTGTATGCAATATGAATCCATTTGGCTAATTGTGGCATGAAAAACAACAAATTTGGCAATTACAACCATATTTAATTGATATCTGGTTAAATATCCTCCCTCCCTACCGAAATCTTTTTTTCTACACCCGGTTTGCAGGAAACAAAATCTTTTTTATGGATAGCCTAAATAAATCTGTTGTGAATTTGAATTAGGGACTTGTGCCTCTAATTAAATTTGACAACTTAAAAAATTATATTATTTTAAGCCTAATGAAATCATCATATGCTAAGATTTATTTCGTGTCATTACATCTAGGCACACAATTTAAGCTAAAAGGATATAATTTTAACAATATTATTTTGAACAATTTTGCTGTGAATAAGCACCTTTAACTCCTTTAACACTCAAACTGGCCAACAGCACCCATTGTTTACCAAGAGAAGTATCTGTTAGAAAGCTTTCCAAGGGATACTAATATACTAAGCCAGTCATTTCACTTGGCTGTTTTCTAAAATATTCTCCTGGTCTGTAAATGGACATCGTTAAGATCCAGTGCAGATAACATTTATGCCACACTTGGCATTTGACCCTTTTTTCAATAAATTCCCTGTATCTCAACCTCATGGCAAACAAACAGGAAGACCATTGAATATTTTGAAATTAATATAACCGGGAGCCATTTGCTGCCTAAGGCAGCAAATGGCTTCCAGTCATATTAATTTCAAAATATTTGACAGAATATGTTATGCATCGTAAAGTAATTGCTTTTTCATGGATTTGTCCTTAAAATGGTTAATGTTAATGGTTAATCCATGTAGCACTTAGCTAGTAATGTGTTATTTGTATTGATATAATTTATTAACGCTGCAATGTGATTATCCAGAAATCTTGCAAAAACGCTCTTAACCCTTAACACTCTGATGTCAAATTTTTTAATTTTCAAATTAAATTAAAGGATAATTAACTGGTGTTAAAATTTTCAACCAAAATTGTTGAAAAATATCCACCAGTTTCTTTGCTATTGACGCAGTAAAAGATACATTATTGACATCAGAGTTGGTATGGGGTTAAACGATAGAATTAATAGGGTTAATAATCGAGCAGGCAAAAACCAACATCTGCACTGGTATTGATGAACGTCTAAATTTGCGTTTATTTGACAATAAATGAGCCAGTCATTCCAGTAGTTAGTTTTAAAAAAATAGTCTCTTGGCCATTAGATTGACATTCGATAAGGAAATATTTTAATATTCTTCACCAAATTTGACCATTAAAGTATTTCCCCTTTAATAGTCAAGGTCAGTAAAAAGGATTGAAATTTCTCCTTAATGTCTGTCCATTTAGAAGCCAAGAGAAGAAGTATTAATCCTGTCACTGATGAATTTCGCCATATCTCATTTTCAAGACAATCATACAGGAAAACTGCTGAATATTTTGAAATTATTTTCACTGGAAGTCATTGCTGCCTAAGCAGCAGTGACTTCCAGTCAAATTAACTTCAAAATATTCAACAGAATAAGTTATATAGCGTAAAGAATGTACTTTTTAAGGGATTTGTCTGTGAAAGGGTTAATGGAGCTTGCTATATGCCATTTTAAGTAGCCACCTTTAGCAAATTATAATGCCTGTGGCTGACAGTTGTTGCCTAGATAGCTTTGTAATAGAATGTATGTATGATATACCCAAATGTGTTAATTACATGTCAGCTAGTGTGTGTGTGTGTGTGTGTGTGTGTGTGCGTGCGTGCGTGGGGGTGGGGTGGGGGTGTCAGCGTCATTGCCAAAGGTCAATTATCTGCAAAACTGTACATAGTGCTATCTCATCACAGATCTTTGAACGGAATTCAAAATGATTTTGGTATATGGGTTATTCGTATAATTGCGGATTATGTAACAACACTTAAATTAGACTTCGCCCCCAGGGGATGGGGAAGGGTCAAATGACAAGAAATTGATTGTAATGAGACTTCCGAAACCGGTGGATGGAATTCAACCTAATTTGGTGGGTGAATTACCCATGCGATTGTGGAGTGCAAGAGGATATGTATATTTGGCTCCACTCCCAGGGGTGTGGTGGGATGTCAGGATGTCAAAGCAGTGAACATGGGGATTTACAATAACCGAGTGATCTAGTCTTATTTTCTGCTAGTGTTTTAAAGTTACGTACTAGTGACATAGGCTGAAAATGATGTATTTCCAAGTGCGCACCGCCTGATTTACTCATAAGCAAAGGGTTACTAGTTATGTCACTTACTATCCATGCTAGCAACAAGGATCTAACAATGCTGTTTGTATCTTTCTTTTGTTATGGACAAAATGTCATGCGATGTCTAGAACCTCTGTGTATCATAAGCGCTACTGTTCCAGCGGCAGTTTTTCCGAAATGACACTGGTTACCATTCAAAATTGAACTGAATAGAACATGCTCATAGTTCAGTAGAATTAAAGCAGGTACGGTAATTTATCATGTAGTAGATAGTGACAGCGGAAAGTACTGGTCATGTGACTGACTAGAGTCTCATTCAGCTTACCGTAGTAGAGGGTGTCATTTCTAGCTATGCTCCACCGATTTCTAGCTGAGCTCTGCCCACTTTTTACGTGTTGAAATCGATTTGAAACATTAAAACTTTAAAACCTAAATTCCCAGAATCAAATTTTCAAGGTAACTGTACTGCTATATGTAAGCTGTTGTATATTTTGAAATTAATTTGACTGTGGACAGCTACGATAGTTCCCAGTCATATTTAGTTTCAAAATATTCAATAGAATGTTTATTAAATTATAAATTCAAAAATATGCAATTCATACACGTGAGATATTCTTCGATTTTGTGTCGGTTAGCACTATACATCATTTTCATTGTGACATCAGCTCACATGTGACGTATTTGATTATAACATCAGATACTTGAGTGACAGACTGGATGCCTCCATTCCAAGCGCTGCAGCGTACATGATATTTTAGTTTTGATTCTGTCTATTCACAGATTAACATCCAGCAGTGGTTATATAACGGATGGCTCTGGCAATTACAGTGAATCCTGGCAGTGTGCATGGTTAATTGATACAGGCACGAAGGATACAACAATACGATTCCACCTGGACACATTTTCAACCGAGTGTAGCTGGGATCATGTATACATTCATGATGGGGACTCGATATACGCCCCACTTAAAGCTGTTTACAGGTAGAGAGAGAGAGAGAGAGAGAGAGAGAGAGAGAGAGAGAGAGAGAGAGAGAGAGAGAGAGAGAGCGAGAGCGAGCGAGAGAGAGAGAGAGTATGGTGACAATATATATATATATATATATATATATATATATATATTATATATTCACACATTACTCCCCTTAATGCTTTAGCATTTTAAGGGTAAATTTGGTCAAGAAAATTTAAATATCTGCCTTTTGAATATTCATTTACAGGTCAAGAGAATACAAAATTTATCACAGGAATGACTGGCTCAGTGATCAATCCAATCATTCCAGCGATAAATGTTAAAAAATTGTATTCTCTTGACCTGTATATTATGAACATTCCACAAGACCATAACAGAGGCCGGTTTTGGCCGGCCTGACCATTGAATGGTTAATGGTTAGGCCAGTCAAACCCGCCCTTTGTAATGATATTGTGAAATGTCCATCTGGAGACAAAGAAAAGAGTAAGTCATTTGGTAAATTCTCAAAACTTGGTATGTAAATGGATATTCACTAAGGAGAAATAGTAATTTTCTTTACAAATCTTGACCATTAAAGATTTAAAATGGCAAAATAGCTTCTATAGTACCGTTTTCAGATCAGCTAACTTGTCAGTCAGTAGAGCTATGTCGATCACTCCGCATCCGGACATCTGTCTGTGCGTCGGCAACAATGGTGACATGTTTAGTTATTTCAGGACACATTCAGATCAAAAGTGCCCAATATGTACCTATGTTCATTTAATTTATCCATTATGAAAATAACTCTGATTTGATGACAAGCTGCGGAGATATCTCTCTTGCAAATTTTCTGCCCAATTGGGACCCAAAGGGGAAAGATATTACTTTGATGGCACCTTTCATAATTTGTAGAGCTATTGGCTTCTGTCTTTGTGGGTGGTGACCTATAGGCATAAACTACCACCTGTTTAAGAACTATGTCATTCTGACCTAATTTCTAGATAATGTATGTCAAAAGGTCAATTTTCCTATCGGAATCAATAGTAAAATATTTAGGCCGTAGTTGAAGAGATTTTCATATACTGTAACCAAAGTTGGTATATGGAAGCATTGGAGGCTAATAATGGCTTGCTAGCTCACCGAGCTAGAATGACCAAGTTATCTTATGCCACGGTGACCATCTTAGATTTTGCACTAATTTTGGAAATGCCTTTAAACATCTGAAACTGCGTCTAGCCGATTGATGAGAAGGTAAAAAAACTTCATCTAGGCAATAGAGGAAGTGGATGACCTAATTTTCACAAAATGTACCAACCACGGAAGGGATTGGGACTGAACAGTATTCAAGTTTGTTCAAGGGAAGTTGGTATTTTAAAAACATAGCTGCCATCAACCAATCAGAATTCAACATTTGTGTGGACATATTGAACATTTTTTTTGGATAGATTTTTAAGTCAAAATTGGTTTTATATATGATTATGAGTATCACGATGTCAAATTCTGTACTCTTATTATTTTTGCTCCCACAGCTACATGTATAGAAAAAAAGTGGGAAAATTAAAACCCCCAAAAACCACTGAGCCGATTTCAATTGTGTATGACAGGAAGCTTTCTTAGGGCATAGAGATCCAAGTTTGTTCAAAAGAAGTCGAATTGCAGATTTTACTGGTGGCCATCTTTGATTTTGAGCTATTTTTATACCCCGTTAAAAAATTTGGTGGGGTATTATGTAATGCCGCCATTCGTGCGGGTGGGTGTGCGGGCGGCATAGTGCTTTCCGGATGATAACTCTGTTACCGTTTGTCGGATCGCATTGAAACTTCATAGGGTGGTTGGACTTGGTCTTGGGAAGAAACCTATCGAAATTGACAATGATCCGAAATCCAAGATGGCCGCCAGCCACCGGTGGCAACTTGAAAATTGGTTTTCGAATGATAACTCCGTTACCGTTTGTCAGATTGCATTGAAACGTCATAGGGTGGTTGGACTAGGTCTGTGGAAGAAACCTATCGATATCGACAATGATCCGAAATCCAAGATGGCCGCCAGCCACCGGCGTCCATCTTGAAAATTGGTTTCCGGATGATAACTCCATTACTGTTTATCGGATCGCTTTGAAACTTGATGGAGTTGTTATACTTGGTCTGGGAAAGAAACCTATCAAAATTGACAATGATCCGAAATCCAAGATGGCCGCCAGCCACCGGCGTCCATCTTGAAAATTGGTTTCCAGATGATAACTCTGTTATCGTGTATCGGATCGCTTTTAAACATCATCGGGTGGTTCGACTACCTCTGGTGAAGAAACCTATCTAGATTGACAATGATCCGAAATCCAAGATGGCCACCAGTCACAAGTGGCCATCTTGAAAATTGGTTTCCGGATGAGTTTCCGGATGATAACTCCGTTACCGTTTATCGGATCGCTTTGAAACTTCATAGAGTCGTTGGACTAGGTCTGGGGAAGAAACTTATCGAAATCGGCACTGATCGAAAATCCAAGATGGCCGCCAGCCACGAGCTGCCATCTTGAAAGTTGGTTTCTGGATGATATCTCTGTTACCATTTATCGGATCACTTCCTAGTGTCGTTGTAATATGTCTGGTGAAGAAACCTATCAAAATTTACGATAATCCGAAATCTAATAGGGCCACCTGTCAGCGGCAGCCATCTTGAAAATTGGTTTCCGGACTATACCTCCTTGACCGTTTAGCGGATGGATCGCTTTGACACTTAATAAGGATTACTGGTCTGAGGAAGAAATAAATATTTTCTGATAGCTGTCATCTATTAGTTTGTCATCATGGCGGGGTATTAGAAATGCATTTAATAATCTCTGAAACCGCATGGGAGATTGCTGTGAAACTTGAGAAACTACATTTTGTGCAATAACTGAATCAAGTTTGATCAACAGAACCTGATTAGTGGATTTGTTGTTTACTATTTTTATAAACACAAGTAAAGATCTCTGAAACCGCGTGTTAACCCTCACCACTCTGATGTCAACCGTCTATCTTTTTATGGTGCTAGTAGCAAAGAAAGCGACAGCACCATCTTCCACCAAATTTGTTTTAAAATGTACACCAGTTCATCTTTTAATTTAATTTGAAAATTAAAAATTTTGACAGTGGTAAGGGTTAAAAGTATAGGTCAAAAGTTAATCATATTAGAACCAATAATAAACCATTCAGCGAGCACATTATGTATTATTATTATTATTATTATTATTAGCGAATTCAAGAAAGAAATTCTCTTAACCCTTACCACTCTTATGCCTAAATTTTTAATTTTCAAATTAGATTAAAAGATTAACTGGTGTTAATTTTTCAACAAATTTGGTGGGAGATGGTGCTGTCATAGACACCAACATCGTCCAACAAAATTGTTGAAAAGTGTACACCAGTTTCTTTGCTATTGACACAGTAAAAGATAGAATATTGACATCAGTGTGGTAAGGGTTAACCAATACCACCCTGATAGCAAAGAAACTAGTGTACGTTTTTCAACAATTTTGGTGGGCGACCCCTTCCAACAAATCAGTTGAAAAATAAACACCAATTCATCTATTAATTTAATTTGAAGTTAAAATTTTTTAACATCAGTTGTAAAGGTTAAGGAACCTATAGAGCATACATTCTCAGTGTCGATCAAATTTATAAATCAGAGCCACCTATCTCCATTTATAGAGGCAAGATATGTTTCTTACTAATTTCAGGTTGTTGCTGGAATGCTATCAGGAGCACCATGTCAGATGCAATAATTCAGGAAACTTTGCTCTTTCTGAGCCAGGGTCTGTTTGCCCATTAAATTCAGGCACCATTGTTCAACAGGTTCCACCACCGACCTGTTGTGTTTGTACATAAACCATGAATATCACATTGATACTGACCTTGTCTGCCACATAAATACCCATGTGACTGTTCATTAGATCTCATCGACCTGTTGTGTTTGTACATAAACCATGAATATCACATTGATACTGACCTTGTCTGCCACATAAATACCCATGTGACTGTTCATTAGATCTCACCGACCTGTTGTGTTTGTACATAAACCGTGAATATCACATTGATACTGACCTTGTCTGCCACATAAATACCCATGTGACTGTTCATAAGATTTCACCGAACTATTATATTTGTATATAAATTTTGTATATCATGTAGAATTGTAGATATTTACCTTGTCTGCCATTAGAATAACCATTGTGTGACTGTTTACTAGACTACACCGGACTGTTGTGTTTGTACATGTACAGTAGAATACTTGAATATAGTAGATATTTATAAAGTAATTTTTGATCGTGTACAAAGTAACGTACGCAATGCAAAAGTTATATATATATAGCGAGGCTGCAATTCTAGCAGCCTTGATGTTGTAGATGTGTACCATTGTTTGTTGTAATGTCGAAAACACTGTGACAGTAGTGATACCGTTGATGGAATGAGACCTTTGAGATGGACTAGTCTAAAAGAAAAATCAAACAAGTGGCGAAGTCTAGGTTTGGTGAGGTGGATGAAAAAGTGCATTGGGACACGGGTCTGAATGGGCTGCATATATATATGCATCATTCATGTAGCCTAACAATGTCTAGTTCTGAGAAACTCGAAAGCTAAGAAATGGCAGAAGAATAAGGCAATCAGTCAGTCTATTGATCTGGGTGCTGGTGCAGAAGTATAAACCAATTTGCAAGTTCATTGTGCTGAGGCAAGTGCGCCAAAGTGCCTACGGTTGAGTTTAGGCTTGCTCCATGATAAGAACCTTTGTGTCTGGTGCATGGAACCAGTGGACAAAAAGCATCACAGTCGTGGTCGACGTACATGGCACTTGATATCAACTATGGCAGCATGGGTGCAGTTCAAAGGACACACTGTTTTGTTAGACTATCTGGAGATGAGGGCACCAATTATCAAACTAGTGGATGCCACTACTGACCCCTGTGGAACCGAGATCATATACCTATTTACTAGCATAGATTTTTCACGAAAAAGGAAATCAGACATATTTTAATATTGATCATATGTGTGATTTGGAAGGACATGATTTAAAACTGTTTATGTTGTAAGCTGTAAAAATTGTTTTCCGGCGCTAATAATGTATATCGACCGGCGTTGGATGTTAAGTATATTGTCCAACATACGTTGAGCCAGCCCCTGAACATTCACGAGAAATTACTCTTGATAGCCCGAGTGATTAGACAAATTCGATCTCCGCTTACATTGGTAGGTTAGATCACTTCCCGGTTTAGAGTCCCAGGTGAGCGTTCAGAATTCAGAATAGACATAGATATCAGAAACGCTAGCTCGCTTATGATACACTTTCAAGCGTGTATCATAGAATTTAATAGCTAGTAGATTACAATTTCTGAACATATGTAGCAATGCGATCTAGCAACATTCTTGCGATATACAAATGAAAAAGAATCCCCTTCCCCGTTTTATTTAGCGGATTTGGCGCTGAGTATAGGTCAGTGTTAGCGAGATCAAAGTTCACCGGCTCCGACATGTAAAAAATCAATAACTCATGTTGCAATATGTTTCAGATTTTATTTCACAAAGAGATAAAATTAATGGAAATTTATACAATCAATCTTATATATTATGATATATCATTAAAAAAAATAATTATAAAACTGGATATTTAAAAATATGCCGTTGTACGTTTGTCAACTTATGTCACCGGTTTTTGAACCGTCATGTTTAAAAATCTGGAGACTGTTAAAAATCTGGATAACTGCACAGCCCTACTGGCAAGCACACCAAACAGGCACAACATCAACTGTGGTCAAGAATGTGTCCAGCTTCATTCAAGATGCAGGTCAGGAAAAAGGAAGCATGGGAAATATGCAGCAAGTCGCATGAAATTAGATGAGCAAGCTGTGCAAGACCTGTGCATGTGCTTTGAAGAGTTTCAATGTGAACCCTTTGACCTTACTACCCCAACTCTCCGCACACTACAATCTGGAATAGTGGCAAATGATACTCTTGTGGATGACTTGCAATTAGCATTGAATGATGGAGCGACAAAGCGCAGTTCTTTTATCGAAGAGCAGGTGTTGTATTCACAAAATCTACGTCCTTGCAAGACAGAGTTCCTCATAATTCACGCCTGTGTTTTGAGAAAGCTACCTCCAAGGAAAACGGTGAGAACAAAAATTAAAACAGAGACAATGGAGAACAAGGCCATGGCTGCTGTTATTTCTCTAGTTGAAGAAAAGGGGGCCTGTGAAATTAACAGACATGACTAACAGGATTTAACTGAGGAATGTTTAGCTCTCTTCACTGTCAATGGCACAATGAGAAAAGTACAGAAAAGTAAGTTGATGGAAAGAATGAACCTACAAACAATAGATCCGCCGACCAAATTTACAGCCCGGGTTGACATTTGATTCATTTGGTGTCTCGCAGCACCAACATCAGAGGATTGTGAGAAGGTTGATTAGAAAATATATTGTTGTGTGACTATGCTGAGAAGATTGTAAGGCTGGTGGTGTCAAGACACCGAGATGCCAACTGCATTGTATGCATCAATGATCCTTATGATCTACAGCATCAAAGACAGTGAGAGGAATCAACGAAGCATGTTACAGGGTAAAGTGTCAAATGTATTTGTAAAATACGGTGATCCATTCCCATCTCTTAAGGACTTCAAGACTCTGGCGTGTTAGGTTATTTCTAATCTGTTCTCTGTTACTATGAAGTTATACTGTATTATATATATATATATATATGTTCCTAACGTAATTATTTATGGTTAAGAAAGTAAAAACTCTTGTTTACAGGTAGGGGCTCTTCAGAATGCTGCTATCCTTTTTAAAATGACTTGGAGATCAGCCGATAGATGTTAGCAATACATTTTTTGGACTATGTTAAAGGTTATTTATTTACTTAGATTGCATGTGGAGGTTTGACATAAAAATAAAGTTGTTTTGTTATTTCCTGTTAGGGTAAATGCAACACATGAAAATGCATGTGCCCCCAGAATGATGGTAGACAATTTTGCTAATACTGTTGTGGAAACAAAGCAAATGAAACCGAAATTTGACATGGCTCAATATTTTCAAACTGTCTTCAACTTAAAACAAAAATAATTCTGTTTCTGTACCGCTTTCCATTAATGTTCCCAAAATGCAGGTGAGCGGCCCCTCAGAATTCTGTTTCGTTTCACAATAATATATCAACTGAAGACAATACATGTATATATTTCTTTACAAAAATCATGTCTGTTGTCTCATTGCATAGCCCATTGGCAGCCAATTTATGCAACGGTTCCTCCCAGAAAGAGAGTACCAAAATGAGCCAACAAACAATAAAATAGTTGATTATTATTTTTACAGGTGACTCTTAACAGCAGTAGTTTTATAATTTTAATGTAAATTCAAAATGAAGAAAACATTTAGCATGATTAATATGCAGAATATGTGCTGCCATCGCTCAAGTGCCAATGACGGAATACTTCGGTAACATATAAATGAAAAAGAAAAGCCGTTAAGAGATGCAGTGCAAATATTGCATTAAAAACAACTGCAAATGTTATTCAGCACTCCTAATAAGGCACTACCCCTTGATCAGACATACAGACTGACATTCTTTTTAACTAACTTTCAATAGCTATGTAGATTTCCAAAATAAATTGGCCCCTTTTTCCGTTTTCACTGACTTGCTGAAGAGATACATCTATTTCAATTGAGAATTCTGGTGTTAAAATTTACAGAAAAACATTTTTGTCATCCAATAACTTGGAAACTTCCAAACAAAAATTGGCCATTTTGCATATTAGCTCGCCTATCTGAGTAGTGCAATAGAAAATGCCTGACCGGTTTTTTTCATTTACTCTAGACAATTATGTTTGTTCATCTATATTCGGAGGGTCTACAGGATTCTGATGGGCTTCTATCTGTAGTCCGGTGAGGACAACAAAAGACTATCTTTAACAGTTTACTACCAGAATGACTGGCCTGTTCATCGAGCCAGCTATTCTAGTAGTAAATTTTAAAAAACAGTTCTCATAACTTGTGGATGGACACTTCTCAAGATCTCTGCAGAAGCCGTTTTGGTTGCCTTGAACATTTTAAAACTGTTAATTCGTGTTCCTGTTCATATGTTCTTTGGCACTAGAACTGATGTTGGTTATCATGTACATATTGATGGCCTATTTCGCATTCAGTGTAAGATTGTATTATATGTGAGATGTTGATTCTCTGCATGCTTTCTGTTTTACAGTGGCCTTGTACAGAATCATCGCCGGGTGCTCGTCGAATCCGGCATGGCATATGTTCACTTCTACAGTGATGCAGCATATTTTATCTCAGGATTTAACATATCATATAAGTACGTCCACATTGCTTGCTCATCAAATGGACCGTTCCAGAGTATCCATCGATGAGTTGACGTCATATGACGCCATACTCGGCTAAGTGGCGTGTAGGATGATGTCATACTCATTACGTCATAAATGATTCTATTAGGCCTGTCTTTAACTCTTAATAGTCAGACACGTTGTAAGAATTGTATGTCTCTGCTGTTTAATAAACATGCTGTTGAATATTTTGAAACTAATTTGGCTGAATGCTGTTGCTACCATAGGCAGCAACAGCACCCAGTCAAATTAGTTTCAAAATATTCAACAGCTTACCTGTATAGTTTTCTGGAAATTGATAGTCAGTGAGTTCAGAGATCCATCGATCCCAACACGAGTGAGGTGTGGGTGGAGCTTAGCTAGAGATTGGTGGGGCATAGCGAAAAATGGAAAGGTCCATTGTTTCTGTTGCCATGTAGACAGATGATCTTATTCCGTAACTAAAAGTAAAAACCTAGCCTTGTGTTGCATCTAGCATGCTCAATATACATTTATCTGTGTGTTCAGTAAATCCCCCTAATTTTAACTATGCATACATATGTCGCCAGTAGACAGTGTGTTATATGCCACAGTTATGTTGCTGACCTACAAATAAAATCCTGGTTATGTCTACTTATGTGATGTACATATATCGAGCTTTGTCTCTTCTCCTTAGACCTCTGTTAAATTATTAACCCTTTAAAGCATAACTAATCTCATCTCTTGATAGCTATTCAGGTGATCTAATATGCCACTCATAAACTATGCAGGTAATTTTAAGCTTTTTGTCAAGCAGCTAAAGAAAGATATTCAGGTTTCAGGTTTTGGTAGCTAAATGTTGGTACATTTCTACACCCTATGATGGCTGCCATAATTTACTTTTCAACCAATCAGAAAAATTGTACTGAGTCTGCCTCGGTATGTACGCTCAGTCATAGAGGTGCCATCTATAGTTTGACAATGTAATGTAAAAGCCACTATACAGGTAAGTTGTTGAATATTTTGAAACTAATTTGACTGGAAGTTGTTGCTGCCTTGTGCTATTGTTAGAGGGTACTTTGATGAAGCTAAGAGCTTGAACTGAAGGCTAACACCAGTAGTTGGTGTCTGATACAACTGCAGCTGAAGGCTAACACCAGTAGTTGGTGTCTGATACAACTGCAGCTGAAGGCTAACACCAGTAGTTGGTGTCTGATACAACTGCAGCTGAAGGCTAACATATCAGCTAGCTGTGTATTTACAGTCAATTTTATATATATTGCCTACCAAAATGTTAGTGATAGAAGTGAGGTCAATGTGGTCTCATTTTTGCGACATTTTGTTCAAACCTCATTGACATCATTGTACGTGTATATCGATTGTTGTGTACAATAATTTTTATTCTCAATTTTTCTTAGTTTTGAAAGCTGTGCTTTGCCTTGCTCCGAGCATGGATCGTGTTTGGAAGATGTGTGTGTTTGTGATACAGGCTGGACTGGCCAGGCCTGTGATACACTCATGTGCATTGATGAACAATGTAATTTAGATCCCTGTAGAAACATATCAGACTGTAGCTGTTTTCTTGACAATACCAGTGGTAAGCTAAATAATATGTCTATAGATGCCATTGACATACCGAGCACTTGCAATTTCTTTCATACACCCCTAGACCACAAAAATTCAAATTCTTAAATTTAGTTCAGTATTTTATGATATCTGATGTGCATTTTGGCACCCCTGTTGCTGTAAGTTATTGGTGTCTTAGACAACAATTGCTTTCTGCTTCTTTGCTTCCAATGTATAGACCAGGCCTTCTACAGATGCTGTAACAGTGAACCTTTCCATTTTTAGCTATTCCCCGCCCATCACTAGCTTAGCTCCACCCACACCTCGCCGTGTTGGGATTGATCGATCCCCAAATGCCCTAGCTATCAATTTCCTGAAAACTATACAGGGAAGCTGTTAAATATTTTGTAACTAATTTGACTGGGTGCTGTTGCTGCCTATGGCAGCAACAGCGCCCAGTCAAATTAGTTTCAAAATATTCAACAGAATATTTATTAAATAGTAACGGCATTCAATTTGTATAACAACGCATAGACCATCTTCAAATATGCATTCGTGACATAATTATCGATATCATTCATTGCATCATCCATTATGATGTCATTCTACACATCACGTAGATGATTATGACGTCATATGATGGGTGCATACTCTGGAAAGGTGAATTAACATGTCATCAGTCTGATAAGTGAACATTTTTCGTCACGTACGCTTATTGTAGTGTCTTATAGTCAGCATTGGGTTTTTGATTGTCCAAAACTAACTTTTGAGTGGACACTGTCAAAACCTGTCTAAGCTTGTCCAAATGGGTTTAAGTTTAAACCTGTCCAAAATTGTCCAACCATCCACAAGCATCGAAAACTATTTAATGTCTAAATTACAATGTTTAAGAATACCATATTTTAAGGGACCATACACCACCCATCTCATTATGTCAGTCAAATTATTTTCCACATTTTCAACAGCGCATGTGCGGCTGCATTGAATTGAGATGAAGACTCATCAAGTCACTATAGAACACCTCAATCAGAAGATGCCTACCTTGAGGCCAGAGCAAGTGACCATTTTTCGTCTCAGAACTGGACACAACAGACTAAATCAACACATGTACAGGCGGTGCCACCTTACAACATCGCCCGCTTGTCCTTGTGGAGTAGCAGAACAGACCACAGAGCACATACTTCAATGTTGCAGTACGTATCAGCTGCTGAGAGATGAGATCTGGCCTTTGTCAACCTCATTTCTTGAAAAGCTGTATGGGCCTGTGGAAGAACTGCAGAAAACCACAGATTTCATCTTGAGAACGGCTCTCCAAGTTTGATACCAGCGATCGAAAAGAAGAAGAATTGAAAATAATGGGATGAGAAATGAGGTCAAAACAAAAACACTCCTCTGTTCAGTTATAAATCACTCCTCAGTTGTATTGTGTTTGATTATTTAGTCACTGTATCGCACGCATCAGCTTATCTATCTACTGGACTGAAGTTAGAATACTTGGTTTGTATTAACCCTTTAAGACTCTTATCAGGCAAAGACGGCTTCTGCTATGGTCTTGAGAAATATCCATTGGCTGCCCATGAAAAGACTATTTTTGAAGATCTACTACTGGAATGACTGGCTCGCTAACCGGTCTGAAAATTGACATTTTCTGTGACAAAATGTAAATATTGTTGAACAAAGTCACGGGTTAAAGAGTTAACCACACCATATGGTATCCAGACTTGTCACATAATGCACATCTAGGCAGTTTACCTCTCATACTATACTCCATGCTCTTACCTACACCATTCATTTGTTTTTAATATTTTCAGCTGCATGTGTTAAACGTAGGAAGTCTGGATACTGGACATCAGTATTCAGTCGGCCATCTGCAGTAGGTGTAACATCACATAAAGCTGTCATTATTGATTCTATAATGTATATTGTCGGTGGATATAGCCTTGGGATACCGGTGCCACTTCTACAACGGTTAGTTTTATAACTAATTACAATAAAGTTCAGTCCAGAGTGTATTGCTTGTGTTTTCTACAGGTTATCAGATCACCATTGTAAGCTTGCATGCAGTGCTAGTGCACCCATCATCTCTGCGCGTTCTGTTTAAAGGAGCAAATCCTATACAAACTAAACACAGAATGCACCTTTCCAGAGTATCCGTCTATCAATCTGACGTCATATGATGTCATAATCAGCTAAGCAGCGTGTAGGATGAGGTCATAATCATTACATCATAAATGAACCGATTTGGCCCGTCTTTAACTCTTAATAGTCCGACATGTTGTACGAATTGTGCCTCTACTATTTAATAAACATGCTGTTGAATATTTTGAAACTAATTTGACTGGCAGCAACAGCGCCCAGTAAATTTAGTTCCAAAATTTTCAATAACTTACCGGTATAGTTTTCTGGAAATTGATAGTCAGGGAATTCAGAGATCGATCGATCGCAACACGAGTGAGGTGTGGGTGGAGTGTAGCTAGAGATAAGCAGGGCAAAGCTAAAAAGGGAAGGGTCCATTGCTTGACTCGCTTCCCTCCCACCCTTTTAGGTGACTGAACTGTGACCTTTTGACCCACAAATCATGGGGGTTCTTCAGCACCCGAAGTGTCTAGCAAGGATGTGGTTAAGATCTCCAGTAGAACATGCATGTATACTTATGCACGCGTGTGCGTACACGCACGCACGCATCACTATTCCATTTGTTTCACGAAACTGTAATGTTTTGTTGTCAGTAGATATATAATAATAAATTGTCCAATTGCTGAGATTGGTAGTAGCTACGAGAGAAGTAATGACACAGGCTGTAACTGTATTGGGACATACTGCTAACTTGGGAAAATGGTAATAATGTTTGTCCTTTGCTTTAGATGTGCCACTAAACTTGCTTGAAAGGTTGCCCTGGATGGAGTTCTGAAGAACAGTGATAACACCATATCTTGAATAACTGATAGTATTTGCCTGACGCTTGGTCTGCTATTGTCAGATCCAAAAGTCTGATTACTGGGTTTGCTCACTCCTTTTATACTTTTTGGTGGAGTGCTCAGATGTAGTTACATTGTTGACCATATATGAACATATTTGGTGACTGGTGGTCATGTGACCTGGGTGGGATGGGGTCTGTTTGGCGGTGCGAGTGGGGTATTGGCGGTACGGGTATGCGGTACCTGGCACAGCTGATTTTTGAGGTTCTGGCAGTACTTGACGGTATGTGGGTGCCAGCTGCTGGGCAGTACTGGCGAAAACTCAGGGGGTAGGGTTTGGCGGTACCTGATGAGATTTAAAAGGATTGGTTGTCTATGTTTTGTTTGGGTGGCAGAATTTGCATCTGCCTGGGGGTGCTAGGCTGGAGGGGCAGCTGGAAAGGGGGGGGGGTGTTTTAAGCTGGTGGTGGAGGGGCAAAGGTGGTTTGGGGGGTTTCGGAGGAGGGTAGGGGTGTCTGGGGTGATGGTGGTATAGATAAGACTGACATGAACTATGATTTAGACTTATAGTTTCGTCCAATTGCAGGACTCGCTCAAGTTCTTAAGAACCATAATGATTTTGCAGTCAAAAGGTCAATGTCATTGTAGCCCCAGATCATGGTGACTTAATTAAAGAAACTTTATTTTATTCCGTTTTCAAATGAAAGTTCTGATTTTGCTGAAGGCATGTTTACCAATCTTGGCCTGCATGTGCCCTTGGGGCTCAGAACACTTCTAATGATTATGGCATTCAAAATGAATTTTGATATTAATTTTTGCCGTACAAAGGTCAAAGTCACCGTGACATAAGTAAACCAATCGTGTAATTTGCAGATAATTCAAATTTTACTGAATGCATCTTTACCAATCTTAGCCTAGATATCCCTCTTATGACTTAGAAGAAACCTATTGATTTGGGTGTCAAAAGCTTTGTGGTTAAGTGTGTGACCATAGATTTCAGCAATATCAGATTGTCATTCTTATTGCCTTGGTTATGTGATAGACATAATCAAATCATAATAAATATTTTTGTTCCCTGCTTGTTATTACAGCTATGCCTTTCACAGTAAACAATGGTCTGTAATAGACGCGTCTATGCAGCCAGCATCTCGATACTTGCATTCTGCCGTCAGTTATAACGTAAGATAAAGATATAAATTTTAGTGCACTTTCATTTCGCTGTTCTATATAATGTTGACGATAGTTCTTTTACCTCATTCACTACAGATTTTTTTGCTTTTGAGTCTCATTACAAACATTACAAATTTTCTTTGTGACAGAAAAATCTGGCTGTTGGTCGGATGTTTGTTTTTCGACTACATAATTACTTCACGACTTCTGACTGACAGGAAATAATTTGATCAACCTATAAAAAATGTCAATGTCTGATGATTCATAGAGCTAATTATAATCGAGTATAGGCTGGTTTCCTGACTTCATAAATTACGTATTAAAGGCCTGTCTCCAGCTCCACATTACCACGTCACTGCATGATTTACCCCCAAGCTTTCATGACATCATACCTCAATGATGTCAGTGCTAACTATGGCATTGGGCTATCTATACAAATTTTATCAATCAAACATGTGTGCTTTCATGGGAAAATACTTAAACCAGTACATTTCTATAGTGCCATGCACAGAAAAAGCCTTGGCACTGTGGTCTTCTGATGACCACTACTGATGAAACTTGTATGCACACCCTGTGATGAGCAGTTGGCTAGTAACATTTTATAACTTGACCATCTCGATGAGCTAGTAAGATTTTGTACAATCAAACCGGGTCACGAGACCACATGTCTGTCACTCTGACGCCATGCAGAGGACAAGCTAGAAATGGGCTGGGAAAAGCAAGAAATGGACGGGCATAGCTAGAAATAGGCTGGGAAAAGCTAGAAATGTGCGGGCAAAGCTAGAAATGGACAGGCATGACTAGAAATATGCTGGGAAAAGCTAGAAATAGGCGGGCATAACTAGAAATGGATGGGCATAGCTAGAAATGGGCTGGGAAAAGCTAGAAATGGGCGGGCATGGCTAGAAATGGACAAGCATAGCTAGAAATGGACTGGGAAAAGCTAGAAATGGGCGGGCATAGCTAGAAGTGGGCTGGGACAAGCTAGAAATGGGCTGGGAAAAGCAAGAAATGGATGGGCATAGCTAGAAATGGACTGGGAAAAGCTAGAAATGGGCGGGCAAAGCTAGAAATAGACAGGCATGACTAGAAATGGGTTGGGAAAAGCTAGAAATCGGTGGGCATAACTAGAAAAGATGGGCATAGCTAGAAATGGGCTGAGCAAAGCTAGAAATGGCTGGGCATGGCTAGAAATTGGCGAGGCATAGCTAGAAATGGACAGGCATAGCTAGAAATTGGCTGGGGAAAGCTAGAAATGGGCTGGGGAAAGCTAGAAAAGGGCTGGGAAAATCTAGAAATGGGAGGGCATAGCTAGAAATGGATGGGCATAGCTAGAAAGGGGCTGGGAAAAGCTAGAAATGGGCGGGCATAGCTATAAATGGATGGGCATAGCCAGAAATTGGCGGGCATGGCTAGAAATTGGCGAGACATAGCTAGAAATTGGCGAGGCATAGCTAGAAATGGGCTGGGGAAAGCTAGAAATGGGTTGGGAAAAGCTAGAAATGGGAGGACATAGCTAGAAATGGATGGGCATAGCTAGAAATGGGCTGGGAAAAGCTAGAAATGGGCGGGCATAGCTATAAATGGACGGGTATTGCTAGAAATTGGAGGGGAATCGCTAGAAATACATCGCTCTATGTTTATTATATGATAGCTGTATTACAGATATTTTTATAATAATAAAATTATAATTTGTTTCAGTCAAGTGTATATGTATTTGGCGGTCTAATTGGTCATGTGATAACCAATGAACTATGGGAATTTATTCCACTGATTAGTACATGGCAGAATCATACCGATGAGAAAACATCCAGCAGCACGGGTTGGAGTACTCAAACCTGGGTCCTGCCATTGGCTGTTGTAGGCCACACTGCACATGTCATTCGGAGTGTTATGTATGTGATTTTTGGCTACAATCCACAGTATGGTCACATTCATTATATACAAGAATACAATTTTAGTGAGTATGGATCTATGTAGTAATACTGATAGAAACTAATTGCAATAATCAAAAATAAATTCCCATTATATACCATTTGGCATGTGTTTTTGCATGTATTAACTGGAACAAAACTGCCTATTATATAAACGTCAGCTATGGTTTATTAACTCTTTACCACTTGAATTTATTCAAGAAAACTTCAATCTTCTCATAGAAAATGTCCATTTGCAGACCAAGAGAAGGCTATTTTTGAAAATTTATGACTAGAATGACTGGCTCGGTAGTGGTAAATTTTCAAAAATAGTCTTCTCTTGGTCTGCAAATAGCCATTTCACAAGATCAGTGCAGAAGACATTTTGGCTGATATGAGTGTTAAAGTGTTAACTTTCAATTTGCCTGGATTCGGGGATAAATAGCATGTTTACTGTAGCTAAGCGAGGGCTTGAAATTGAACTTACTCTGAGGAAGGTACAGTACAGCTTATAAATAACTTATAATGTTTCCAAATCTTTAAAGAAACATACTGTTTAATATTTTACCAATGGCTTCTGATCCAATTATGTTCAACATATTCAACAGAACATTTCTTCCATTGTGTGGTCGAAATTGTACTAACTAACATGTGTGTGTTTTTGTTTTGGAAACATGGTAACTTATTTATATGCTGTACTGTAGATATTTACCAGAGTTGTGACAATTTCATGCTTAACCAAACCACCTGGTGGGTGAGGAACAATTTGTATCCCAGACCTTACACAGATACTATGTCATAAACCTTAAGAAGATGTCATATTCTACAGGAGTTGGTAGATAATAAGAAACTGGTGTACATTTGAAAGCCGCTGACTTTATCATGTTGCATTTAGGCCTTCACCGTATCACAGAAATTAATACCGATATCATCATAACTTTTTTTATCATATAAACAAGCCTTCTAGCCCGTTCCATATTTTTCGATATGAGTACACGTGCCATATTCAACGGAGTATTTTCATTGGCTGTTGGGTGCGCAACCCATTTAAGTCGACCAATTAAAACATCGATTGATGTGAGCGTGACGCGTAGGGATTACTACGCGGTGCGTTTTACTACGATTTGTCATTCATGAAACGTCATCGCAAAATGTCATCATTTGACAGCTTATCAGTCGGCAGCGAAGTAATGATTGATGGCCGTGGCTCTGCGATAGTCTTAGAAGAAAAGTGTAGTTTACGGCTGACATCGCCAGATCTTGTGTTTGTCACTATATTTTGCTGCACATTCAGTATCCGTTATCAAGTATTGGTGCGTCACAGCGGCGGTATTGATTTCATGAAAATCAGCAATGAGAAATCAAATAAAAGTCACATCAGCAACTATTGGCAAATATTTCGAAATTACAGTTTATATGATAAATAAAATATCAAACTCAGTCACTTTTTATATCACTATTATGAACCTCGTTGAAAATTATCAATTTTGCACTCGCTAAAGCTCGTGCAAATTGATAATTTTCAACTCGGTCCATAATAGTGATATGAAAAGTGACCTCGTTCCAGATTCTCTATATATCAAAATTTTGGATAAACTGAAAATGGTAAACAGTATCATGTTTGTTCAAATTCTTAATATTAATCCATTATTCATGATGGACGTATATTGGGTACATGGTTAATGGCCCTGTTTCATGGTACTAACCCATTATAATGTGTAAAATGGGTATAAATACTGCGTTATATTTATATCATGTATTTCTGTTAGCTGACGCCACAATCAAAATGATGGAGCTCTGTCATGAAGCTTCTAATGTGCCATCACTAAAGTGTATGAATTATATGTCTGATGAATTTACAATTTAATAAACATTCTGTTGAATATTTTGAAACCAACTTGACTGTGAGCTGTTACAAAATAAAATCGATTCCGACACATGTACAAAGTAGGTGGAGATTAGCTAGAAACCTATGTGGTATAGCTAGAAATGGACCCCTCTGTTAGTGGCTTACAGCAGCATTGTTTTCAGCACATCACCAAGGGTTCCATATAGACTGTCATCAAATCTAAAATAGTCCGACACGTTGTATGAATTGTATGTCTTTGTAATTCTTTGCTGACGTCATAATCATGACATCATGAATGAGTCGAAATAATCCGTCTTTAACGCTTAATTGTCTGACATGTACGAATTATGTTTTTGCTATTTAATAAACATGCTGTTGAATATTTTGAAACTAATTTGACTGGGCGCCTTAGGCAGCAACAGCACCCAGTCAAATTAGTTTCAAAATATTCAACAGCTTACCTGTAGTTTTTTGGAAATTGATAGTCTGGGTGTTCAGAGATCGATAGATCCCAACATGAGCGAGGTGTGGGTGGAGCTTAGCTAGAGATGGGCGGGATATAGCTAAAACGTGTAAAGATCCGTTATCATATAGATTAAGACTGCATAATTTAAGTTTTATCCCTTGAATTTGGTCAAGAAAATTACAATTTTCTCATAGAAAATGGCCATTTACAGACCAAGAGAAGTCAATTTTTGAAAATTTACCACTGGAATGACTGGATCGGTTATCGAGCCAGTCATTCCAGTGGTAAATTTTCAAAAATACAAGATCACTGCAGAAGCAGTTTTTGGCTGATATGAGTGTTAAAAGTTTAAAGCCCTGTGTGTTCATAGTGATTATTCATACGTGCTGGCTCATCATCTTCCATGAGTTATTTGGACACAAGATTTTAGAATAAGATTTAATATGTCATGAATTAGGAAATAAACATAAAATGCTGTGTATAAAATTTTACTTTCAGTGACCAAGATATGGTCTCTGTCTCTGTCGAAGCACAATGGAGCCATTGTGCCTGGCACGTTAGGTCACTCTAGTGTGTACGATGTGAACACAGATTTAATTTACGTGCATGGTGGCTATCAGGCGAAAAGTGGAAGTGCCAGTCCAACCGATCAACTTGCATCATTTAGTCCAAAAACCAAAGCATGGTGGGTAAAACAAGAACAATGCGTACAGTATGTAATGATTACAGTATTCTGCGGCTGTAATAGTAGAAACATTCTACAGCTGCAATCAGTCCTTCTTCACTTTTGCCCACTGTGTCTGGTCCTCAGCCGAAATCCTTAGCTTCCTCAGGTCCATTCTTGACTTGAGTCCTGCTTTCTTGAGGTCGCCTCATAGAACGCTTAGCAAATTTATGCAATGCCTACAGAAAAATGTTAGAACAATTTTGAACGCGCTATAATTTTGAAATGCTCGTTTGAGTATATTGAGAAATGGTTATCAATCAAATTACATTAAATTAAAATTATTCAGCAGTATGTTTATCAATACCCTACCGGTAAAACCGGGGTAACTATAGGTTTGCACTCTGTCGCAGTTGGTTTTCCACACTTTTTTTCGCAGTCAAAGTATTCAACTGAGAATTCGTTTATTGCTTTGTTATGAGAAGTTACAGCCCAAGTTGGAGTTTCAGGCGTATGCATAAATTTTTTTATGGAGTTATGCCCCCTTTCGTCTTAAGAAATACGAAAAATATCAACTTTCCGCACTTTTTTTCGCACTCCTTCAAGATATTTAAGCGAAAATCGGTGCATCGCTTTAGTGTAAGAAGTAAGTTCGAGTTTCAGACATTTTCGTCAACTTTTCATGGACTTATGCCCCCTTTCGACTCGTGCGATACGAAAAATATTAGTTTTCCGCACTTTTTTTCGCAGTCTTTCAAGATATTATACTGAGAATTGCTACTCCTTCAAGATTTTTAAGCGAAACTCGGTACATCGCTTTAGTGTAAGGAGTTACAGAGCAAGTTCGAGTTTCAGACATTTTCGTCAATCTTTCATGGAGTTATGCCCCCTTTCGACTTATGCAATGCAAAAAATATTAGTTTTCCGCACTTTTTTTCGCAGTCTCAAGATATTATACTGAGAATTACTACATTGCTTTGTTATGAGAAGTTACAGCCCAAATTGGAGTTTCGGGCATATGCGTAAATCTTTGATGGAGTTATTCCCCCTTTCGTCTTAAGAAATATGAAAAATATCAACTTTCCACACCTTTTCGCACTCCTTCGAGATATTTAAGCGAAAATCGGTGCATCGCTTTAGTATAAGGAGTTACAGGGCAAGTTCGAGGTTCAGACAGTTTCGTCAATTTTTCATGCAGTTATTGCTCCTTTCGACTTATGCGATACGAAAAATATTAGTTTTCCGCACTTTTCCGCAGGCTTTCAAGATATTATACTGAAAATTGCTACATAGCTTTTTTATGAGAAGTTACAGACCAAGTTCGAGTTTCGGGTGTATGCATACATTTTTGATGGAGTTATGCCCCCTTTCGACTTAAGAAATACGAAAAATATCAACTTTCCGCACTTTTTTTCGCACTCCAAGATATTTAAGCGAAAATCGGTGCATCGCTTTAGTGTAAGGAGTAAGTTCGAGTTTCAGACATTTTCGTCAACTTTTCATGGAGTTATGCCCCCTTTCGACTCGTGCGATACGAAAAATATTAGTTTTCCGCACTTTTTTTCGCAGTCTTTCAAGATATTATACTGAGAATTGCTACTCCTTCAAGATTTTTAAGCGAAACTCGGTACATCGCTTTAGTGTAAGGAGTAAGTTCGAGTTTCAGACATTTTCGTCAACTTTTCATGGAGTTATGCCCCCTTTCGACTCGTGCGATACGAAAAATATTAGTTTTCCGCACTTTTTCGCAGTCTTTCAAGATATTATACTGAGAATTGCTACTCCTTCAAGATTTTTAAGCGAAACTCGGTACATCGCTTTAGTGTAAGGAGTTACAGAGCAAGTTCGAGTTTCAGACATTTTCATCAATCTTTCATGGAGTTATGCCCCCTTTCGACTTATGCAATGCAAAAAATATTAGTTTTCCGCACTTTTTTTTGCAGTCTCAAGATATTATACTGAGAATTACTACATTGCTTTGTTATGATATGTTACAGACCAAGTTTGAGTTTCAGGCGTATGCATACATTTTTGATGCAGTTATGCCCCCTTTCGACCTATGAAATTCGAAAAATATTAGTTTTCCGCCCTTTTTCTCGCAGTCTTTCAAGATATTCAACTGAGAATTGGTACATTACTTTATTATAAGAAACTACAGACCAAGATCGGGTTTCAGGCGTTTGCGTCATTTTTTGATGGAGTTATGTCCCCTTTCGACTTATGAAATACAAACATATCAGCTTTCAAGCCTTTTTCCTTCTCCTTCACCATATATAACTGAGACTTAATTTATTGCCATGTTATGAGAAGTTACAGATCAAGATCGAGCTTCAGCTGCTTTTGACAATTTTTAATGAAATTTTTGACTGTCAATCTCTAAAGATTTATATCACCAGGTAGGGGACATGTATTGCAAAGCAATACTTACAGAATGCTTGTTTTGTTTTGAAAACATCTAAGTTATTTCTAAGTTGTACCTTATCTTGTGTGTCCTAATGCAATCAAACTTATTAACCCTTTAATGCTCTTGAGAATATGTCCATTTACAGGCCAGGAGACTATTATTTTAAAAAAATCTCACTGGAATAGTTACCTTGACGACAGAGCCATTCATCCCAGTAGTAAATTAAAAAAAATCAAGTCTTGGCCTTCAATTCCATGGACCTTTCCAGTTTTGTCTATGTCCCGCCCATCCTTAGCTAAGCTCCACCCACACTTCAGTGTTGGGATCGATGGATCCCAGAAGTGCCTGATTATCAATTTCCAGAAAACTATACAGGTAAGCTATTAAATATTTTGAAACTAATTTGACTTGATGTTGTTGATGCCTATGGCAGCAACAATGCCTAGTTAAATTAGTTTCAAAATACCAGACATGTCAAATTTGCCTAACAAATTTTTTAGTTCGCACAGAGGTTATGCAAAAATTTCTGACGTAACCTATTTTTGGGGTACGCAATTTTTGTATTCTGTATATAAATATTATGAAAAGGTTACGCAAAACGAAATGGATTATCAAAAATAAATTTGCATAACCCCAAAATGGTTTATGCACATTTTCAATTTTGACAGGCCTGAATATTCAACAGAATCTTTATTAAATAGTAAAAGACATGCAGTTCCTACAATAGGCAGCAACAGCGCCCAGTCAAATTAGTGTCAAAATATTCAATAGTATCTTTATTAAATAGCAGACATACAATGCATACGAGAATGCTTAGTCCGTCATCAATTAAGCATTTGTGACGACTTTATCCAAGTCATTCAGGATGTCATTGATTATGACATCATCCTACACATCACATAGTTGATTATGATGTCATATGATTGATGTTTAAACTGGAAACCTATTTTCACCATTAAGTGGTTAACTCTGTCACAAGCCGTGACATCAAAGGTCATGGAAACGAAGTGTTCCATGCCAAATACATGAAAAGCCACCTCTGATGTCAGCTAAGAGGATGCCTGATTATGGTCAAGCTAATGCTGATTGATAGAAAAGAATTTCATCAGCCAGTGGTGGGCATGTTGGTCCAGGGAAATGGCTGACTTATCCCGTTAGGTTTCTGTCTATCTGCTCCATTGTGTGGAGCTGGTGTATCCAGTAGCATTCTTTCTGTCTCTTCCATGGTGTGAAGTTCTCGTCGTCTGAGTCTGACGATTGGCCCTTGATGATTCTGAACTGCATGTCATTTCTAGAATGTCCAGGACTATTCAAATGGTTGGATACTCAGGTGTCATGTCTCTCACTTTTGTGGGGATTTGATTTTGACCATAGGGGTTCTTGGATGCGGATCTTAAATAGCTTGCGGTCTTGGTGGGTCAACCGCTGAAGAGCTGGCAACCCCATGACAGCTGGTGGAATGCTATGTTTTGTGTTTTCTTGGCGGTTTGCACGTCAGTGTTGGAATTGGCAAGCAAGATGTCCGCATCCACGAAGTTCAGGCTTAGTGCTGACAGGGATAGTTGTGTGACTACCTCACTCTCCCTTGGCAATATGTTGCTAGGCGAACTCATTGGGCAATGAATGATAATAACAACGTAGTCAGCTTAAAGGTAAACCAATTGGTGTAAATGTGGTTTTTAGCCTGACGCTTGGTTTCGATGTGAGACCAAAAGTCTGAATTCAGACTTTTGGTCTCACATCAAAACCAAGCGTGAGGCTAAAAGCCACATTTACCCCAATTGGTTTACCTTTAAGCTGACTACGTTGTTATTATCACAATATTTAACTCACCACATTAAATTTCATGAATTTTATTGTAAATATAGGGATGGCTAAATTATAACTGTTCATGTTGCTGAAATATAATTAGTCATGAATTCATGATGCCATTATTGGCTGTGAAATCTGCCTCGGTCTGCTAACAATTGGTTAGACGTCTTAAAACTTGTTTTCTAACTCATTATCAGAGATGTTAACGATCAAAATGAAATAGCTACATATCATATTTCATTGTTCTCAAATAGTGTCTATTGATTGGCCAGTTGAATAGTGAAAAGCGAGCTTGGATGACATGATTTATGAAATGCAGTTGTTGTTGTCATGAATAATGAAATGCGGTCGTGGGTGTCATGAATAATGAAATTCTACTTCGAATAATACTTACATGTACCAGATGTACTATTATGATAATGTCTATTATCTAGTCTAGCTCAAAATAAATAATTAAAACACCGTGCTCTCCTGGTCCTGCCCATACTGTGTCCGGGAATTACCATAGCCCCCAGGCACCGAGTCAATTCCCAATCACAGTCAGATTCGTCTATTTTGCTCTCCATGCTAGTCGTGTTTTTTTAGCTCTTTAAAATTTGCAATTTTCAACAGAGTTAGCGGTTTTCTGGTTAATTCATTGCTAGAAGGATGGAAGAGAAGGGAAAATCATCTCAAAGGCAGGTTGTATCAATCCAGAATTTATACATTCATGCCGTAATGGATGATTGAATTTTCGTTAAATTGGCACATTATATTAAAATGGTAGCCATTGTTGGCGTCACTCCGGTACCCTTAACTGTTTAAGCATTATGCGGGTACTCGGTTAATTTCTCCTGCGACTCGGTTCCTTCCAAGATGGATGCGCTCTTAGCCAAGATGGCGGCGCCCATGTTTTATGTTTGCCATCGGCTTGGCGTGTCTATGCACTCTAATTGTGCCGATCTTTAGCCTTCACTTCATTGATGAAGGTGTTTGTAGCGATTGGTATGTTTTTCTTGGTTATTTTACTGTTAGTTAATTACCAAGACATGTTTATTAATTTTCACTCTAAAAAATTTCAAATATCTCCTGCCTTAAGTCTTGATTATCAGTAATTTAAGAGAAAGTTAATGTTTCTAAGTAATTTTAATATTACAATCAAGTCATTGTGCGTTTGCTCGTCATCTATGTCATGTGCAGCATTTTAATTCTTGCTTTGTGTTCGCAGCGGGCTAAAGGCCTGGATACTTTGTGTACCAAATGCAATCAGTTCATGAAACAGAGATTTGCTGGTCACCACTGCGTAGCTTGCGCGAAGTGCAAGTTGGGAAGTATGTGCGATGTTTATGTGAAGTGGTCGTCGGAGTTAGTGGCGGAGTTCGACCGTGATCGGCGTGTGCGACTGAACAGGATCGCGAGGGACAAGGCGGCCAAGGCAGATCAGGCGTCCAACAGAGGCTAGGAGGAGCGCCTGAATGAGAGGATGGACTCGGCTTTGGGTGTTTGGGCGGCCCAGTTTAAAGCCATGTTTGAGTCCCTGCAATCCACGATCCCGTCGATGCAGGCTGGTGCAGGACTACCTTTCGGTGGTCCGGTCAGTGCTGCGGAGGGTGTTGCACCTGTACCTCCTGTTGCGTTGGCTCAAGAGCCGACGGCAGAGGAGGAGGAGCTTTTGCTCATGGAGGATTCCGGCATGCCGGATCTTTCTGCGATGGCTGTACCTGGTACATCCCAAGGTTCTCCTTCGGGTTATGTACAGGTTTTACAGCCGGGTGGTGATGTTGATGTTCCGTCGGGCATCTTCCATCCGGATTTTGTTCAGCCCGTGCTGCCGTTGGAGTCATGTTTGACGACTTCTGACAGCATCCCGGCGCCGGTGTTTACAGGTTCTATCGGATTTCCGTTGGCTACCGTGAGTAATGCGGCTGTGATCCCGGCTCCCGTGCTGGAGCCAATGGATTTCAGTGAGTCCGTGTCCGGTGATTCGTTGGATGTTGGAGCCGCGAGTGCACGGTCTGTGGCCATTGTTTACACTAGTAAGCAAATTCGCAGTCCTCAGCATGGATCGTTGGTGTCTGTCTCGTCCAAGGGCGAGAAAGAAGCTGAGAAAGGCAGTCCCTTGTTGGATGAGTCATCCTTTTCCACCGAGGCTGAATGGGTGCAGGTCCTTGAATGGATGTCCGGCCGTCTCGGGTTGGCATCGGATCAAGGATCCGGCAATGGAGCGGATGTCAGAGCGAGCGGCTAGCGCTCTGTCCAGTGGCTCTTCTGCCATGCCTGCTCTGCCTTTGGATACTTTGACCTCTGACATGTTGGAGGTGGCGGCGTATCATATGGTCCAGCCGGACTTTACGCTTCCAAAGGCCCCGAAAGGGATTAGTAGGAGGGTCCGTTTTCCAGAACAAGCCTATCATCAGTATGCCCGAGTCCCACAGCTTTCCATCGGGGAGAGAGAGGCACTGAATAGGCCATTGGCTGGCAAAGCTAAGGGACGTTCTCGTCCATTAGTTTCGCAGTCAAATAAAGATCCTTTCAATGAGTTGACCCTCATTGAGGATGCGGCGAGAGCTGCCATGGCGGCGCTTTCGCACGGCTGTACTGTCCTGCAGGGTATGCTGACCTGCGCGGCGTAAGGTGGGGTAGTGCCAGAGGCTGCTTCCGGAATTATCCGGGACACCATGCGCCTATCCCAAGATTGCCTGGCCAGGGTGATCACGAGATCATTGGCTGAGCCAATGGAGAATGGTTCTCGATTTTGTAGAACCAGGACCTGAAATGAGGGCTGCCGTGTCTTCCGCACCATTCATAGGTCCAGGCTTGTTCGGCGACTCGGCGTGGCAAGCCTTATCCAAGGTCGCATTAATGGTTGCGGAACAAGTAGTCAGCAAGTCGTGGGAGTCGACGAAAAGGACTCAGCCGCAGCAGTCCTACAGGCCTTATCCAAGGTCGCATTAATGGTTGCGGAACAAGTAGTCAGCAAGTCGTGGGAGACGACGAAAAGGACTCAGCCGCAGCAGTCCTACAAGCAGCACCGACAGGAGCAGCAGAGGCAGCGCCAAAGATCGCCCTTCCATCCTTCTGGCCGTGATACCCATCCGGCATCCGGTTCGCACGGTCCTGGTCGTTCTTCCTCATACAAGTCCTCTAATAAGAGGCTGTATGAGGAGGATAGGAAGGGTGGCGGTTCGGGTCGCGGCGGCTACGGTAAGGATAGCCGTGTTGGCGGTTCCGGACCATCATTTGCCAAGAAACCATGGGGTGGCCATGGGGGATGGTCCTGATGGGTTTCAGGCGGGATCCGCCCCAGTAACACCGGGAACGAGGGGAGTCGAGGATGTTCACCTAGGCGAATTAACATCATCTCATGCAATATCGATCGCGAGTTGTGTGCTGATTCCTTCCGTCGGAGGCAGACTTCAACTGGTCTCAAACCAGTGGGAACAGGTCATACAAGATTGTTTAGTCTGTCAGTGGTTAAGGAATGGCTACGATCCGGACTGGCTCATCCGTCAATCGTTAGTTCCGTTAACATCGACTCCAGTGTGGACTCTCGTTCCAAGGGAATCCGATCGTCTAGAGGCCATTTGCTCAGAAATCGAAAGTTCAGCGGAAGAATGCGATTCACTTAGTCCGCAATCAGTCATCCCCAGGCTTCTATTCGATGATGTTCCTCGTTCCGAAATGCACCAGAGGGTGGAGACCGATTCTCAATCTCAAACCGTTAAACAAGTTTATTCTGTCACCAAAGTTTCAGATGGAGACTGTAGCGGCAGTGATGTCGGGGTTGAGGAAAGGCATGTGGGCAGTGTCGATAGATCTGAAGGATGCATATTTTCATATTCCAATGTCAATTTCTTTTCAGAAATACCTTCGCTTTGTGTTCCAAGACAATGTTTGGGAATTCAATGCGCTTCCATTCAGCTTGACCACAGCACCGAGGGTCTTCACCAAAGTGGTCCTCGCCATGACTTCTTATCTTCGCAGGAGAAACATAGCTGTTCATACTTACATAGACGACTGGCTGCTGAAGGCGGGGAATCCAATCAATCTGCGCAACAACCTTCAGGTAGTCCTAGCCTTACTAAAGGATCTAGGATGGATTGTGAATCTAGAGAAATCAGAATTGACTCCATCCCAGGAGTTTGTTTATCTGGAAATATTTTTCAATCTCAGGGACGGCGTAGCTTTTCCGGCGGAGAGCAGAATCAAGAGCCTGATTGCAGTTCTGGAGTCGGTTTCTCTAGGAGCCTATCTGACGGCGCGCCAATTTCTCAGAATACTGGGTTTACTAGTGTCTCTGGAGAAAGTGGTTCCTTATACGGCACTCGGGCGCAGGCCGATTCAGATGTATTGAATGTCGTTCTGGTCTCAGAAAACAGATCCGTTATCTCTGAGAATTCCAGTAAAAGAACCATTGATATTCCATCTTCAGTGGTGATTATCAGAACAGAATCTCCTGCGAGGTGTTCCTCTACATCATCCTCAACCACAGATGTCCATCTTTACAGATGCATCGACGATGGGTTGGGTAGCTGTATTGGACAATCGATCAGTGTCAGGGAAATGGGATCAGACCAATGCGCAGAAACATCAATGTTCTCGAATTATTAGCGGTGGTATTAGCACTTCGAAAATTTGAGAATTTAATCCAAGACAAGATTGTCCTAATAAGGACAGACAACTCAACAGTGCTGTCTTATTTGAACCGCCAAGGCGGGACGAGGTCACCAGAGTTGTGCATGATGATTTGAAACCTTCTGCTGTGGTGCCAAGAGAGGAATATTATTCTTCGGGCAGCACACATTCCAGGAAGACTGAACATCCTAGCAGATGCGCTCAGTCGAAGGATGGTTTGTCGTCCGACGGAATGGCAGCTCAACCAATCGGTAGCGGAGGTTCTATTCAAACATTGGGGCAAACCAAATGTGGATCTGTTTGCGATGAAACTAAGCGCAAAGATGCTCACATACGTGTCACCGATCCCGGACCCGCTGGCCTTGGCAGTAGACGCACTGGCGATAAGTTGGAAAGGAATGTACGCGTATGCGTATCCTCCAACGATTCTCATCCCGAAAGTTCTGGCAAAGATAAGAGAGGGAGTATGCCAAGTACTACTGATCGCCCCTCATTGGCCAGGCCGATCATGGTTTACGGAACTGCTGGACCTTCTGGTCTGCAATCCAATCCCTCTTCCAGACCGAAGGGATCTAATCACTCAGAACAAGGGTCTGTGTCTTCACGACAGACCGGAAATATTCAAATTGACTGCATGGATGTTGTCAAGCAGCGTGCAATTGAGGGTGGCTTTTCTGAGCAAGCAGCGAAGTTTGTCGCTTCAGCCAGAAGAGGGTCAACCACCAAAACATATAATTATAGAATCAACAAATTTGCAGAATGATGCCAGGGATTTTATCTGTCATTTATACGAAGTTGAAAAACTTGTACCTTCAAGCCAAGCAGCATATAAGTCTGCATTAGCTTCAGTCGTTCCCAGTCTGGCCATTGAAGGAGTGGAGAATGACACTTTGAATGAAGTTATTAAAGGAATGAGCAATCTGCGACCTAGACAGCCAATTCCTATCCCAGCATGGAATCTATCTCTTGTTCTACAGGTTTTAGGGCATGCTCCCTTTGAACCGATTAGATCTATAGATCTTTTGTTTCTACGAGAATTCTTAATACTTACCGGATGTACTATGGCCCTGCCACAGCCGCCCCGCTGAGGTGAGGCTGAGCTGCTTTTGCTGTTTGTCAAGGCAAATATAAGATGAATCTGACTGTGATTGCGAATTGACTCGGTACCTGGGGCAATGGTAATTCCCGGACACAGTATGGGCAGGACCAGGAGAGTGCGGAGTTTTAATTGTTGATTTTGAGCTAGACTAGATAATAGACATTATCATAATAGTACATCGGGTAAGAATTCTCGTAGAAACAAAAGTGGATGCTTTTTTGATGCAGTCGTGGGTGTCATGAATAATGAAATGCAGTTGTGGGTGTCATGAATAATGAAATGCTGTCATGGTTGTCATGAATAATGAAATGCAGTTGTGGGTGCCATGAATAATGAAATGCAGTTGTGGGTGTCATGAATAATGAAATGCTGTCATGGTTGTCATGAATAATGAAATGCAGTTGTGGGTGTCATGAATAATGAAATGCAGTTGTGGGTGTCATGAATAATGAAATGCTGTCATGGTTGTCATGAATAATGAAATGCAGTTGTGGGTGTCATGAATAATGAAGTGCAGTTGTGGGTGTCATGAATAATGAAATGCTGTCATGGTTGTCATGAATAATGAAATGCAGTTGTGGGTGTCATGAATAATGAAATGCAGTTGTGGGTGTCATGAATAATGAAATGCTGTCATGGTTGTCATGAATAATGAAATGCAGTTGTGGTTGTCATGAATAATGAAAGCAGGCTTGGGTGTCATGAATAATGGAATGCAGTTGTGGGTGTCATGAATAATGAAATGCAGTTGTGGGTGTCATGAATAATGAAATGCTGTCATGGTTGTCATGAATAATGAAATGCAGTTGTGGGTGTCATGAATAATGAAATGCAGTTGTGGGTGTCATGAATAATGAAATGCTGTCATGGTTGTCATGAATAATGAAATGCAGTTGTGGGTGTCATGAATAATGGAATGCAGTTGTGGGTGTCATGAATAATGAAATGCAGTTGTGGGTGTCATGAATAATGAAATGCTGTCATGGTTGTCATGAATAATGAAATGCAGTTGTGGGTGTCATGAATAATGAAATGCAGTTGTGGGTGTCATGAATAATGAAATGCTGTCATGGTTGTCATGAATAATGAAATGCAGTTGTGGGTGTCATGAATAATGAAATGCAGTCATGGGTGTCATGAATAATGAAATGCAGTCGTGGGTGTCATGAATAATGAAATGCAGGCTTGGTTGGCTGGAATAATGAAAAGCAGGCTTGGTTGTCATGAATAATGAAAGGCAGGCTTGGTTCCAACATATAGTCCCTCTAAGAAGAACCATGCCTGAATGTTTCCAAACACTGGTTCCGCTGCTAGAAATAAATTAGTTATCCCTTTTCATGTCACACCCTCTCACCACCTTGTTTGGCAGATCAGATTTTAAATTAATATGTTCTATTATGCCTATTTAAATATCTACTTATTTTGTATTATTTACATAATTGCTATTCTCTAGGACTCTATTAAGCGGAAGTGGCTCACATCGATACCTGCACTCGGCTGTCATTGTCGGTGGCTTAATGCTGGTGTTTGGTGGTAATACACACAATGATTCATCGTCAAGGCACAAGTCTGTATGTTATGCAGCTGATGTCATTGCTTATGATTTGAGTAAGTGTCCAGTATATATTGCTATGTAACTCCCGTAAAACATGCTCGAGTGAGAGACCACTGGCCCTAGTTGTTCTTTTAGAACAGGTAGTTCTTTCAAAGTGTATTAACCCTTTAACACTCATATCAGCCAAAAACGGCTTCTGCAGTGGTCTTGCGAAATGTCCATTTGCAGACAAAGGAAGGACCATTTTTGAAAATTTAGCACTGAAGTCATTCCAGTGGTAAATTTTCAAAAATATTCTTCTTGGTCTGCAAATGGCCATTTTAAGAGAAAATTGACATTTTTTGCAACAAATTCGAGGGTTAAAGGATTAATGAGCCACCACCCTTTGGCTTGAGCTGGTATGCCCTATAGAAAGTCCTGTGTGTTAATGAGAGAGATCACCTGTCTATAGTCAGTATAGTGACTAATTGTGTAGTCCCCGGATGAGACTTGGTGTAATTAGCTTAGTAATAATAACATGGACCTTTGTTATAAATTAGCATGTATTTTATATAGAATGCATCCTAATTTGTAATAAAGTTCCATATATATATATATATATATATATATATATATATATATATATATATATATATATATATATATATATATATGGAACTTTGTTATAAATTAGCATCCATTCTATATAAAATACATCTATGTAACCAGGAACAATTTTTCGCTCACCAAATTACTGAGTAGCTAACCCATATGCATTACGCAATCAAGACAACAATTAACATTTTCTGTTGCGTAATAACTGTTTTATTGAATATTTTGAACATTATTTAACTGGATGACATTGCTGCCTATTGTTTCCAGTCAGATTCTTTTCCAAATAGCCATTAGCTAAGCTTTCCCGTATGATTGCTTGGAAATTCAGGTTTATGTAAGCGACTTCATCAGTGAATAATAGCTTACCTGAATTGAAAATCTTTTTGGCCCTGTATGTATGTATCATTGTTTTAACCCGTTAATCCTCAAATTTTGTTCATGAAAATTTCAATGTTCTCAAAATGTCCATTTTCAGATCAAGAGGAGAGTATTTTTTTTAATTTACCACTGGAATGACCGGCTAGGTTATCGAGCCAGTCATTCCAGTGATAAATCTTCAGGAATAATATTCTTTTGGTCAGCAAATAGACATTTCTCAAGGTCATTGCAGAAGCCATTTTTGGCTGATATGTGTGTTAAAGAGTTAAATTGCATCTGGCCCATATTTAACAATAACTCTGTTGTTGACTAAAGGACCATTACAATATCGTGTACTCCATTGTCTTGGAAAAACGGAGGTTTCTCACAAACATTGTCAGAAACAGTGCACTAAACTGACAAGAGTATTCATCACGGAAATATACTTGAGAGCTGTAATTCATTACACTGTATATTGAAGCAGTAAAGCATTTAGCTACATTACCTAGATACCATCTATATTAATTTTGGATTACGTTACAGCAAATCTGTCCACATTTGTTTGAATTATCTCTAAAAGACAGATCAGTAAAAAATAAAAAAAGATCATGTCTGATTTGATGCATGAATTTTTGTGTGAGAACAAAACATATATGTCAAGGTTAGTCCATGAATATTTTGTAAGAACAACGTGTGTCAGGGTTAGTCCATGAATATTTTCTAAGAACAACATGTGTGTCAAGGTTAGTCCATGAATATTTTTTAAGAACAACATGTGTGTCAAGGTTAGTACATGAGTATTTTGTGAGAACAACATGTGTGTCAAGGTTAGTCCATGAATATTTTGTAAGAACAACATGTGTGTCAAGGTTAGTCCATGAATATTTTGTAAGAACATGTGTGTCAAGGTTAGTACATGAATATTTTGTAAGAACGACATGTGTGTCAAGGTTAGTACATGAATATTTTGTGAGAACAACATGTGTGTCAAGGTTAGTCCATGAATATTTTGTAAGAACAACATGTGTGTCAAGGTTAGTCCATGAATATTTTGTAAGAACAACATGTGTGTCAAGGTTAGTCCATGAATATTTTGTAAGAGCAACATGTGTGTCAAGGTTAGTCCATGAATATTTTGTGAGAACAACATGTGTGTCAAGGTTAGTCCATGAATATTTTGTAAGAACAATATGTGTGTCATGGTTAGTCCATGAATATTTTGTAAGAACATGTGTGTCAAGGTTAGTACATGAATATTTTGTAAGAACAACATGTGTGTCAAGGTTAGTACATGAATATTTTGTGAGAACAACATGTGTGTCAAGGTTAGTCCATGAATATTTTGTAAGAACAACATGTGTGTCAAGGTTAGTCCATGAATATTTTGTAAGAACATGTGTGTCAAGGTTAGTCCATGAATATTTTGTAAGAACAACATGTGTGTCAAGGTTAGTGCATGAATATTTTGTAAGAACATGTGTGTCAAGGTTAGTCCATGAATATTTTCTAAGAACAACATGTGTGTCAAGGTTAGTCCATGAATATTTTGTAAGAACAACATGTGTGTCAAGGTTAGTACATGAATATTTTGTGAGAACAACATGTGTGTCAAGGTTAGTCCATGAATATTTTGTGAGAACAACATGTGTGTCAAGGTTAGTCCATGAATATTTTGTAAGAACAATATGTGTGTCAAGGTTAGTCCATGAATATTTTGTAAGAACATGTGTGTCAAGGTTAGTACATGAATATTTTGTAAGAACAACATGTGTGTCAAGGTTAGTACATGAATATTTTGTGAGAACAACATGTGTGTCAAGGTTAGTCCATGAATATTTTGTAAGAACAACATGTGTGTCAAGGTTAGTCCATGAATATTTTGTAAGAACATGTGTGTCAAGGTTAGTCCATGAATATTTTGTAAGAACAACATGTGTGTCAAGGTTAGTCCATGAATATTTTGTAAGAACAACATGTGTGTCAAGGTTAGTACATGAATATTTTGTAAGAACAACATGTGTGTCAAGGTTAGTACATGAATATTTTGTGAGAACAACATGTGTGTCAAGGTTAGTCCATGAATATTTTGTAAGAACAACATGTGTGTCAAGGTTAGTCCATGAATATTTTGTAAGAACAACATGTGTGTCAAGATTAGTCCATGAATATTTTGTGAGAACAACATGTGTGTCAGGGTTAGTCCATGAATATTTTCTAAGAACAACATGTGTGTCAAGGTTAGTCCATGAATATTTTCTAAGAACAACATGTGTGTCAAGGTTAGTACATGAATATTTTGTGAGAACAACATGTGTGTCAAGGTTAGTCCATGAATATTTTGTAAGAACAACATGTGTGTCAAGGTTAGTACATGAATATTTTGTGAGAACAACATGTGTGTCAGGGTTAGTACATGAACATTTTGTGAGAAGACATTGATTAGTGAGCTAAACATGTCCAGAATAAATGTATTCAGTCTATTGATCAATCATATGATGTCATAATCAATAACGTCATGAACGGCATATCTAAGTCTCATAAATGGTTAATCGTCCATCAAGTCGTATGAATTGTATGTCTTTACTAAACATTCTGTTGAATATTTTGAAACTAATGTGATTGGAGTGTGACAGCCGTAGAATACAGTAATCATACATGCAATGTGATTGAGTGGGGCACCCATTCAAATTAGTTACAAAATATTCAACAGCATATTTGTGTAGTTTTCTGGAAATTGAGATTCAGGTAGTGCAAGGATTGATTGCAACACAGGCAAAGCGTAGGTGGAGCTTAGCTAAAGATGGGCGGGGCATAGTTAAAACTGGATTCCTCCATTACATTAATTCCCCGGAAAATTGTATCTTAGCTCAATAGCATTTCAATTTGCATTGTGTTCAAGGGACATGTGACCAGAACTGGTCTTTTATTGTTAAATAACAATAAATGCATTGACAATTACACATGACGGCATTAATTCTGCTCTAAGAGATTAATTAACCCTTCAACCCTTGAGTCTGCTCAAGAAAATTTCAATTTTCTAAATAGAAAATGTCCATTTGCAGACCAAGAGAAGACAATTTTAGAAAATGTACCACTGGAAGGAAAGTGTAAATTTTCAAAAATGGTCTTCTGTTGGTCTGCAAATGGACATTTCTCAAGACAACTGTAGAGGCCGTTTTTGGCTGATATGAGGATTAAAGGGTTAAAATGGGGCGCAATGCGTGGGTGATGGGGTCGATAAATTGTGTTGGAATGAATTTTATGGTATACAATGTCTTTTTTGAACAACATCTATAGCAACACTAATAGCAGAGAATTCTCCCTCTCTTCTGTTGCAGCTGGAAGCTGTGATCGATGGATGCATGTATATGTACAAGCTCAGGCAGAGGCAGAGTTAGCACGATATGGACATAGCTCAGTTCTCCGTGACAAGTAGGTATTCTTTGATGCTCAAATCAATGAAAATAGCTTCTACAGAAATTTCTATTTGTAGGTTAAGAGAATATTTGTAGTTGAAACTTAGTCCTGATTTGACTCGTGAGGTGTAATCAGGGTTTCTCATAAGGGTCCTTTTGAGGGTATAGACCCCAAAATGTAACTTGGGACCCCTAAAAGTTGTGGCAGTGGGTCCCATGGGACCCCTGAAAATCATGTATGATTTCTAAATGCTAATCAGTTTTATAGGTTTTTGCACAAACATACCGACAAAATCTAACCCTGTACCTCCATATTCATAGCCCATGGTACTCTCTAATTTTAGAATGGATGATGAAAACTGCAGGAGCATCTTAAATTTCAGTTTGGGACCCCCAGATTTCAGGTTGGGACCCCCAGATTTCTAGGTGTGGGTTCCCTGGGACCTCCAAAATCTAGATGCCATGAGAAACACTGGGTGTAATACTGAAAATATCACAGTTTGTAAGAATCTGAATGCAATGTCATCAATAGATAATGAATCTGAGTTACACAATGATGGTAAAAATTCATTCAAAATTTGTCTGGCCCATGGAAAGTATTAACCAATTTGTGTTAGTTTACTTTCGGCAACTTTCACTATTTAGCTACAGATTTGGTTTAATGTTTATACCCAGCTTTCAACCCTAGGGACCAGATCCAACACATTTTTAATAATATAGGAAAGAATACCAAACACCACCCATCACCATAAGTCAGTCAAATATTTTCAACAGAGTACATGTAAGGCTGCATTGAAATGAACACAATTGGCATTCAGAAATGAGGTCAAACAGATCACTCTTCTGTCCAGTTATAAATCAACTTCTGAATTGTATTTTATTTGATTATTTAAGACTTTGTATCACAGACTAGCGTGACAAGATATCATAAATTCTGTGTGATTAAAGAAATCAGCTGAATATTTTAAGATTAATTTTCGATCAGTAGAATTTATGTATTTTAAAAAAAGTGTTTTATATTTCTATTTTTCAGTACTGTGTATATGTATGGTGGCTTTTCTGGGAGTGTGAAGAGTGACATGTTCGTTTTCACCCCAGGTACTTTATTTAGTCTAATCATAAATCTTTAATTTTTAGCTCACCTGGCTTAACAAACCAAGTGAGTTTATGTCGTGGTGACTGTCCGTCCGTTGTCTATCTGTTAACTTTTTCTTTAAGCATCTCAAAAATGATGGTGCCGATTTAGATAATATTTGCCAGAAGCATCCTTAGGGCATAACTTATCTACTTATAGGTGATGGCATTTCTAGTTGAAATGCCTATGTTCCAGCTGAGTGATACAGACCCCTTTGGTCTGGTGTATTATCTCAAAGACCTGGGAGAGGTAATGCTGCGACCTCAGTGCTTACCTGTTGGTGGAAATGTGAATATTGGGGTTACGGGATCTTTCCATTTTTAGCTATGCCCCACCCATCTCAAGCTAAGCTCCACCCACACCTCACCGTTTTGTGATTGATCGATCCCCGAATGCCCTAGCTATCAATTTCCTGAAAACTATACAGGGAAGCTGTTGAATGTTTTGTAACTAATTTGACTGGGTGCTGTTGCTGCCTATGGCAGCTGTTTAGTTTCCAAATATTCAACAGAATATTTATTAAATAGTAAAAGCAAACAATTTGTACAACAACGCATAGACCATCTTCAACTATGCATTCGTGACATACTTATCGACATCATTCATGATGTCATTCATTATGATGTCATTCTACACATCACGCAGTTCATTATGACGTCATATGATGGGTGGGTACTCTGGAAAGTTAAATTAATGGTCAGTTATTCTGGCATGACAATACACACGCACGCTGGGCGAACGTACACACTTCCCATGATTTACGGGCTAGTGCCGAGTGTAAATACAGAACGAAAGTTTTTCAGTCTCATATGTCCATGTATGAAAACTAGTGTCGTCAGTATTGTTTTTAATTTTCTGAGAACGACCTTTATAGGCTATCACAGATAATGGTTTGAGTAATTTAATAAAATATGTGTTCAGGATCATTTGTTCTAGCTTGAAATAAAGAAATAAATGGATTCACATTATTGCTGTTTTAGTCGAGATTAGCATTATGGCTGTTGTAGCATTAATTGGCAGTATTTATTCACGCCACCAAATGCTGATGTATTGCGGTTTGTGCCATCTGTCTGTTTATCTGAGGTAAATTTGGCACACGTTCATATTATGTGTGGTTACAACAAATTGATCAAAATGTCAAACATAGAGGTCACGTGGTCATTTAGTGCATACTGGAATACACATTTTCGTCGCTAACTCTGCAATGCATGATGTCAGAATCACCAAATATGTAACATACATTCATATTGTCATTGGATAGAACCAAATTTAGTTTCAGGTCAAAAGCTCAATTGTTGAAGTCACAGGATCACTTCATGCATTGTCAAAACCGAGTGCAAAGGCTTGAGTCCGCATTTCCCTAGAGTGCTTTCTAGTTGCTAAATAAATATATATTACTAGTAAAAGTGGTCTTTACTGTGGTCATGAGAAACGTCCATTTATTTGCAGGCCAAGAGAAGGTAGTTTAAAAAAAAATTTACTACTGAAGAGCAGGCTCAATAACTGAGTCAGTCATTCCAATGATAAATTCTCAGAAACCACTCGGCCTGCAAACAGGCAATCACTATTCAACGATTTTAATGTTCCTAGCTATTAACTGATAACTGCAATTTCTTACCTGTTTTTTAGGCGACTGTAATTTGCATCTGAATGAAAGTGAATGTCTGGCCTCTCATACTGGCAAGCTGTGCACTTGGTCAAATGTATCACACTGTCAAAACCGAGTATACGGAGACGTTGGAAAACCATGTGAGCCTGGTATGTATTGTCATTTATTTGATAAGCCATATATGGACCAAACATCTTCTGCAGATGTTACTAAATTTTTTGAATTGGTTTAATTTTGAAAACGGTGTTGCTCTATGCTCTTGCTGCCTGAGAGCGTAAAGCACACTGTTTTCAAAATTCTTGAAGATGTGGAAAACCCTTTCAACAGCAATGAGTTTTCTTCAGCCTTCTTCACTGTGTCAAGTCCTTTATGAACGTTCTAAGTTTGTTGCGGTTCTTTTTCCTCTTTAGTCATCCTAGAGTACAGTTTTTAGGTCTGATCGCATTTCACTTCAAGAGTATACTTACCTCCCTAATACTTTTGATATTGCTAAATATTGGCTTTCACTCAATAAACAGTCAGATTTAAAACAGTTAGGTGCCCCTACTGGGCAGGGAGTCAGAGCGTAGTCCGGCGGATGCCAGCCCCACCTCCGCGCATGCGCAGACTAGCACTTCCTCTTTGCTAGATTATTGGCAGAGAGATCACACATGTTTTTTTGTGCAATAGCTTTTTCGTACTCTTAAACTGTTTAAGTGGTGTTTGTTTGGAGTGTTAGTCACTTTTTTGGATGGCGGAAAGGAATACTTCGCCACAGGAGGACGGAGGACCTTTAAATCAGGTGACTTCTAGTAAAATTAGCGAGTTTTCTTCCCGGTGTATTGTGTTTCCGGGACTCGCGTTTACCGTGATAAGCGCCTTGGTTGGTTGGGTTATATCAACTCGGTGCTACCTAGGACTAATTTCTCTTTCTGTTTATGTCCACAGGTCTGTATGACGCTAGGTGGTGACGTCACAGTAGCAGAGAATTAGTTTTCTCTCCACCATGGTTCCATTTCCTACTAACACTGTTAGGTTATCTAACCAAATGAAAAATATGTCCAGTGAGTTGGAGGCCTAGTATAAAGGTCTTCTCACTTTGCCCTCTTGATCCAATTCCTTCCCCATGAGGTGGAGAGAGTTAAGAGGCGTGCAGATGGTGGAGTTTCCGGTTCGTCACGTTGGATGGTTTGTCTATACAAAGTGTCAGGTATCTAGTTATTGATAATGTGGTGATGTTAATTATTGTAAACAAACAAAGGGAGATAATTAACATTTTTGCCAGAAAAGAGTTATCTATATGTATCTGATGGTTGTGTAGTCAACTTATCCATTCAGCATACAATTCGTCGTTGCACTTGGATGTTTTGTTGGGATCGATTTTTTCCTGTCACGGGATTAATGACGTCATAATCAGCCTGGCTATGTATTTATCAGCAATTCAAGCGCTATGCTGGTTTCTGATGTATATTGATCTTTATGATCGTTTTCCTTCTCTTTGAGTTGGATTGAGTTTCTAAGCTTAACTAGTTGCTCATACTCCTTGTCCTTTGGCCTGTTTCAGGGACCGGGTTGCGCGTCCTGTGGACGTTTTATGCATGTAAAGTTCTGGCCGCATCTGTGTTATCGATGTAGCCCTTGTGGTCCCTTGATTAATTGTGACATATGTAAGCACTGGGGGGGCGAGTTAATGTCCGAATTCTTGTGCTGCTTACAGGCGACGGACAAGGTGGTAGAGGAGGAGAAGAAGAAGAAGCGGAAACGAGAGGTTGTAAGTAGGAAGGGTAAGGGGAAGGTCTCGTCCGCGGTGGATATGGAGACCTTCCGGACCGAGATGTTGGGAGAGATGAAGAGGACAATAAAAGATTTGGTTCCAGGGTTGCTTCGTGGCATGCTTCCTGGACCAGATCCTTTATTGTCCTCATCATCGGCTTCGGAGCAGGTAATCCCCGCCTCTGGATCGATTTTCCTTAGTCCGCTTCCGTTGTCCGACGATTCAGAGGTGGCCCCATTAGAGGGGGCGTTCCACGACCCTGGCAGCAGGCTTATTGCCGCGCCGATAGGGGACCGTGGACGGTTGTCGCTGGAACCCGCTGGCTGCTTATCAGTCCAGGGGTATCCGCACGCCGTGGTGGCCAGTACCTCCTATGGCACCGTTCCTGGTCAGCCCGGGTTAGCTCTCTTTGCTGACCCGGGGTCTAATCTTTCTGACCAGGGTGATGAGGATTACCTGCTAGGGTCGCCGTCTGACGACGTGGACATGGATGAAGACGTTTGTGCACCCCTCGCGGGGAATACAGGCGCTTTTTTCCACGGTATTACTCACCCTGGAGTAAGGTCCGCGGTTCAGGTGGTGGCCCAGGGCGCTGCTGATGGCCAGCGGTACCGCATACCTCGGCTTGCCGAGCGTGTAGCTGGTGCTGGCCGGGCCCGTGGTGGGGCTATATATACCCCGCGCTCTACCGCGGTGCCTGCTCCTGGTCAAACCAGTGATATTCTCATGCCGGTGCTGTCAGGCCCGCATGTTTTCCCTGGCTTGCCAGGTGTATCAGCGTACCCGCCGTCAAGCTCTACTGCTTGCGCTCAGGAGGAAGACGAAGGACCCCGTCTTGTAGAGCGCTCGCAGTTAGCCACGGAGGAGGATTGGTATGACGCTTGCCAGTGGTTGGTGAGCGTTAGGCCTGATCTGCCCGTGGAGCAGTCGGCTAGCCACCGTGTTCACACGCCGTGGTTAGCTGGGAAACCAACTGCTAACGCTATGCCTTCTCTGCCGCTGGCGGAGCATGTCGTTGACATGTTCAAGGCGGCGGAGTCGTCCATTAACACGAGTGGACGTCTCGCGAAGGCCCCTCGCGAGGTGGCCAGGCGTTGTCGCATCGTGCCCCTGGACTACCAGCGGTACGGTGTGGTACCCAAGCCCAGCGTGGGTGACCGCGCGGCTTTGGGTGAGGATACGCGGCCAGGCTCCCGTTCTGACGCGGGGGTCTTGTGCGCGAACGCGTTGCGTTCGGCGAATACCGCGTTGCGTGATGCGGAGGAGAGTGGGAGGGCTTCGATTGCCGCTCTGTCCCACGTCTCCCAGCTGTTACAGGGGGTAGTAACGGCATCCGCATCGCGCCAGCCAGGCCCGCTCGCGGTCCAGCGAACCATCCAGGATGGTATTAACCTGGCGCTGGACTGTGTGACGCGGGCGGTGACCAGGAGTGTCCGGGCAAGACGCACATTTGCCCTGGACAATCTGTGCCCGTCTCAGGACCTGTATAATAGGCTACTCCGTACGCCTATGACGGGTCCTGGTCTTTTTGGAGGTGAGGGATGTCGCCACCTCCAGGAGACGGTCACCCTGGTGAATAACCAGAGGGCGCTGCGCGAACAGTTTGAGGTGCTGCATCGTGCTAACGTTCGCGCCGCGGCCCCTGCGTATCGTCCCCTGCAGGCTCGAGGTGGTGCTGGCCAAGTCAGAGGCCAGCCGCCGTCGCAGCGCCGGCCTCGGCCGCGTGCGATTCGGCCAGCAGTGAGGGGGGCGCAGGCTCCTCAGCCGCCGTCAGCCAGGCAGCCGCCCGTGCACCGAGGTGCGCGCGGGGCGGGGCGGGTCGCGCGAGGATCTGGGCGTGGTTATCGTTCCTGACAGGGCGCTTACCGCGGTAAGGACCACGCCGGTGTGTATGGCGACGGAGACAGTGCCGCTCTTGCATGCCTTGTGTCCACCGCGGTCCCTAGGTGGACCGGTGGGAGGCCGGCTAGCCGACCACATGCAAGAGTGGGAACGGTTAACTCAGGACCGTTTAGTCTTGCGATGGCTTTCCGTGGGGTATCATCCAGAGTGGATGACAGGCCCGCCGTCGCGACTGTCTCTGGTGCCAGTCTGGACTCCCATTCCGAGAGATCCAGATCAAAGGTTGTGTATCGAGGAGGAGATAAATTCCCTCGTACAAAAAGGAGCTATTCAGCCGGCACAAAGGTGTCCGGGCTTCTATTCAACCCTGTTCTTGGTAACAAAACGCACCGGTGGGTGGAGACCGATTCTCAACCTCAAGCCATTGAACAAGTTCATCGAGACGCCCAGTTTCAAGATGGAAACGGTGCGCTCGGTGTTGGCGGGGTTGGAGAGGGGGATGTGGACGGCGTCGATAGATTTGAAGGACGCTTATTTCCACATCCCCATCCACAGGAGTTTCTGTCGCTTCCTGAGATTTGCATTCCAGGGCAGACAGTGGGAATTCAGGGTGTTGCCCTTCGGAATTTCCACGGCTCCTCGGGTTTTCACCCGTGTGGTTCTTGCAATCACAGCATACCTCCGCAGGAGAAGCATAGCAGTCCACACGTACATAGACGACTGGCTGTTGAAAGCGCACACCCGGGAAAGTTTGTCCGCCAATCTGGAGATTGTTTTGAAAATTCTCACAGACTTGGGCTGGATGATCAATTTCCCAAAATCAGAGCTGACTCCATCCCAGAAGTTTGTTTACCTGGGGATGTTCTTCGATCTAGAGACAGGATATGTTTATCCTACTCAGGAGAGAGTTCAAATACTCATCTCGTTGATTCAGTCAGTGTGCGACAGTCGTCATGTCCTGGCACGGGTTTACTTGAGAATGCTGGGGTTGATGGTTTCGTTGGCCGATCCAGTTGTTTCTCATGACACAATGGACCCAGAGTACAGGTTCGCTGGACTCGAATGTGTCAGTGTTGGCGCCTCTGATTCACCACCTGCAATGGTGGTTGAATACAGAGAATCTCTTGCCGGGGGTTTTGCTAACCCCTCCCCACCCTCAGGTGACTGTGTATACAGATGCATCGATGGAGGGCTGGGGAGCTTGCCTGGAAGAATCCACGATATCAGGGCTTTGGAATCTGGAACAGTCACAGGAACATATAAATCTACTGGAGCTAAGAGCAGTAGTCCTGGGCCTGGAACATTTCTTACAGAAAGTTCAGGGCAAGATTGTTCTTATTCGTTCAGACAACTCAACAGTTGTGACTTACATAAACCGCCAGGGCGGAACGAAGTCGCCCAGTCTCTGTATGATGACATGGAAACTGCTTTGTTGGTGTCTGGATCACCAGATTACCTTGAAAGCAGTTCATATTCCGGGAAGGTTAAACCTGCTAGCAGACTCATTGAGCCGAAGGATGAGTGTTTTACCCACGGAATGGCAACTAAATCAATGTGTGGCGGATCGTCTGTTCGACCATTGGGGGAAACCCAACATCGATTTGTTCGCAACGAAGAAGAATGCGAAGATGACGACGTACGTCTCTCCGATTCCGGATCCAAGCGCTTTCGCAACAGATGCGTTAGCTATCAGCTGGGGGAGAATGTATGCATACGCATTCCCTCCAGCAATCCTGATTCCAAAAATTCTTCAGAAAATCAGACAAGAGGAATGCCAAGTGCTTCTGATCGCCCCGGATTGGCCAAGCCGATCATGGTATACGGATCTGCTGGACCTTCTGGTCTGCAATCCGGTTCCTCTGCCTCTGATGGACGATATTATCTTCCAGGGCAAGGCCCTTCACAACAATCCGTCAATGTTCAGATTGACTGCGTGGATGTTGTCAAGGAATCTAGAATTAAGGAGGGCTTTTCTGAGCAAGCAGCCATGTTTATGGCCAAAGCCAGGAGGGGGTCAACCTCCAGAGCATATAATTATAAAATCAACAGATTTGCAGAATGGTGCTCAAAAAGATGTATTGATCCAATGGATTCATCTATTCAAGTAGTAGCTGATTTCCTCTGTCACCTCTATGATGCCTATAGCCTCAAGCCTAACTCTATTGCTGGTTATAAGTCAGCATTAATGTCTGTTATTCCTTGCTTGGCTAAGAGGGGAAGTGATGAAGTAAATACATTGAATGTATTAATTAAAGGCATGGGCAATCTAAGACCAAGGAATCCTCCTGTGATTCCGTCTTGGAGTTTATCGCTAGTGCTTCAAGTACTAGGTGATAAGCCTTTTGAACCACTTAGTTCCATTTCTATGAAACTATTAACACTGAAGACTGTGTTTTTAATTGCTGCGGCCTCGGCTAGGCGTAGGAGTGAGATTCATGCCTTATCAGCCGAGGATGACCGTTTTGTGGTTTCAGGGGAAGGCCTTAAGCTGCTACCTAGGATTAATTTCTTGGCTAAAAATCAGTCGTTGAAATATCCAGGTCAACCTATTATTTTGCCTGCTTTAACTAGATATGATCCTAATTCTAAAGCATGGTGTCCCGTCCGGGCGCTGCGCCGGTACAAACAACGTACGGCGGCATGGCGCACCGACCAGTCAGCGTTATGGTTGTCATATATTGAGCCCCATGGGAGGGCTTCTAAGGACACCATTTCCAGGTGGATTGTGGAATGCATTCAGTTTTGCCATAAATCCGCCACCGGGAAGCAGGTTGACGTGGCCAAGGCTCACAGTGTCCGCGGCGTAGTGACATCCACGGCCCTATTTAATGGGGTCCCTGTGGATGATATTATGTCGGTGGCTCAGTGGCACTGTGAGTCAAGTTTTACAGACCATTATCTCCGTGACACCTCTAATCCTCTCGCCTTGTCGGTTTTGAAAAAATAAATCGGTTTATATTTTTTGAGGTGATTTCCTCATTACTTATATATATCACAATTAATTTATGGAAACACCCACTTTTTTGGGCCTGCATCAGTCTTTACCGATGGGAAGATGATGTCAGCAGCCATTTTCAACAAGGTCAGTCTTGTTCATGTGTTGTCCGTTGTTGATTGTATTGTCACGATTACCCGTTATTAATATGGTGATGGTTTGTGTATTTGTGTGGTTCATTGTTGAGAGTTACGAAAATGGAGCTTTTTCGTCTCTGTCCTGTAGTACATGGCACTTGTACGTAGAGAGCGTATAGGACATTGAGGTCAGTCGACTCTTCCTCCCAGGAAGGAGGGGGGGGGAGCGCATATGACATTCGGTCATCTCTCATACATCGGTGGTGTTATCCGATGGTTAGTCAAATCCTGACTGTTTTTTCTTACAGTTTCAGAAGTTTAAGTGCCTTAAACGCAGAAAAGCGTATAGGGATGAGCTGGTCTTTTGACCTCGCCTCCCTCCCGCCAGATTCACTTTCGAATTCTGGCAATATCAAAAGTATTAGGGAGGTAAGTATACTCTTGAAGTGAAATAAACGAAATCTAGGATTTCTTTTTTCACGAGAGAGTTGATACTTACCTCCCTAGATACGGACCCGGCCTCTCCACCCCACAGAGGCTCGGTCTTCAGGCTCTTAATAGTTGCATGTGTGTCAGCCAATAATCTAGTCAGAGGAAGTGCTAGTCTGCGCATGCGCGGAGGTGGGGCTGGCATCCGCCGGACTACGCTCTGACTCCCTGCCCAGTAGGGGCACCTAACTGTTTTAAATCTGAGTGTTTATTGAGTGAAAGCCAATATTTAGCAATATCAAAAGTATTAGGGAGGTAAGTATCAACTCTCTCGTGAAAAAAGAAATCCTAGATTTCGTTTAAAACACTACAAGGTGTTTGTATTATCTCGACGTGTTCATGCCTTGTGCATGTTGTCATCCAGTACTGAAAACCACTTTCTAAGTGGGCATTTTCTATGGCATTGGAAGAGATTGTGCCTACATTGACCATCGCTGTTGGGATACGCTTACAGATAGTGGAACTGTGTTGCACGGTTTATATATGTTGTTGAGTTTCTGATTAAGCTTTGTGTGTGGCCAGCGATGATTCATAATATCTCATGAGAGTTTGCGGTGACAAGCATCAAGTCTGATCAAGCGTATCCATGGAACTGAACAGCTGTGACAGTAGCATAGCATTATGGAGACACATCGAGCATTGTATAGGTGCATTTAACTTTCATGGCAGTTTCAAATCCACAGTTTTCAGAAGGACTGGAAAGCATTATTTCCTGTTACACAATGATTTGCAATGTCAGTTGAACTGCAGAGAAGTGAGCCAAGGATACCTCTCCCCGAAGTAAGGTACCTTCATCATTCATCTCCCTTGTCCTGGACAGGTATACATGTGACAACTCCATTTTGGCTTCATTCATGAAGATGTGTGTGATTTTGAGCTGTTTTTCAACTATTGGAAGTAGCTCGCTTTTAAAGCTGCTTTTCCAGTTTCGCTTAAATCTGTCAATTTTATCTCTGATACATTATAACTAGGTCACATTTGACAAAGAAATTTCTTAATGCCCTTTAAGAGCACAACTGACACGGTTGGAGAGAGGTCCGGTTTCTTGGCTTTAGGCAGCGTGATAAGTGTGTCATCTCCCACAGCATATATCGGGTGGAGTTGCGTCAAAAGCAGAGTTTATGATGTATGTGTGGGGGGTGGGGGGGGGGGGGGTGGAAGTGGGTGCAGGGGCTGAAATGGTATCACCTGCATGTTTATTATTGATGCCATTTCTTATGGCTGCTGTTGCTTTTCTGATCTCTGCTTCTGTCATTGGATTTTGCATTGATCGTTGCTGGTCATCAAATGTGGATAGTGGCACACCGTCTCACTGAAATGATCTTTAACTCATTCTCTAATGGGCTCAGCTTTTAGCTGGTCATAGCGGATGAAGTGTCATCAGAGTTGCGTTCAATGAGTGATTGCTGTGATGTGCAGATTCTTAATGTCTTGGCTGCTCTGAACATTTCAGCACAGTCATCAGCGGAAGTGATCTCGTTTACCAGGTCATTGGCTGGTTGGATGGCCGTTTCTTTTAATATTCACTGTTTTGTCATAGAATTTTGTTGCAATTATTTCTTAGTTCAGTGTTGTTTTGTTCAGATTGTATTGGTAGTCGCAATTTTTTTTTTTTTGGATATGACATCTTTGTCACAAGTGGATGGCCAACATGGACTCACTTTTCGTGGGAGTCTGGCTGCACTGATATTTTAGCGGCTGATATCGCTGCATAGGCTTGCGCGATTTTTCGATTTAATCATGAAGTTTGATTTATTTTTTAAATCACGATTTTTACGATGTAATTGAGGAAAAAAAGGTCATGTTTTTTTAAAATCTGAAGTATGTACTTTTCCGTCGCATTTTATCAGTACATGAGTACAATTATAATCGATTCACGACTGTTTTCATCGCGTTTATATCCCGCCGTGTCATGCACGTGTCGAATAATTATTAATCACAACACAAAGTGCAACAATAAACAAGCTAACAATAAATAGCGAGGTAACACTTTTGTCATTGAGAAAACCAGCTAGTTACTCCGTCGAATCGCCATATAATTTTCTTTCTTTCGCTGCAGACCCCGAGTCTGTCGTGAAATGCCAAGTATATACTTAGTTGCAGAGTGTTAGGCAATCAGTGAACATAATTCTTTTTAATTCTAGAGTTAGCAATTTCAGGCGGTGTAATAATCTTTCCTTTTTGATTCGGTTGTCATGTCAAATAAAATAAAATAAAGCAACATCATTCCAGATTGTTTGATTTTGAACTGTGCATTCTGTTGATTACACTTAAATGTAAATGGTACATTCTGAAAGCAACTGAACTGCACTATAGGACGAGTACCTATTCAAAGCTACCGTCCTATGTATGTGGATTGCGCAGTATCTCCCCGGGTCTGCGTTACTCCGGTAATGACCTAAACTCGTCCTACAAAGGGAGGCTATATTAAGCGGAAGCTGACACATCATGTAATTTACATTTTTTTCTCGGCGACATTTTATCTCAAATTTTGATGAAATAAATAATGTTTATTAAACTATACGCAATATTTAGGCAGTCCCAGTTAATAATTTCACTCCCGCGATGATGGATATAAAGTATACATTAAGCATAGACGTAGGATGGTAAGAATGTGTGTTCTAATTTCGTGCTATTTTTGTATCATTTATTTCAAAGTTTTCTAGAAACAAGTCACGTTACCCCGGTTTATAATTTTGAGAATTTGGACCTACGATTTAATCGAAAATCGTGATTTTCTTTATAAAATCGATCGCGATGTTTCAAAGCAAAAATCGCGGAAGCCTATCTCTGCACATTGGATAATGTTGGCTACAGCTTGGTTTGCTTTGCAAAGAATGAATCCAGTTTTAGCTATGCCCCCACCTGTCTCTAGTTATGCTCCGCCCACGCTTTGCCTGTGTTGGGATTGATCAAACCCGGCACTATGAATCTCAATTTTTAGAAATCTACCGGTAGGCTGTTAAATATTTTGAAACTAATGGCAGCATCATCCTCCTGTAAAATTAGTTTCAAAATACTCAACCCCAATTTTTTTTAAATAGTGAAGACATACAATTTGTACGCTGATGGACTTTTAAATGTTCCTGACGAGCTTAGCTACATCATTCATTATGTAGTTGATTGTGAAGTCAGCTTACATGTGATGTAATTGATTATGAAATTTTATACTTGATTGACCTATTTGATCCATCAGTTGAGGTCAACCGTGAACATCTCAGCTATTGCTTGCCTCTACGTTGTTATTACTGATTAGTTAGTTTGTAGATATTTTGTTTGGTCTTGGATTTGGTTTTGGCAATGGTTTGTATATGATACATGTACGCACACTTCTAGGGGCATTCAGAGATCTTATTGTGCTATTAAAACTACAGTGGCTCCAAATCGAACTCAATTTTCAAAACTCTGACTTCTAGGCGCATTGATGGGCCTGTAGGTGGTAAGCTCAAATAAGGTCAATCTAAAGCTCTGGATATTTCACTTCAAGAGTATACTTACCTCCCTAATACTTTTGATATTGCTAAATATTGGCTTTCACTCAATAAACACTCAGATTTAAAACAGTTAGGTGCCCCTACTGGGCAGGGAGTCAGAGCGTAGTCTGGCGGATGCCAGCCCCACCTCCGCGCATGCGCAGACTAGCACTTCCTCTTTGCTAGATTATTGGCAGAGAGTTCACACATGTCTTTTTGTGCTGAAGCTTTTCTTTATCTTAAACTAGTTTAAGTGGTGTTGTTTGGTGTGATAGTCACTTTTTTGGATGGCGGGAAGTATCAATTCGCCAAAGGAGGACTTAGGACCTTTAAATCAGGTGACTTCTAGTAAAATTAGCGAGTTTTCTTCCCGGTGTATTGTGTTTCCGGGACTCGCGTTTACCGTGATAAGCGCCTTAGTTAGTTGGTTTAGGTCAACTCGGTGCTACCTAGGACTAATTTCTCTTTCTGTTTATGTCCACAGGTCTGTATGACGCTAGGTGGTGACATCACAGTTGCAGAGAGTTAGTTTTCTCTCCACCATGGTTCCATTTCCTACTAACACTGTTAGGTTATCTAACCGAATGAAAAATATGTCCAGTGAGTTGGAGGCCTAGTATAAAGGTCTTCTCACTTTGCCCTCTTGATCCAATTCCTTCCCCATGAGGTGGAGAGAGTTAAGAGGCGTGCAGATGGTGGAGTTCTCCGGTTCGTCACGTTGGATGGTTTGTCTATACAAAGTGTCAGGTATCTAGTTATTGATAATGTGGTGATGTTAATTATTGTAAACAAACAAAGGGAGATAATTAACATTTTTGCCAGAAAAGAGTTATCTATATGTATCTGATGGTTGTGTAGTCAACTTATCCATTCAGCATACAATTCGTCCTTGCACTTGGATGTTTTGTTGGGATCGAATTTTTCCTGTCACGGGATTAATGACGTCATAATCAGCCTGGCTATGTGTTTATCAGCAATTCAAGCGCTATGCTGCTTTCTGATGTATATTGATCTTTATGATCGTTTTCCTTCTCTTTGAGTTGGATTGAGTTTCTAAGCTTAACTAGTTGCTCATACTCCTTGTCCTTTGCCCTGTTTCAGGGACCGGGTTGCGCGTCCTGTGGTCGTTTTCTTCTGGATAAGTTCTGGCCGCATCTGTGCTGTCAATGTAGCCCTTGTGGTCCATTTGTTAATTGTGACATATGTAAGCACTGGGGGGGCGAGTTAATGTCCGAATTCTTGTGCTGCTTACAGGCGACGGACAAGGTGGTAGAGGAGGAGAAGAAGAAGAAGCGGAAACGAGAGGTTGTAAGTAGGAAGGGTAAGGGGAAGGTCTCGTCCGCGGTGGATATGGAGGCCTTCCGGACCGAGATGTTGGGAGAGATGAAGAGGACAATAAAGGATTTGGTTCCAGGGTTGCTTCGTGGCATGCTTCCTGGACCAAATCCTTTACTGTCCTCGTCATCGGCTTCGGAGCAGGTAATCCCCGCCTCTGGATCGATTTTCCTTAGTCCGCTTCCGTTGTTCGACGATCCAGAGGTGGCCCCATTAGAGGGGGCGTTCCACGGCCCTGGCAGCAGGCTTATTGCCGCGCCGATAGGGGACCGTGGACGGTTGTCGCTGGAACCCGCGGGCTGCTTATCAGTCCAGGGGTATCCGCACGCCGCGGTGGCCAGTACCTCCTATGGCACCGTTCCTGGTCAGCCCGGGTTAGCTCTCTTTGCTGACCCGGGGTCTAATCTTTCTGACCAGGGTAATGAGGATTACCTGCTAGGGTCGCCGTCTGACGACGTGGACATGGATGAAGACGTTTGTGCACCCCTCGCGGGGAATACAGGCGCCTTATTCCACGGTTTTACTCACCCTGGAGTAAAGTCCGCGGCTCAGGTGGTGGCCCAGGGCGCTGCTGATGGCCAGCGGTACCGCATACCTCGGCTTGCCGAGGGTGTTGCTGGTGCTGGCCGGGCCCGTGGTGAGACTATATATACCCCGCGCTCTGCCACGGTGCCTGCTCCTGGTCAAACCAGTGATATTCTCATGCCGGGGCTGTCAGGCCCGCGTGTTTTCCCTGGCTTGCCAGGTGTATCAGCATACCCGCCGTCAAGCTCTACTGCTTGCGCTCAGGAGGAAGACGAAGGACCCCGTCTTGTAGAGCGCTCGCAGTTAGCCACGGAGGAGGATTGGTATGACGCTTGCCAGTGGTTGGTGAGCGTTAGGCCTGATCTGCCCGTGGAGCAGTCGGCTAGCCAGCGTGTTCACACGCCGTGGTTAGCTGGGAAACCGACTGCTAACGCTATGCCTTCTCTGCCGCTGGCGGAGCATGTCGTTGACATGTTCAAGGCGGCGGAGTCGTCCATTAAGTCGAGTGGACGTCTCGCGAAGGCCCCTCGCGAGGTGGCCAGGCGTTGTCGCATCGTGCCCCTGGATTACCAGCGGTACGGTGTGGTACCCAAGCCCAGCGTGGATGACCGCGCGGCTTTGGGTGAGGATGCGCGGCCAGGCACCCGTTCTGACACGGGTGTCTTGTGCGCGAACGCGTTGCGTTCGGCGAATACCGCGTTGCGTGATGCGGAGGAGAGTGGGAGGGCTTCGATTGCCGCTCTGTCCCACGTCTCCCAGCTGTTACAGGGGGTAGTAACGGCATCCGCATCGCGCCAGCCAAGTCCGGTCACTGTCCAGCGAACCATCCAGGATGGTATTAACCTGGCGCTGGACTGTGTGACTCGGGCGGTGACCAGGAGTGTCAGGGCAAGACGCACGTTTGCCCTGGACAATCTGTGCCCGTCTCAGGACCTGTACAATAGGCTACTGCGTACGCCTATGACGGGCCCTGGTCTTTTTGGAGGTGAGGGATGTCGCCACCTCCAGGAGACGGTCACCCTGGTGAATAACCAGAGGGCGCTGCGCGAGCAGTTTGATGTGCTGCGTCGTGCTAACGCTCGCGCCGCGGCCCCGGCGTATCGTCCCCTGCAGGCTCGAGGTGGTGCTGGCCAGGTCAGTGGCCAGCCACCGTCGCAGCGTCGGCCTCGGCCGCGTGCGATTCGGCCAGCAGCGAGGGGGGCGCAGGTTCCTCAGCCGCCGTCAGCCAGGCAGCCGCCCGCGCACCGAGGTGCGCGCGGGGCGGGGCGGGGCGCGCGAGGATCTGGGCGTGGTTATCGGTCCTGACAGGACGCTTACCGCGGTAAGAACCACTCCGGTGTGTATGGCGGCGGAGACAGTGCCGCTCTTGCATGCCTCGTGTCCACCGCGGTCCCTAGGTGGGCCGGTGGGAGGCCGGCTAGCCGGCCACATGCAAGAGTGGGAACGGTTAACTCAGGACCGTTTAGTCTTGCGATGGCTTTCCGTCGGGTATCATCCAGAGTGGGTGACAGGCCCGCCGTCGCGACTGTCTCTGGTGCCAGTCTGGACTCCCATTCCGAGAGATCCAGAGCAAAGGTTGTGTATCGAGGAGGAGATAAATTCCCTCATACAAAAGGGAGCTATTCAGCCGGCACAAAGGTGTCCGGGCTTCTATTCAACCCTGTTCTTAGTAACAAAACGCACCGGTGGGTGGAGACCGATTCTCAACCTCAAGCCATTGAACAAGTTCATCGAGACGCCCAGTTTCAAGATGGAAACGGTGCGCTCGGTGTTGGCGGGGTTGGAGAGGGGGATGTGGACGGCGTCGATAGATTTGAAGGACGCTTATTTCCACATCCCCATCCACGGGAGTTTCTGTCGCTTCCTGAGATTTGCATTCCAGGGCAGACAGTGGGAATTCAGGGTGTTGCCCTTCGGAATTTCCACGGCTCCTCGGGTTTTCACCCGTGTGGTTCTTGCGATCACAGCATACCTCCGCAGGAGAAGCATAGCAGTCCACACGTACATAGACGACTGGCTGTTGAAAGCGCACACCCGGGAAAGTTTGTCCGCCAATCTGGAGATTGTTTTGAAAATTCTCACAGACTTGGGCTGGATGATCAATTTCCCAAAATCAGAGCTGACTCCATCCCAGAAGTTTGTTTACCTGGGGATGTTCTTCGATCTAGAGACAGGATATGTTTATCCTACTCAGGAGAGAGTTCAAATACTCATCTCGTTGATTCAGTCAGTGTGCGACAGTCGTCATGTCCTGGCACGGGTTTACTTGAGAATGCTGGGGTTGATGGTTTCGTTGGAACCAGTCATTCCTCAGGCCGCCTTACGCAGGCGGCCGATCCAGTTGTTTCTCATGACACAATGGACCCAGAGTACAGGTTCGCTGGACTCGAATGTGTCAGTGTTGGCGCCTCTGATTCACCACCTGCAATGGTGGTTGAATACAGAGAATCTCTTGCCGGGGGTTTTGCTAACCCCTCCCCACCCTCAGGTGACTGTGTATACAGATGCATCGATGGAGGGCTGGGGAGCTTGCCTGGAAGAATCCACGATATCAGGGCTTTGGAATCTGGAACAGTCACAGGAACATATAAATCTACTGGAGCTAAGAGCAGTAGTCCTGGGCCTGGAACATTTCTTACAGAAAGTTCAGGGCAAGATTGTTCTTATTCGTTCAGACAACTCAACAGTTGTGACTTACATAAACCGCCAGGGCGGAACGAAGTCGCCCAGTCTCTGTATGATGACATGGAAACTGCTTTGTTGGTGTCTGGATCACCAGATTACCTTGAAAGCAGTTCATATTCCGGGAAGGTTAAACCTGCTAGCAGACTCATTGAGCCGAAGGATGAGTGTTTTACCCACGGAATGGCAACTAAATCAATGTGTGGCGGATCGTCTGTTCGACCATTGGGGGAAACCCAACATCGATTTGTTCGCAACGAAGAAGAATGCGAAGATGACGACGTACGTCTCTCCGATTCCGGATCCAAGCGCTTTCGCAACAGATGCGTTAGCTATCAGCTGGGGGAGAATGTATGCATACGCATTCCCTCCAGCAATCCTGATTCCAAAAATTCTTCAGAAAATCAGACAAGAGGAATGCCAAGTGCTTCTGATCGCCCCGGATTGGCCAAGCCGATCATGGTATACGGATCTGCTGGACCTTCTGGTCTGCAATCCGGTTCCTCTGCCTCTGATGGACGATATTATCTTCCAGGGCAAGGCCCTTCACAACAATCCGTCAATGTTCAGATTGACTGCGTGGATGTTGTCAAGGAATCTAGAATTAAGGAGGGCTTTTCTGAGCAAGCAGCCATGTTTATGGCCAAAGCCAGGAGGGGGTCAACCTCCAGAGCATATAATTATAAAATCAACAGATTTGCAGAATGGTGCTCAAAAAGATGTATTGATCCAATGGATTCATCTATTCAAGTAGTAGCTGATTTCCTCTGTCACCTCTATGATGCCTATAGCCTCAAGCCTAACTCTATTGCTGGTTATAAGTCAGCATTAATGTCTGTTATTCCTTGCTTGGCTAAGAGGGGAAGTGATGAAGTAAATACATTGAATGTATTAATTAAAGGCATGGGCAATCTAAGACCAAGGAATCCACCTGTGATTCCGTCTTGGAGTTTATCGCTAGTGCTTCAAGTACTAGGTGATAAGCCTTTTGAACCACTTAGTTCCATTTCTATGAAACTATTAACACTGAAGACTGTGTTTTTAATTGCTGCGGCCTCGGCTAGGCGTAGGAGTGAAATTCATGCCTTATCAGCCGAGGATGACCGTTTTGTGGTTTCAGGGGAAGGCCTTAAGCTGCTACCTAGGATTAATTTCTTGGCTAAAAATCAGTCGTTGAAATATCCAGGTCAACCTATTATTTTGCCTGCTTTAACTAGATATGATCCTAATTCTAAAGCATGGTGTCCCGTCCGGGCGCTGCGCCGGTACAAACAACGTACGGCGGCATGGAACACACGTGTCATG